>JAKFHU010000863.1:600000-912823 GCA_023783475.1 Daubentonia madagascariensis | reverse complement strand
TGTGAGGGCTCCCTGAGGGCTCGTTCCAAGACTGTTTCAGCACAGACATCCTCAGAGATCGTGCACCTGGGGCCTCGTGGAAGGAACAGGAAGGGTCCCCCTGGAGAGCTCAGGTCAGACAGGCAGAACCTCACCTCCCAGGGTCCCACCTGTCCTCCTCCTCTTGGCTGTGCCCTGATGCGAGAAGAAGAAAAGGGTAAGAGGCTGGGACTCATGGCTCTCTCTCCTCTTCTCCAGGAAGCTCAGACTTTCATTATCCACGAATAATACGACCCCCATTTTAATTAATAGAAATTTTTCCTTTTATCAATTTCTAAAAGTGATAAAATACTTCTAATTTTTCTTTCTTTGAAAAACTCAAAGGAGGCTTTTGTCTGTAAAATTCCCACTTGATGTTCTCAGAAGTCCTGTGCTCAAGGACATGGAATCAGAAGCCAACAGTCACTGCTCCCTCCGAGGACCCTGTATCCTGGGGCAGAGCTCGGAGGCTCTCGACATCGCCCTCCTGATCAGCCCGACACGAAGGAAGGCTTGGTCGAGTGCCACCTGACGTGGGAAAGTGACTTGGGACTGTCAGGAGAGACTGCTCTCCTTCAGAGCACCCACACTTTCTAAATATGCCAACCCAGAACCACGAAATCACTGTGTTTGGGGTTTGATCCTGGAACCTCCACCACACCCAGATTGGTCACCTGTGAGCCTGAGTGGAAACCTTCGTCCTGAGCCCCCAGCCCTGCCCGACCTCTTCGCCTAGAAGAGTGATGTTCTATCAATCTCCAAGCCAACCACACTCACTTAGAAATGTGGGACTAGGAATGGGAAACAACAAAGAATCTCTCTCGGGTGATCCTTACCTTTTTGATGTCTTTATTTTCCCAGGTGGTTGATAAAAATGATTTCAACACCAGGTACCACAGGTACAGAAGGAGTACCCCCAATCCACTCAGAAGAGTCAACTGGGGGTCCATATCCAATAGAGTTGAGCCGAAGCTCTGCCATGGCTTAATGCGGCTGTTCAGAAAGCAGAGGATATTCTCCATCAAGTGAACGGCATGGCTGCCTGGAGCAACTGAGCGCTGAGGGTGCCCTGGCTTGGCTACAGTCCCAGGCCTGCGTCACAGAGCACAGGAGAGTCACAAAGGTTTCTGAGGGTGGGGGAGGGGACAACAGGAGGAGGGTGTGGCCACAGCCCCTCCCCCCACCTGCCCCGCAGATCTCTATGGTAAAGTGTACATAATATAATATTTATTGTACCATTTTAACCATTTTAAAGTGTACAGTTCAGTGGTATGAAGTACATTTACATTGTTGTGCAACCACCACCACTATCATTTTTAATTCCTGTCAATAATCCACAAGGTTTTCAATTTCTCTACATACTCCTCAACACTAGTTTCCATTTTTAAATAATAGACAACCTAAGGGTGTGAGGGGCATCCCACATGCATTTTCCTTTACCTAACGGCCAGTGATACTGAGCATCTTTTCACGCACTCACTAGCAATGGATGTGGCAATGATTTCTTGGGTACAACACCAAAAGCACAGAAAACAAAAGAAAAACAGATAAATTAGATTTCCTCAAAACAAAAAACTTTTGGCATCAAAGAACACTATCGAGAAAGTGAAAAGAAAACCAACAGAATGGGAGAAAAATGTGCACATCACACATCTGATAAGGGCCCAGTATCCAGAATGTATCAGAATGTACAGAACTCTTGTAAACCAACAACAAAAAGACAAACAACACAATTTTATAAATGCGCAGAGAATCTGAAGAGACTTTTCTCCAAAGAAGATACACAAATAGCACATGAAAAGATGCTCCACATCATTAGCCATTAGGGAAAAATAAATCAAAACTACAATGAGACAACACTTCACACCCATTAGAATGGCTATTATTAAAAAAAAAAAAAACGCAGAAACTAACAAGTGTTGGTGAGGAAGTGCAGAAATGTGAACATCGCTCATGGGAGTGTAAAACGGTGCAGCCACTGTGGAACACAGTTTGGCAGTTCTGCAAGAAGCTAAACAGAATTCCCATAGGACCCAGCAATTCCACTTCTAGATATATACACAAAAGAATTGAAACAGTTATTCAAACAAAAACTTGTATACAAACATTCACAGGACCATTATTCACAATAGCAAAAAGGTGATAACAATGCAAATGCCCATGAAAAGGTGAATGGACAAATGAACTACGGTATATCCATGCCCAAAAGACTGCACTGAGGTACTGATGCTTGCTACAACGTGGAGGAACCTTGAAAACATCGTGCTAAAAGAAAGAAGGTGGACACAAAAGTCACATCGTGTATGATTCCATTTGTATGACATATCTGGAATAGGTAAATCCAAAGAGACAGAAAGTGGATTAGTGGCTGCTAGGGTTGGGGGGAGGGCAGATTGGGCAGTAGCTGCTAAATGATAGGGGATTTCCTTTTGGGTAATGACAATGTTTTGGAAGAGATGATGATTACACAATATTGTGCATGTACTAAATGTCACTGAAGTGTACATCTTAAGACAGTTAATTTTATATTATATGAATATTACCTCAATAAAAAAAAGTCCAGTCCCCAGCGTTCCCTCACCAGCGTGAGCCCTCTCCCCACAGTGATCCCTTAGCCTAGCATTCAAGTCCCTCCACAGTCCAGCGCTGCCTGGGCCTGGACCACATTCTGGACACATGCTCCAGCCACACTGCCCACCAGCTCCTAAACCCACCGGCCATTTCATCATTCCAGGTCCAGGTCCCCTTTTCCCTGGTGCCTTCACAGACGCCCAGTGATCAGTGACACCTCCTAGAGCTCACAGGGTCTTCCGAACCTTGCCCTGCCATAATCCAGACCTCAGCACGTGGTCTCCGAGGATTGTACAATCTCAACAAGGGGAAATCAGCGTGTCTGAGCACCACCATGTGCAGGAGTGTTGCTCAGGGGGTCTCACTGCAACTCTGCTGGGTATGGCTAGCCCCGTGTGCAGAGGGGAAGGCAAGGTGCAGGTGGCTAGGTGACTCACCTACAATCACACAGCCTCTAGGTGGCTGCGCACTCAGGTTCCAGCCCACAGCTGGGTCTCCAGGTGCCACTCAGGGAAAGTTTGGGAGTCAAATGAACATGTGTCCAGGCCACACTGGAGAGGCGTCCCAGCTGTGTAGGTTGCTTGTTTGATGATGAGGTGGCCCAGGTTTCACGTGAAGCTCACGAGCCGCGCAGACACTGTTGTAAATACACCAGCCTGGGGCGCCCCAGAGGTTGGCTCCAGGAAGTGGATTCACACTAGCGTTATATACAGTAGTCCTCCTCATCTGAGATTTCACTTTCTGCAGTTTCAGTTACCTGCAGTCAACTACAGTATACAAATATTAAGTGGAAAATTCCAGAAATAAACATGTCATAAAGTTTAAATTGCATGACATTTTGAGTAGTGTGATGAAATCTCGCACCGTCTGGCTTCATCCCACTCAGGACGTGAACCGTACCTTTATCCGTAACATCCACGCAGACAGACTTTTTAGTCAACATTAGCAGCACACCCTTTCTGGAGCTGCCCATTCTTAGGTTCCCAAGGCTTAAGTCTTTCTTTTACCACTTGAAAAAAGGCTCTGAATGCCTGCGTAGATGTTTTTTAAGGCTACTATAATTCGACATCAAAGATTCGGTGCCTATAAAGGAATTTCGAGCAGCAGATGGTGAAAGGGGAGGACTCCCCACGGGAAAAGAGGGACAGCACAGCAGGGAAGACCAGACCTGGGGTCAGTAAAGCCAGGATTAAATCTGAGTTTGGACTTGCTGGCTGTGAACCTAGGCAAGTCATGCCGCCTCTGAATTCCTTTCTTCACTCGTAAAGTGGAAATAATTCCAGGAAATCTATCCATCAAAGGACTTCGGAGAAAAATGAGAGCATGAACGTGGAAACACTTCATAAAATACCAGCTGTTCAATTTCCCAGATTCCACTCTGAGAGGGGCATGACCGTGTAAGTTGTTACTAATTCCTGAAATATGTAGCTATTTCTGTATAAAATTATCCCCAATATTGAAGCTCTACCATTAACAAAGATAATTGGCCACTAATTTTACTTATACAGAATTTATGATGGTTTCAATTCCCTTACCCTGGAACATTCATAACTCACTTGGCTAAAATGTCTTTTCTAATACAGTATGCCAATACATACCTATTTTCAAAGGCTGGCACGTCTATGCTCTGTGCAGAAACACTCTGAACAAAATGAAAACAGAACACAGTTTGCCATTTTTGTGCTGACATCTACCCCACTCTTGTTTCATTACATTGTGATATAAGAAGGAGAGACTGAAACGAAGACGTGCTGATTTTGTAACATACAAGAATTTATTTCCACCCCAAACCAATCTTTGTATTGATTTAAATGCCATCTGAAGTCCAAAAATGAATAATTTAGGATTTAATAAGAACTTTGGGTGACTGAATTCACAATGAAATCAGACCATTTGTGGAACCGTTTCTCCCCTCCAACTACCTCTTCTAACATCACCTGTCTCTGGAGTTGTCCTAGGCACAGAAAAGCTTCATGGTAATAATGCAGCTGGCTGTCCATCTGATTGGCAGTTTGAAAAATTAACTCTTATCTCTAGGGAATGTGGAATTTGAAAATATGAGAACTCTGTCATGAAGTCTTTAAAATATGTTGAATAGTAGAGGGAAATGTCAGACTTAATTTTAAAGTTGCAGATAAAGTTATTTTTTTCACTTTTTATCTTCCTCCTGACCCATATTTTCATACTTGCCAAGAGTAAGTCAATTATGTTAAATAAACTTGGAAGAACATAACTGATTCTTGAGGCAACAAAGCATTCTGGGGAGGTTAAACTTCTATTTTTCGGCACTAGATGTGCAGGGGCAGGGGGTAGCTACCTTCTTAATTGACTGTGGGGGAAATGAACTGGGAGGGGCTCTGAAAGTCAGAAGGAGGATGATCTCCTGTCTTGTCAAAGCTTCTCGTTTCTGTTCCGAGACTCTGAAGAGCATACTCCACGGCAGCGTTTGCGTGGCATCCGTCATGGGGAGCTCAGGACAAAGAAAGAAAGAGGGTTACAGGCCCGAAACTCACTGACTGCCGGAGCCTTCAGACTGACCGCGGAGCCAGGTGAATGACAGGTTGATGCATTCTTTCCACATTTTGCTGAAGATTCCGTGCCACTCAGTAGATATCAACCTACCAGTCTCTGGTTTTCCTTGAAAACCAAGGAAAAGTTGACCAAAAAAGTGTTTGCTCTTCTACTATTCGATGATATTCATTAAGCCACTAGGAGTTGTGGCACTTTGGAGTGGAAGCCCATCAAGACCTCCACAGGCCTGTGCCTGCAGTGCTGCTCCCTCCAGCCACAACCCTGGTGCGAGGGGAACAGGCGAAGCGCTTTGCTCGTCTTTATCTAACCCTGACAGCAATCCCGTGAGGGCCGGCAGAGGCATGCACAGTGCCGACAGGGCGCTGTTTAGTGCTTGCCACAACAAAATGCCAACTCTCCTTCTATGTCAGCAAAACTGCTGTTTCCACAGGCCTGTTTTCTTCATTTGTCTTGTGCCGTGCTGTCTTTGTTTGATCTGCCACAAACTTGAAGTATAGATTTGAAAAATTATCCCCAGTGAAAGGGGAATTCCACATCTTGCTCTGCATGTGTCTGTACCATTTGAGTTTTTATAATGAGAACATATTTGTGTATTGTTTGAGTATTTCCAGGAAGACAAGTGAAGGAGGAAGATGCAGCTAGGGTCAGGCTGCCCTGGACCAAGACGTCAGGGGGATGGTGGGTCCCCTACTGGTCCTGCTTTTCTGTCATCCGTCTGTCTCAGTGGGTCTGCTGCAAGGCTTAATATTTCTGAGGCTTTTCAAAACAAATTATCTCTGACTTATAGGTGAATTCAAATATTTCGGGAATATATGGGCTATATTAAACCAACAGAATATCCAATCTGGAATCAAGACTTGATTTTACACTGTCTTGTCAGCACTATTAAAAGCCTTCAGTTTTATTTAGAGCAACAGGGTTTATTTCACATTTAAATCTTTCACCTAAACATGTTCTGGGGCTTCTGATACAGGGTTTGGCTGACCACTCATAAATTCCAAGTTGGAACATATGTTTTATAGTTTTAAATTTAATTTGAAGCAGGGTATAAAAAATTTTGCCCCTAAAAATACTACTTTGCCTTTTTTTCTATTTATTAAAAAATTGAATTTATAGCTATTTTCTGCTCTTGGGGTCCATAAAAAATATCAATATAAGACTGGCCTATGAGAGTTAATCTTCAACAACACAATGGTTCAGAGCTGGTCACTGAAAAGGGAGAAAGGGAGAGAAAGGATCCTGGGACAACAGGAGTTGACTCCAATCTGAGCGGAGGGTACACAGAGAGAGCTAAGAGTGGGTCCAAGAACGGTTCAGGAGAAATGGTGGTGCCCAGTGTGAGCCCAGGGTCTTCTCAGGCCCAGAGACTCCACTGTCTACTCTGGGGGCAGCTGTATCCCTGTTGTGGTCTCCCACTCAAATCACATAACTTCCTCCCCTTGTTCTGATCCAATCCTCCCAACAACTTTGTGATTACAATTTAGCTTCCCATGGTGTTCACCTGCAAGAAAAAAAATGCACCTACAAGGTAATACAAAGGCCTGATTCCATTGTGGTCAGATTGTAAGATTTTGAAGTGCCATTCTGCGTTTGTGCCTCTGTCTCGAGCACATGAGATTGGTCCAGTCTGAGGGTGTAAACCAACACAGTTTATGAACCTACAGGGCTGTGCTGGATGCTGTGACACTCTGCCCAGAAGCCCCATCAGGAATAAGCCCTCATTCTGCTGAAGATGGCTTTCAGCTGCTACCCATCCTCGGAGACGGCATCAGCTGAAGAAAACTGCCTCACCCACGGTCTCCCCCTTCCAGAGACAGCCTCATACAGTGAGTTATCATGCCAGGGGATAAAAGCCCAACTCAGGCTGTACTGAAGGGTCACCCCAGCTGCAGGGACCCCATAGGGTCAGCTGAGGCCTCCATGGGACCCACACCACAGCTCAGTTTCTCCCTCTGCCCACCCTGCCTCTTCATCATCCCTTCCCTTCCACAGGGAGCTCTCCTCAATACACACCCTGCATGCTCATCTCTGAGTTGGCTTCCCAGGAAGCCAACCTGTGACAAGGGACAAGGGCCAGCTCCTCAATTACGGTTAATTCTTGAGGGCAGAGGTTGGCAAACTTTTTTTGTAAAGAACCAGCTAGTAAATATTTTAGGCTTTGCAGGCCAAAACTGTCACAACTACTGTCAAGACTACTCAACTCTACCACATAGACAATATGTAAGCCACAGCTGTCTTCCAATAAAACTTTATTTAAAAAAACAGGTAGAACCAGGCTTGGCCAGTAGGCCCCTACTCTAGAGAATTGGAGCAGGGTTGTTGCCTCTTGGTCAACAACCCTGCACTTTTCAGATGACACCCCCTGCATTCCTGTTAATAAAGAGAGAGAGAGATTCCTTCTTGGTCTACATTGTCCATAGTAACTTCTATTTTGCCCAGTATTTCAGGTAAGATAATGGCAAATCTGTCTGTGAATCATGAAGTAAGAGAAAGGGAGTTAGCTCTGTCGGGCTTTCCCTCAGCCAACAACTTTGGAGCAGTGGGGATGGAGGAGTAGCATCAGTAACTGAAATCAGGGCTGCCTCAGACAAGGGGGCCCAGGGAAGGACACAGCCCTTACCCAATGTTTACATTCAAATATTTTAAATCAAGAATGTGGGCAGTTTTATAAGAAAGTGAGTGTCTTAGTTTTGTGCTTCTAGAACAGAATACTTGAAACTAGTTAATTTATAAAGAAAAGATATTTATTTCTGTCAATGGAAAAGAAGCCAGACTCTGTAAAATAATTTTAAAGAGGTTTAATCTGAGCCAAATTTGAGGACCATGACCCAGAGCCACACCCAAGAAGCCTTGAGCAAGTGGACTTGCTGTGGTTGGGCTACAGTTTGGTTTTATACATTTCAGGGAGACAGGGTTACAGGTAAAGTCATAAATCAATACATGGGAGGCGTACATTGGTATGGCCTGAAAAGGTGGGACATCTCGAAGCAGGGGCTTACAGATTATAGGTGGGTTTAAAGACTCCTTGACTTGTAATTGGTTAAAAAAAAATGAAGCTTTGTCTAAAGGCTTGGAATGTTTTTAGATAAGGAAGAGACAAGTCACCAGACTTATATTTGTTGTGTAAATTGGGGACTTGTAGGTTTGTCTTGTGTAGCCATAGACCTGTTGGTGAGTTACAAAGGACGTCTCCAAGAAGGGAGGGGGCATGGTGAGGCAGGTCTGACCTCCTCCTGTGGCAGACAGTTTAGTTTTGGGATATGCGCTTGGCCAGGAGGGGGTCCATTCAGTCAGCTGGTGAGGGGGAAGCCTTTTATTTAATTTTAGTTCACATTTCTCATAATTCTAGAGGCTGGGAAGTCCAAACGTGAGCCACCAGCATCTGTGAGGGCCTTTTTGCTGAGCCATGACCTGGCAGGAGTCAAGTGGGTGCGAGGGAGCAATAGATCAAACTCACGGTCTCAGCCCCTCTTATAATTGGCATTAATCCATTCGTGAAGGTGGAGCCCTCATGACCGAACACCTCCCAGCAGGCCCCACCTCCCGACAGCATTGTGTTGAGGGTTAGGTTTTTGCGGGAAACATGCAAATCATAGCAAACGGAGTATATGAAATTCTACCATTTTGGTGGCTACCATCCTAAAAAACACATTTTTTTAGTGATTGAGGAGTATAATACCACACGTGTGTGTAAAGACTTGAAAAATGTGTATCCTCATGACGACGACCACAGTGGACTAAGAAGTATGATTCTCACTTAAGGTGATGGGGCTGAGCCGCCAGGTACCCCTGGGTCTAACGCTCACTAGCTATTCGGCTTTGGAACAAGTCATTAAACCTCTTTGAGTTTCAGTTTTCTAATTTGTAAAATCAGAATAATGCTACCTGAGCCAAAAGGTCGATGCAATGATGAAATGATATAAAAAGAGAATGTCAGTTTGTTCAATGAATGAAAGCAATAAGGCTCGGAACAGCATAGCCCAATTAGCCCTGCACCATCCCACTGCCCTTCGGGTTGGCACGTGGACACTGGTGAGTGTGCCGGTTTCCCTTGCTATTTTTCAAAAGTCCACCTTCTACCAAAATTTCACTCCATTATACAAAACACTCTTCCCAACACTGTCCAGTGCTCATTCAGTGACAGTCACCTTAGGCCTTCTTCTTTCTCCCCCTCCTCATCCCCCTCCCCCTCCTCCTCCCTCTCCCCTCCCCCTCCCCTCCCCTCCTCCCCTCCCCCCTCCTCCCCCTCTCCTCCTCCCCCACCTCCCACTCCTCCTCCCCCCCTCCTTCTCCTCCCCTCCTCCTCCTCCTCCTGCTCCTCCTTTTTTTTTTTTTTCCCTGAGAGACAGAACCTCACGCTGTTGCCCAGGCAGGAGTGCAGTCGTGCAATCACAGCTCACGGCAGCCTCAAACTCCTGGGCTCAAGTTATCCTCCTGCCTCGGCCTCCCCAGTAGCTGGGACTACAGGCACCACCACCACACCCAGCTAATTTTTTTAACTTTTTGTAGAGACGGGGTCTCACTATGTTGCTCAGGCTGGTCTCAAACTCCTGGCCTCAAGGGATCCTCCTGCCTCAGCCTCCCAAAGTGCTACGATTACACATAAGCCTTCTTTTAAGTTCTCTATAAGATGCCACCTATTCGTTCATCAAACACATGGGCAGATTCAAATTCATTACATTTTTGTGGTGCACTCTATATGGGTTCATCAACTCTGGAAACCACTTCAGGCTCCAGAATGGCAGTCTGGGCCAACATATGCAATCACGAAGACTTCCCTGAGAAACCGACATTTTGACATTCAAGTTATGATCTAAGAATAAGGAGACATTAGCTAAGTGAAGGGTGTGTTGGGGTGAGGGTGATGAATTCTAGGCAGAGGTGGGAGTATGTGCAGAAACCATGATATACAAAGAGCCAGGCACATGGGGAGAGAGAAATAAGGCCAGGGGACTAGAGAGGCGGAAGTAACAGTGAGAGGGGCACAAAACAAGGCTGGAGGAGTAGGCAGGGGCCACTTCATGCTGGGCCTTGGGGCCATGTAAATGGTTTTACATTTTAGCCTATGTGCCAGTAGGAAGTGATTACAGAGTTTTAAGCAAAAATTTAGACTGAGACACATTTCAAATGATTTTTTTAATCTAGCGTGAAAAATGAATTGGAAAGAGGCAAAAGCAGAAGGGGGGAGACTAGTTTAGGAGGTCTGACAGAGGTCGTGGCAATAAAGTGGAGAGAAGTAGGTGGATGTAGACAAATCACATGGATCTCTGAGGTGATAGGTTGGAGTACTCACCCCTATAGCCTCAGAGGAAAGGCTTTCTGCATCTGCCGAGCATCTGTTTACCACAATCCCTCCGCAGGGCCCAGACTTCCACTTTAAAGAGCAGTTGTGGCTCCGTCTATCCTGTCTGAGATAGGGACTTACCACATTTACATGGGGCTAGATGCTGCAGATTCCACATCTACTTATAACATCACTAACCATCAAGAATAAATAAACGTCAGCCCTATTTCCATCTGTGTAACTAGGCTAGTGAGGGAGTGACGAAAACCTCTACGGAGTGAAAAATCTGTAACTTCACCATGGGAGAGGGGAGGGAAGCAGGTAAGAGCAAATGTGTACAAAAAAGTGATGTTGAGCAGGCAGTGGCACAAGATGGCCAAATGGAAACCTCCAGTGGTCCTCCCTCCTAATTCAACAACTATCCACGCAAGCAAGCACCTTCAGAAGAACCAAAAATCAGGTGAGTGATCAAACTACCTGGTTTTAACATTATTTCAAGGCAAGAGGCACTGAAGAGGGCAGAAAAGACAGACTCGCATTGCCTGCGCCACCCCGCCCCATCCCCTGATGGTGCCAAGTGGGCAGAGACGGTGACACCAAGTAGGGAGAGGATCTGTGTGCCCCGGGAGGGAGAGTGGAGTGATTGTGGGGCTTTGCATTGAAAATCAGGGCTGCCCTGGCACAGGGGAACACGGCACAGGGCAGAACTCTGCCATGCCCACGGAGGGAGCATTTAGACCAGCCTGGCCAGAGGGGAAACCTCCACCCCAAAGCCCTAGTTCCCACTGGCCCCACCACGGGCAGAAAGAGACCAGCCTGGGGCCTGGGAAAAATTCATAAGGCAGCCAGGCCACAAGGGCTGCAGTCCTTGAGCAATTGCTGCTGCTGTGCTGACTCGGAGCCAGGGGACTTGGGGTGCACATGACCCAGTGAGACACCAGAGTGGCAGCCAAGCCAGTGCCCGTGTCAACCCTCCCCCAACCACAGCCGCGTGGCTCAGGGAGACTCTTCTTCCACTTGGGAAGAGGAAAGGAAAGAGCTCAGAGGACTTTGTTTTACAACTTGGGTACCAGCTCAGCCACGGTAAAATAAAGTACCAAGCAGACTCCTGAAGTCCCTGAGTCCAGGCCTTAGTTCCTGGATGGCATTTCTGGACCCCACCCCGGGCCAGAAGGAAACATGCTGCCTTGAAGGGAAGGACCCAGTCCTGGCAGGGTTCACCACCTGCTGACTAAAGAGCCCTTGGAATTTGAATAAACATCAGAGGTAGCCAGGCAACAGTCACCACAGGCTCTGGGTGAGACTGGGCCGGGTTCAGGTGTGACCTGGGGCTAGTGGCCATGAGGAAGTGCCCATATCACTCCTTCCCCCAACTCCAGCAGCCCAGCACAGAGTGAGGGAAGAGAGTGAGAGACTTTGCCTGGTATCCAGGGAATCCTCCTGTGTCTTACCCAAGTCCACCAAGGAAGTGCCACCAGGAGTCTGCAGGAGTCACAGCATCACTAGGCCTGGGGCACCCCCAGTGCTGATATGGCTGCAGTGACCAGAGACTTAGATTGCAACACTCAGTTCCATTTGAGTATCTGGAAAGCCGTCTCAAGAAGGATGGGTTCAAACAAGCCCAGACTGTGAAGATTAAAATAAATACCTAACTCTTCAATGCCTAGACATCGATGAACATCCACAAGCATCAAGAATACCCAGGAAGACACAACCTCACCAAACTAACTAAATAAGGTACCAGTGACCAATCTCAGAGTGATGGAGATGTGTGACCTTTTAGACAATGAATTTGAAGTAGTTGTCCTGAAGAGGCCCAGTGAACTTCAAGACAACACAGAGAAGGAATTCAGAAGCCTATCAGAGAAATCTAACAAAGAGGCTGAAATAATAAAAGAAAAAATCAAGCAGAAATTCTAGGCTTAAGAATTCAATTGATGATAAACTGAGAAATGCATCAGTGTCTCAACAGCAGAATTGACCATGCACAAGAGAGAATTAGTGAGCTTGAAGAGAAGCTATTTGAAAATACACAGTCAGAAGAGAAAAAAGAAAAAAGAAGAATGAAGCACACCTACAAGATCTAGAAAAAATCCTCAAAAGAGCAAATCGGAGAGTTACTGGCCTTAAAGAAGAGGTGGAGAGAGAGATGGGGGTAGAAATCTTCTTCAAAGAAATAATAACAGAGAACTTTCCAAACCTAGAGAAAGACGTCAATATTCAGGTACAAAAAGGTCATAGAACACCAAGCAGATTTAACCCAAACCAGGCTACCTCAAGGCACTGAATAATCAAGCTCCCAAAGGTCCTGGATAAGGAAAAGGTCCTAAGAGAAGTATGAAAAGAGAAAAAATGCCATATAAAGTAGCTCCAATGTCTGGCAGCAGACTTCTCGGTGGAGACCTTACAGGCCAGGAGAGAGTAGCCTGACATATTCAAAGTGCTGAAGGGAAAAACCTTAACCCTAGAATATCATATCCTGCAAAAATGTCCTTTAAACATGGAGAAATAAAGACTTTCCCAGGCAAACAAAAGCCAAAGGATTTCATCAACACTAGACCTGTCCTACAAGAAATGCTAAAAGGAGTTCTGCAATCTGAAAGAAAAGGACATTAATGAACAATAAGAAATCTTGGGTGGGGCCAGGTACGGTGGCTCACGCCTGTAATCCCAGCACTCTGGGAGGCCAAGGCAGGAGGATCGCTTGAGCTCAGGAGTTCAAGACCAGCCTGGGCAAGAGTGAGATCCTGTCTCTACAAGAAATACTAAAATTAGCTGGGCGTGGTGGCACACGCCTGTAGTCACAGCTAGTCGCGAGGCAGGAGGATCGCTTGAGCCCAGGAGTTTGAGGTTGCAGTGAGCTACAGTGAGGCCACTGCACTCCAGCTGGGGTGACAGAGTACGACTCTGTCTCCAAAAAAAGAAAGAAAAAAAAAGAAAAGAAATCTTCTGAAGGTCCTCACTGGTAACAGTGAGGACTCAAATACAGAATACTCTATTGCTGTAATTGTGGTGTATAAACCACTTATATCTTGAGTAGGAAGACTAAAAGACAAACCTATCAGAAATAACAACAACTTTTTGAGAGAGAGACAGTATAAAAAGATAGGGATGGAAACAACAAAAAGTTAAAGTGCAGGGGGGAATGGAGTTAAAGGGCAAAATTTCTGTTAGGTTTCTCATTGCTTGTTTATTTGTTTGTAAGTAGAGTTGTCATATGTTTAAAATAATTGGTTATAAAATGTTTTCTGCAAGCCTCATGGTAACCTCAAATGAAAAAACCTACAACAGATACACAAAAAATGAAAAACAAGAAATTAAAACACACTACCAGAGAAAATCACTTTAACAAAGGAAGGAAGGAAGGAAGAGAAGACCACAACCAACCAGAAACCAAATAACAACATGGCAGCAGTGAGTCCTCACCCGTCAATATCAACACTGAATGTGAATGGACTAAACTCTCCAATCAAAAGACTCAGAGTGGCTGAATAGGTAAAAAAACACGAGCCAACCATATGTTGTCTTCAAGAAACACACTTCACCTATAAAGACACACAGAGACTCAAAATTCAGGGATGGAAAAAGATATTCCATGCCAATGGAAACCAGAAAAGAGCGGGAGTGGCTATACATCTATGAGATAAAATAGATTTCAAGACAAAACCTGTAAAAAGAGACAAAGAAGTCATTATATAATGATAAAGGGGTCAATTCAGCAAGAGGATGTAACAATTCTAAATACACATGCACCCAACACTGGAGCACCCAGGTATATAAAGCAAATATTATTAGAGCTAAAGAGAGAGACAGACCCCAGTACAATAACCATTGGGGACCTCAACACTCCACTTTCAGCCTTGGACAGATCATCCAGACAGAAAATCAACAATGAAACATTGGACTCAACCTGCACTATAGACCAAATGGACCTAACAGATATTTACAGAATGTTCCATCCAACAGCTGCAGAATTCACATTTTTCTCCTCAGCTTGTGGATCGTTCTCAAGGAGAGACCATATGTTAGGCCACAAGATAAGTCTCAAAAAATTCAAACAAATTGAAATCATACCAAGTATTTTCTCTGACCACAATGGAATAAACATACAAAGCAATAACAAGTGGGACATTGGAAAATATACAAACACATGGAAATTAAACAATATGCTCCTGAATGACCAATGGTCAATGAAAAGATTAAGAAGGAAATTTAAAAATTCTCAAAACATATAAAAATGAAAACACAACATATCAAAACCTATGGGATACAGCAAAAGCAGTAATAAGAGGAAAGTTCATAGCAATAAGTGCCTACATCAAAAAAGTAGAAAATCTTCAAATAAACAATGTAACAATGCATCTCAAAGAACTAGAAAAATGAGCAAACCGAACCCAAAATTAGCAGAAGAAAATAAATAATAAAGATTAGAGCAGAAATAACTGAAATTGAAACAAAAAAAATTTACAAAAGATCAACAAAAAGTTGGCTTTTTTGAAAAGATAAACAAAATAGACTAAGAAAAAAAGAGAGAAGACCCAAATACATAAAATCAGAGATGAAAAAGGAGACATTACAACTGACGCTGCAGAAACTGAAAGGGTGATTAGAGACAACTATGAGCAACTATTGCCAATAAACTGGAAAACCTAGAAAAAACGGATAAACTCCTAGACACACACAACCTGCCAAGATTGAACCAGGAACAAATCCAAAGCTTGAATAAACCAATAACAACAAGATAAGAGCAGTAATAAAAAGTCTCCCATCAAAGAAAAGCCCAGGACCCAATGCCTTCACTGCTGAATTCTACCAAGCATTCAAAGAAGAACTGATACCAATCCTACTTAAACTATTCCAAAAAATCAAAGAGGGAGAGATACGCCCAAACTCAATCTATGAGACCTGCATCACCCTGATATTAAAACCAAAGACACAACAAAAAAAGAAAACTATAGGCCGATATATGATGAAGATAAATGCAAAAATCCTCAACAAAATACTAGCAAACCAAATGCGACAACACGTTGAAAAGATGATCAAGTGGGATTCATCCCAGGGATGCAAGGATGGTTCAACACACACCAGTCAATCAATGTGATACATCATATCAATAGCACAAAGGACTAAAACCATATGATCATTTCAACTGATGCTGAAAAAGCACTCAATAAAATTCAACATCCCTTCATGATAAAAACTCTCAAAAAACTGGGTATAGAAAGAACTTACCTCAACATGATAAAAGCCATATATGACAGACCCACAGCTAGTATCATACTGAGTGGGGAAAAGCTGAAAGCCTTTCCTCTAAGATCTGGAACAAGACAAGGATGCCCACTCTCATCACTGTTATTCAACATAGTGCTGGAGGTTCTAGCCAGAGCAATCAGACAAGAGAAAGAAATAAAGGGCACCAAAATTGGAAAGGAAGAAGTCAAATTATCTTTGTTTGCAGATGATATGATCTTATATTTTAAATGACAAATCCACTCTAACCTTCCAATCTCCCTGAGCCTTTGAATGCATTCCTCTACAGTATACTAAGGCAGGTCTGGCATTTCAAGTTCATTTACCGTGGGCTATCTTTTGGTCCATGTTTCAACCAATCAAACTGAAAGAGCACTTTCTAACTGCCCAAGCTGCAACATTAAATCCAGAATCTCTGCTTAGTAGGCCCACATCAGTAAATTCCACCTGACACAAGTCAGTGTTCCTTCCACCATTATCCAACACTCTTAATATACATTCCCATATATATTCCCCAGATTTCTGTGGCTATGTTGGGAAAAATTGAGCAGTTCTTTTGTGGTATGGCACACCTCCTCATGGGTCACACTGTTTGGTCCTCACCTTCAGGGGCCTGATGGGACATGAGCCTACTTACAGGCTAGAAACAAAGAAGGGAGGTGGGGTGGGTTGAGAGAGAATCACCATTGTACTGCAAGGCAACTACTTCAGAAGAAGCCGTCATAGTTTCCTCAGGCAAAGTAGCATTATTCCTCAGACAGGATTGAAGAGGCTATTTCTACTGGCAAAGACTCATCAGAGTTAAGGGGTTCAGTGTCCCCAGCGTCATCAGGATCTTTATGTATGTCCCCATTCCTTCCCTATAAATGCCCTCACTTTAACAGCAGTCACCCTGTGTGGTTGGGAATTCAATTTGCATTGCAGTTCAGCCACTCACAGGGTTCTCATTCGGGTTTGGTTTTCAGCAATATCAATGTCTCCTTCAGGGCAGAGACACTGCATGCAGGTCACTTACGCAGTGCTTGAGCTAGGAATTCAAATCCCTGAGCCCACGGCTTTTCTTTTCCCACTTTGTCCAAAGAAATGGGGAGAAGCCAGCCAATCTCATTCTATTCACTGGCTGCCAAAAACATCCGAAGGTGTCCCACACGTGGCCACTCAGGACCGTACCTGGTATGTGATTAGGAGTATCCAGTGGTGTTATCTTGTGTATCTCTATTGTCACCCTGGTCTATCAATGCTCCCTTTACTACTGGAAACAGAGTCCTTAGTGCCTTCAAGTCTAATCAGATTAGAGAACCAACTCAGAAAACTCATCCTGAGGATGTGATTCCACTAGAAACACTCTCAGTACCAAAATCTGTATTAGTCAGTGTTCTCCACAGAAACAGAATAGGAAGTGTGTGTGTGTGTGTGTGTGTGTGTGTGTGTGTGTTGATAAAGGGGGAGGGGAAGGAGGAGATGGAGAGGGAGGGGTAAGGGGAGGGGGAGAGGGGAAGGGGGAGAGGGAGAAGGGAGGCAGGGGAGGGGAGGGGAGGGGAGGGGAAGAAAGCTTTAAGGAATAGGCTCACCCAATTGAGGAGGTTGGTAAGTCCAAAATCTGCAGGGTATGCAGGCAGGCTGGAGACCCAGAGAAGAGTTGATGTTGTAGCTTGAGTCTGAATTCCATTTGCTGGACATTATGGAGTCTACTACTGATTTAAATGTTAATTTTATCTAAAAAAAAAAAAATACCTTCACAGAAACACCTAGAATGTTTAACCAAAGATGTGGGTACCATGGCCTAGCCAAGTTGACCCAAAATTAACCATTACAGTTAGATAAGAGGAATACCCCCAAACAAAACAACTTTGTGTAAAGAAACTTGCAAGAAGGAATTTTACTCTGCCCTCTAAAGCAGCTCTGTCCAATAGTCATAGAATGTGATACTGATATGCAATTTTAATTTTTCTAGTAGTCATACTAAAAAGTGTAAAATTTTTGTTATTTAACCCCATATGTCCAAAATGGTATCACTTCAGCATACAATATAAAAACTTTACATTTTTCCTAAGTTTTTGAAAGCAAATATGTATTTGGCATTTATAGCACATCTATCTCATTTCAGACTAGCCACATTTCAAGTGCTCAATAGTCATGTGTGGCTAGTGGCTACCGTATTGGACAGCACAGCTCTAGTTAGGTTGAGCCTATGCATTCAATTACATTAACAATGTTTTCTTGCACGTAAAAGAAAAAAGAATCCACTGCCATTAAGATGAGTTACATTGCTTTTCCAAGAGTGGAGATGGATTTGCCCTAACCCTCTTCCCACCTTCATGTAATCCTCCTAGTGGTCCATGGCTAGCATTCATAAGAGATTGGCTGATGTTAGAAGCAAAATTCTAATGGACACTGTGGTCAAACTAACTTACCTATTAACTGATCAGGATCAAAGGAGTTGAAACATCAGACTTTATTCCAACAGTATTTTCAGGTTTAGGATTGACTGTAGAGTCGAGTCTGGGGAATTTGTAATACAAAAGGTAGCACTCCTATACTGCATCAACACTAAATGAGGTCCAAGCCAATCCTGTGGGCTGTTTTTCCTAATTTGGAAAATAAAAAGCAGTTTGGCAAGAGTAGCCTTGAAAGGCAGAAAGAACTGTGCCCGGCTTAGCAAGGAGCATGGGCCTTTAGTAGGAAAAGCAGTGTGCGTGACACACGTTGGGGGACAAAGGATAATGAGCACAGCACCCGAGATGCTGAGTTGGGTTAGGAAGGCCGCGGAAGGTACAGTTTGCCAAAGGCAGTAACTGGGCTTTAAGGGTTCATTTTGTATTAAGAACGCAACACAAAATCAGTGTTGTGGAGACCTTGTTTTGGTGTGCAAAAGGTGTGTTGGAGTTGACACTAGAGGCCAGAATGTGAGCAGCCTACTGCACCAATCTCTGTAGTGATGAGGCCTAGACCAGTGAGGTAATGGAAACATCTATCACCAAAGAAACCCAACATGGCTTGATTGCTACAGGAGACCAAGCTGAGGAATCAAAACCCCAACTTTCAAGCTCAGGTGTGGTAGGCAGAACCTGTGGTTATGGCTGTTTACATGGCAGAGATGAACTAAGGTTGCTAACTAGCTGGCTTTAAAATAGGAAGAATACCCTAATTATCTGGGCAGACTGAATGTAATCACAAGTGTTCTTAAGTGGAAGAGAGAGACAGGAGGGTCAGAGAGGCGTGACAACTGGAGCAGGGTTGAAGAGATGCTATGCTGCTGACTTTGAAGATGCAGGAATGGGCTCCATCCCCCTCCCTTCCTTCCTCCCCAGGACCTGCCCTCCTACAAGAAAAAGAAAAACAATGATGCAGGAAGGGAACCATGAGCCAAGGAGTGCAGGCAGCCTCCAGCAGCTGCAAAGGGTGAAGGAATGCAATGGACTCTTTCCTTCAGGCTCCAGGAAAAAAACGTGGCCATCCGACACCTTGACTTTAGCCCAGTGAACTACAGAACGCTTGTTTTAAGCCAAGTTTCAGGTATTTGTGACGATAGGAAACTAATACACCATGCGATCACATGAACATTACACACGAACAGTAGCTGCTAGATTGAAGGTGGTACCATTCCAGGGACTGTTAGATCTGGGGCTGTACTACAACTTAAAAAGGAACCCCTCCCTGTTCCGAGATGCTTGCAGACCTATGAATGCCCTTCCACGTCTTCATCTAGGACAAAGTCATAGAATCCACACCAATACTTAAAAGCAGTATCTGCTATGGCCGCATCACAATTCGTGCAGAATAAAATAATGAAAATTAAATAGGCCACCTAAAATATAATAGCATCAAGTCCATAAACGTGGAGTAAGAGATGATACAATTTTTCATTCCCTTTTGCATCGTGTAAAATCACTGCATTGAGAGTTCATTAAAAATATTTGTGGTCTCAGAGGCAGGTAAGAAAATGCACTGAGCTGGTCATACTGATTAGAGAAGATGCAGGAGCCAAAGGCATCAGGGTTCAATTAACATAAGTCCTAAAGAAACAGCCATTCTGACCTAGAGGTAAAAGAAAAAGGGGTAGGCCACAGTGAGGTGAGTCACGAACGCAGTGGCTTAACCAACTAGGGTTAAGGCCCCATGGCCTAAACCATACACGCACCCCCACCACTTACCTGGCAGTGTTATGAAAGGCCCCACACCAGCCGGCAGGTCATGTGACCTAGACGGCTCCACCTAGAGCAAAGGCCCAATGTGAACTGACAGGTCTGCACCAGCAAGGGTGAAGCCCTCAGGAAAAGAATCTGTGACAGGACTGATTTCAGACTGCAGATTCAGGAGGGTTTCTGGGTAACGCAGGCCCCTTTGATTTTCCACGAACAACTTCAGTCAGTACAGATGAGAAAAGGACAACTTCCTGTACAGGATGTCTCACCTGTCCTACTTGATGGCGTCATTGTCTAGAAGGACAAGCTCGTTCTCAAGGTGCCACGTAAACTGACAGCAGCAGCTGCTCACCGAACAGGCCTCAAGCTTCTAAGACCTCACTCACCCAGTAGTATCTAAATATCAAGTGTTTCCAACTGGCATTTAAATAGGGATGCCCAGGAAAAAAACCCTGTTTCTTATTCAAAAATGTCTGGGAACAGCTAAATTAAACCCAGTACAGTATCAATCCTGGCTGTACAGCAGAATACTGTGTGACACTAAATGTCTTTGAAAGAGGCAGGCATGACTGGCAACAACTGGGATTAAGCCACCTTTAATATGCTAATACGCATGGGTGAGATTTTCCACTTGGGGCGTCTAGTATACCGTGTTTCCCTAACTTTCTTGACCACAGAACTCAGAGAAAATACAGCTCAGAAAATGTTGCTTCATATATAAAAACTACTATGTTGAAAACAAGTGGAAATAGGAAATAATAATGGAATTTGGATATTGTATAATGAAAATTACACAAAAGAAAACACATGAAGGCGCTGCTGACATGAAAGCCTTTGTTTTTAATTTGATTGATACACATTTGACAAAATATTTTAGAATAAAATAATCCATGAACACGTACAAGATATTTACAGTAACAGAAGTGAAAAACACAAAATTGATATATTTCTCAAACAGAAATGACTATAAAATTTTCTATTGTGAATCTGGAAGACTTTCAGTTCCTACTCATCATCCTGGTCCAAAGCCCCAACAGGTGGCGTGTAAGGCCCAGGAGTAGGACAAACAAGCTTTAACACATTTGGCAATTAAGGATCATCTATTAGCGTGAGCTGGCAGGGAAGTGAATGGCCAGCCAGCTCTTAAAGTAAGATACAGAATGGAAGACTCCACTGAAAACAACTAAGGACAAGAAACACCTAACTAAAATTACACTCATCTTTCTCAGTCCCCTGTAGGAGAAGGCTGCAAACCAAACTATTTTAAAGACTTACTCAATTTTCCCCATTAGCAAAAATCAGCAACCCTGAGACTCCAACTTTCCATGACATAACAGCTAATAAACATCTAAAACTGTTTAAGATTTATAAACTAGCTTTACATGATCAAATAGAAAATAACTCTTATGATGTAGAAATACATTTAAGGAAAGGGAACAAAATTTTTCTCAAATTTATTTTTCATGCCTAATTCTTAAACATTCCAACTAATAATTTCTATTATCTGAAATTAGTTTCACACACACAGATACTTCAACTAGACGTGTTTAGTACAACTTGCTCTTGATTATTCAATGGAATGCCTACCCCTTCATATTATTATTCAAATATACTTAAAAGTTTTATCCATTTGGAATATACAGTAGAAATTTACTGATTTACAAGATAGCCACATAAACAGAGACCATGAAAAAATAACCAAATGCTCATTCTTTGTAATACAACTGAAACAAACACGGTACATCATACACATCAACATCTACTGATCCAACTAAGCTATTTAATAAACTAGACTTTCAAAGAAGTTTCAATAAACAACTTTGTATAGCAAATATTCACACTGTGTTTAAAAATCAAATTTGCTGCTCCTCCAGTGGCGGTTCAAGAGCTTCCATTAGTTTTTTATTTGCCTCTTCATTATGCCGGCTTTGACAGTGAGTTAAATGTTTCTTAAAGCCCCTTGGAAAATTTGATTCAAAATTACAACGTGGACATTTAAGTAAACTTTGCCCATGGGCTGCTACATGATTTTTAAGGAGAGATTCCAAAAGAAAAGCCTTTCCACAAATTGTGCATTTGTAAGGGCTATGAACATTATGCTTATTAACCAAATGATGCAAAACAGCACCTTTTTTCATAGCACGACAGCAACAAATTTTGCAATAATACTTTCCTTTCCCACGCTTCATATATTTTGCGATCTCCTCTTCAGAAATAAAAGCTTCTTTTTCTTCAGTAAATTGTAGTACATTTTTGAACTGCTCTGCACTAGTCATGTCCACTTTGTTCTCTTTGCTAAAATCAATAGATTCCACATCAACCTGCTCTTGATCACTGCTTGATTCTTGGCCTTTAATATCTATTGCATCCAAATCTGTTTTTATATACTCACTACTACTAAGCTCAGCATCCGAGTTCTCTTGGTTGTCTTTCTTGAGTTTCTTTGAGGAAGGAAATAAAGTGTCTTCTAAGAGTTTCTTAGGTGTAGCTAGTTCTTCCTGAACCAAAGCATCACACTTTTGATCATCTATGGCATCTATTTGAAGTTCATCACCAAGCTCAATTGCCTTCTGAGATTCTGAGAACACGGCAGATTTGGGAAGTTCAGGGAAAAGGGCATGCTTCCGGGGCTCTGGAAAAAGAGCACGTTTTCGTGGTTCAGGAGAAGCAGGAGGGGCTGTTTTGGTAGGCTCAGGAAACAAAGCAGGTTTTCTAGGTTCACTATCGATAGAAAGAACAGGCTTCCAGATATCTGAGGCCACTTTGGGAGACTCAGACAGCCCAGAAGGACCTGGTTTTCGCGTCTCAGGGAAGACAGTAGGTTTCTGAGGTTCAATAAAAAAGGAAGACTTCCAGAGATCAGGAGAACCACCACGGGAACTTTTCTGGGACTCAGGAAAATCAAGTGAAGCAGGAGAAGTTTTCCGCTGATCAGGAGAAAGCTTCCAAAGGTCTGGTGACCCTGAGGGTTTTCTGAGCTCTGGAGATCCTGCTGGACTACGGATCTCTGGGGACAGTGGTGGGCCTGGTTTACGCAGCTCAGGAGACACTGGGGGAACTGCCTTCCAATGTTCAGGTGACAATGTGGGGGCTGTCTTTCG
This sequence comes from Daubentonia madagascariensis, assembly GCA_023783475.1. Taxonomy (NCBI): domain Eukaryota; kingdom Metazoa; phylum Chordata; class Mammalia; order Primates; family Daubentoniidae; genus Daubentonia; species Daubentonia madagascariensis. The sequence continues at coordinate 889,922 of JAKFHU010000863.1, read as the reverse complement.
CAGTTCTGGTGGGCCAGACTTCCAAGACTCAGGAGATGCAGGAGGAGATTTCCAGGAACCAGGTGAAACTGATGAAGACTTCCAGGATGCAGGGGACACAGATGGAGTTGGTTTCCAAGGTCCAGGTGATATAGAAGGAATTGGTTTCCAAGGTCCAGGAGACACCGATGGAGCAGGTTTAGCTGGCTTCCAAGGTCCTGATGCTGCTGCAGGACTGGATTTCCAAGGCCTAGGGGACCCAGGTGGCCCTGGCTTCCAAGAACCTGGTGACACAGCTGGGGCTGGTCTCCTAGGTTCTGGGGAGACAGCAGGGAATGGCTTCCAAGGTTCAGGAGACTCCGATGGGGATGGCTTCCTTGGCTCAGGGGAGGTAGTCCGGGCTGACTTTCGAGATTCTGGGGATGCAGTTGGGGATGGCCCCCAAGGTTCAGGGGAAGCAGCTAGGACTGGTGACTCTGGAGATGAGGCTGAAGGTGGCCCCAAAGTTTCTGGAAAATGAGAGTGTTTCTGGGGTTTGGGATTAGTGAGAGTAGCTTTTACTGGCTCAGGAGATACAGGGGCAAGTTTCTGTGGTTCTGGAGAAGGAACAGGGACAGCCTTCTGAGATTCAGAAAGAGAGACTGGTTTTGGAAGTTCAGGAGAAGAAACAGGGGCAGGTTTTGAAGGCTCCGGAGAAGGAAGAGAAGGTGTCTGTAGCTCAGGAGAAACAACAGGGCCAGGTTTCTGAGGCTCCAGGGGAGTGAGAGGAGTAGGTTTTGGTGATTCTGGAGACAAAACTGGGCCAAGTTTCTGTGTTTCTATGGAAAGGGCAGGTATGGGTTTCAGGAGTTCCGCTGAATTGGAGGGCATTTTCTGGTGTTCAGGAAGAGGAGGGCTTTTCACAGGATCTGTTTCTTTGTTCAACTGATTTTTTGGTTTATCATTCCATTTGTCTGGGGATGCATGTTTGGACGTGATGTGATAGTATACATTAGAGTACATCTTGCTGGTGAAGAAACATTTATGGCAGTGAAATAACTTTGCACTTTTCTGGTAAAATATCATTTTACCTAACCCACCAGCATCCATTTCATCACAGAATTCTGGATGGATGGTACCCATATGGATTTGTACATTTTCATAATCTGTGCCTCTGAAACTGCAGTGATCACACTCCAAACGTGCTGATGGTTTACGAAGTTCCTGGAATACTTCCATTCTTCTTTCTATTACAACACACAATTATAGTCTAAAAACTTTCAATATTGCTGCAATAAAGTAGAAATAAATTATTTTCATTAAACAATTTTAATAAAATGCTGTCAGTCTATTCTATAATTGTATACTTTTAAGTCTAGAACGGTGTGTCTTATTAGAAAATATCTCTATAAAGGTTAGGAAGAGAAAGGTGATATGGAACTAATTTTTAACAGAGTCCCAGGCACTCTGCTAAGAGTTTTATATATATCATCTCATTTAATCTTCCTAGCGATATGACTCAAGCATTATTTTCATTTGCAGAAGAAGAAACTGAGGTCCAGAAGTTAAGTGACCTCTCTGGTCCATGTTATAGGACTATCAGTGGCTCAAAGCTGACTCTAGGATTATCTCTGATATGTACTTTATATTTTGATTCTTAAACCCTGAATCCACAAGTCATCAGCACACAAAGATGAGTAAATATCAAAATTAAATCTCAGCTACAGAAGGCTGAACAAGAAACTTTAAGTACTTTTGAGAAAGCACTAACTAAATCCAGCTATGAAAAGATGGCTTTTTTTCTTAACATGATGCTGGCTTGATTAAATGTCAACATATCTTGTAATGTTTTATCCATCCCAATATAAAGTATTTTATTTATTCATTTAATAAATAGTTTTGTGTCCTGTCTGTTCTACACATTTAGGGTCAAAGCAGTGCCTTGCAATGTGGTGGTTATGTGAGTTGGGCAGGTGAGAGTATGGAGAGCAATACCAACAGGCTATCAAGAAAGACCTCTCTGAATAAGACACTCTGGTGCAGATCCCGGATGACGCGAAGGAGTATGCCAAGCAAAGGGCAATTCAGAGAGGACGCCCTTGAAGCTGGAACTTAGATGCCAGAAAAGATAGTTTTAAAAATTTTAAGCCAGTCTTATGGTAAAAGTAATAGAAGCTTATAGTTTAAAAGACACTCATTCACACAGTACCAGATACTCACACAGTACCAGTCCCCAGGGGTAGCCACTGTACTTATCTGTCACTGAAGAAATGTTCTAGGCATATACAAATCCACACACACATTTTACACAAATGGGATCATATCAAACACACTACTTGGCAACTTGCTTTCATTTAAGAATTTATCCAGGACATTTTTACCTAAGGAGTAAACACTACATTTCCTTGTACCTATCTTTGTAGGTGAGGGTATTTCTGCAGGGAAAATTTCTAGAAGTGGATTACCTGCCTCAAAGGCCATTTGCATTTAACATAGATACATTTTACCAAAGTCTCAAAAAAACTGTAGTACTACTACACACCAACAGTATATATATGAGGGACAATTCCCTAACTCCCTCACCAACACTGAGTATAACTAAACTCCTAATGCTTGCTACTTACTACTCAGGTGAAAACCAGTATCTCACTATTGTTTTAATGTGCTTTTCTTTAATGAGAAAGACTGAACACCTTCCCTTATTAGCCATATGTCTCTTTTCCTATGAAGTGCTGGCTCATTTTCTTTGTCCATTTTTATTAATGATTTGTAAGCAGTCTTTGTATATAAAAGAAATCAGCTCTTTTATTGAAAATATTTTCCCAGTTTATCATTTTTCTCAACTTTATTTATGGTGGTTCTTTTTTGGGAGGTTTTTTTGGTGTTTTTTTTTTTTTTTTAACCACACTCAATTGGTTTACATAAAAATTAAAAGCTTAAGACTGTTTTCCCTTATGACTCTGGGTTTTAAGTTATGCTTTCCTACTTCATTATTTTTTTAATCACTTAGCAGTTTTTCCTAATTTTGACATTTTCATTCTTTTTTTTAACATTTATACCTTTAATCCATGGAGTGAGCTAAGAATCCAGCATATTTTTTCATCCCAAATCAGTTGTTTCAACAACACTGACTACACCCTTTTCTTCACTGCTGTGCAATGTTCCATTTAACATTTACTAAACTTCCCACATACGGACTCTATCTGGACTCTCTTCTATTCTTCAACGTTTCCACCTCTATTTTCTGCCACTTCCCCCCTTTAATGTTACATGTCGGGCATGCTACTCTCAGCTTGAGATCCAACAAATGTTAAAACAGATTCTGTAACTAATATACATACTGAATTTACTCATCAAGTGGATCACAAGATCTTTTCTCGTTAAATTACACTCCATTTACCAAAAGTACCTACCACTTCTGAGAGCGTGCAATGTGCTCTGTGCTAATGGCAATGACTGAGTATGGATATTTTCTTTACTGCTCCTCAAAGAATAGCGCAGATCAGAAATACATGTAAATGATCTCCCTTTAATAATTACAAAAACATTAATTTAAAAAATTTAATAACATTTCTAATTTTGATAACTCATTTTTAAAGATGTTATTACTGACAATATTATCTCCTATCACCTGTATAGTGTTATATCATTTGCCCCACTCCCCCCTTTTTTGGCCTAAAGCTTAAAAAGGTGATAGTTGCAGAAACAAATGTTTTTCTTTAGAAAGTATTAACTCCTGAGTTACCCAGTAGTTAGCCTGTCTTTTAGAATATTGTTTTTAGGGCCAGAAGGACTATAATGAAAGAAAAATAAGTATTTTAGTACCGAAGAAAAATCTCTAAAAACAATCTTTAATGTAGAAACATAATGAAGAATACATGTAGAAATAATGGATTAACCATCCATCCACCTCAGAGCCCAATATTCAATAAGACTAGAAGACAGAGGAAAATGGAAGATGTGCCTCAATAGCTCCCTCGGGCCACAGGTGGCAACAATGAACAGCCAAGCTCATATTAAGGTGGCATTATGTTACATATTATATAGGCATGAGAACAGAGATTAAGAGCTCGGGCATGCTGGGTTTGAGTCAGACTTACGTATCATTCCCTACCCCTCCCACTGCCCTCTGCCTACCACCAATTCTTCGGGCCAATCTCATACTTAAAAAGAAAAAAAAAATCTAAAAAAGAAAGCTACAGAATTTACTTCTTATATCCCAAATCTATCACACATATGTACATCTAGCACACATGGATTTGTTACTATATATAGGTGTATATGCTTTTATAGAGAGATTTCCCTCAAGAACTCCAAGCATTTTTCAAAAATTTTCTCATCATATTCTCCTAAGCATTAAAAAATAAGAAATATTAAAAGCAAACAAAAAGTACATGCAAAGAAATGATAGTGGAATAACATTTTCTAAGTCCAGGATCAATGCTTTTAAAGTGGGGAAGAAACAAAGACCAACATACTTTCCCTACTACTTACCGGTTGTCTTACTAGACGCCTTAGGAGTGGTCTTCAAAGGGCAGGCGTCTACATGGCTTTTTGACTAAACCACAGAAAATAGCCTACAGTATATGGAGAAGAACAAAGACAAGAAGTTGAACCTGAAAAAAAAACAAAGGAAAGATAAGCAAAACTACAGCTCTGTGATAACGTGTGCTCCCTATAATAGAATTCTGTGTATTTCTCTCACAATCCTACGCCCTCCAACAGTGAGAGGGTTCCAGTATAATAAGCCTGGACACTTACTTTAATGAAATGACACCCAAGACTGCAACAGATACCAGCCCTGATACCATCCTTGTCTAACTGCCCTTTAAAAATCCATATAGAATCGTGCCCATGTGTGTAAACAATCCCAGCTTACACAGTCTCAGGATACTAACCTCTGTTCTTACTTCTCTGATGAGCACTCAGAAGACCGCTGGTGTGACTACAGACTGTAACAGCAGCTGACTTTTGTCAATGGTCAATATTACACAGCAGAGTAGCAAGTCCACACGCAGTGGAAGAAGAAACAACACAATCAACAGGACCAAGGGGCAAAAGAAGGACTATGTGAGGAAGAGGATGGTGCTGTCCTGACACTGAGGAGGAACGGAAAGATCTGCTTCAGTGACTGCTCTGGCCTCTTCTCTTCCTGCATGCATTTCAAAGAGAAGCATCACAGCCTGAGTAAGTCTCTTGATAAGAGCAGAATGGGATAAACTGGCCATGTACAAGCTAGGCAACAGCTCACAATATCTGATAAGCTTCAGCACACTCACTACCCCTCCCTCTATTCCTGACACCGTCACTGCTTTAATTCTGACATCTGATCTCCCTGCCACTCTCCCTTCATTCCAACCCATTTGTCACACTGCTACCACAGTCACCTTCCAAACCTAAAAGCCTAATGTGACTTGCCTGCTCACAATTCCTCAAAATACCTACTGTATGAAATTTGAACATGGCATATAAAGCTAGCTCTTCACAGTCTGGCCCAGAACCAGACTGTGTTCTCAAAATACCGACCCACATGTAATTCCCTGGCTCTTCAAGCTTCTGGGCCTTTGCACAGTATATTTCCTCTCCTTTACACTACCTGTCTCACCACCTAGCCACCAAGCAAATTCCATCCTTCAGGCAGGACATCTTTGCAAGTACAGCTGTCCCTTGGTATTTGTAGGATTGGTTCCAGGACCACCCAAGTATACCAAAATCTGGGCATACTCAAGTCCCACAGTCTGTCCTGTGGAACCTGCATATACAATATCAGCCCTCCATATAAGCAGGTCTCAAATCCTGTGAATAATGTATTTTCCATCCTTGGGCGGACCCACGTAGTTCAAACTTGTGTTGTTCAAGGGTCAACTGTACTAGCCAATTCCCTGCTCCCTTCCATTCTTCCTTGGACCCCCAGCTGTATGCATACTTCTGCTGTAGCTGTCACCCCTTTGGCACTACAGCCTGATTCCACAACAGGTTGTGTGCTCTCAGAGAGATGGGACTATCCATTTATTCACCTCTATAACCCTTGCACATCCCTGGCACAGTATGTGCTCAGAAAATATCTGTCAATTCTAACATTCTCTCATTAAGACTGGAGACCCAACCTTAGATTCACAGAATTTTAAAACTAGAGGAGACCTGAGCTACCATCTAATCTCAGAGTCATAGGATTTTGGGGCAGGAGAAGACCTCAGGGACGATCTACTTTAAAACTTCAATTTATAGTTGAAGAAACTCAAGCACGACATTAAATAGTTTGCCAAAGATCAAGCAAATGATCAGCTTCTGATGACAGAAAAAGTTCTGCCTATCTGCCCAGGTTCTTTCTAAATATGATCGAACTATAGAGTGGAACTTAGTGAGATCTTTAAAAGCCTGAATAAGTCGAAATCAACAAGATGAAACTTAAACATTTAGAATCCACATACTAAGTGCATCAACATAGGACTGTAGAGAACTGCATCCCACACTCTGCACTGGGCAGAGTATCCCAGTGGATCACTATTCCAGCTCTGGGCAGGAAGGACACTTTAGAGAGTCTCTAACAAACGAGAGAACACACAAAAGAAAGAACGGCAGGCAGCCTTCAGAAACATGCCATTTATGAACACAGACATTTAACTTCAAAAGGGGAAGAATGATGGATAATATGTAAGCTGTCCAAGAAGCACCAAGTGGAAGCCAGCAGGAAAACAGTTTTACCAACTACTCCATCATGAACTAGAACAAGACACTTTGTCAGGTAGGAGCAAGCCATAATTAGAAGCTGCTCATCAGTGTAGGACTAGAAGGATCCTCAGAGGACTTGAGCCCAACCCCTTCATTTTACAACTGAGAAGAATGACGCAGAGAGTGAAGTGACTTGTCAAAGACCACAACAACAATGAGGTCGGAGGAAGCAACAGAAGACTGCATTTTCCTGATTCTGGATCTCTGTTGTAATACAATGCTCTCTTTCCCACAGTAGCTGAATGATCCACAGGGATGTTACAGAATTGAGTTCCAGATTTCAGCTTCTAGGCAGAACCTAGACAGCCGAAATACCTTTCAGCTTTAAAGATTCTAGCAAAATTTTTTCCTAAATTTCAGAACTCCTATCCTAACTATAAAAGTAACTCTTAATTGTTCAGGTTAATAAAAATTTCTCATTCTACTTTTTGCTGCATCTTATCTCTAAAAAATATAAGTTCTGATCATTGGTGCTCTGCCAGCCCATCACCCAGTATGCTCCAACGCAATGCTATGCCACATGGTGTATCACACCTATTTTCCATTTCCCATTCAATTTCTTCCTTGAAGTCTAACACCATTGATTGTTTTTTAAAATACATTTGATGTACAACTTTTTAGATTAAAATTCAATACGTAGAGCATGTTTAAAGATAAATGGGTTGGTTCTATTAGCCTATATATACATTGGCATTGTTTTTCACTTTAGCTGACTTTTTAAAAATGCACTTTTTAGTAGTTTTAAGAAAAATTGAACAGAAAGTATACAAGAATTCCTATACACCTCCTTCCACCCTCTCCAAGAGCTTCTCCTATTACAGATCGAGCGTCCTTAATCCGAAATCCAAAATGCTCCAAAATCTGAAACTTTTTCAGTGCTGACATGACTTTCACTGGAGCATTTTGGTTTTTTGGATTAGGGATGCTCAACCAGTAAGTATAATGCACATATTTCAAAATCTGAAAAAAAGTCAAAATCCAAAATACTTTGGGTACAAAGCATTTCAGATAAAGTATACTCAACCTGTATGAACATCTTGCATTAGTATGAGACATTTGTTACAAATGATGAACTAATATTGACTTATTATTATCAAATCCATAGTTTACATGAGGGGTCATTCTTCACGTTGTAGTTTTATAGGTTTTGACAAATGTATGTCACGTGTCCACCATGACAGTGTGGTACAGATTAATTTCACTGCCCTAAAATTTCCCCGTGCTCCTCACAACCACTAATTTTTTACTGTAGTTTTGCCTTTCCTTTTTTTTTTTCCCCCAAGACAAATAGTCTGGCTGTCACCAGGGCTAGAGTGCAGTGGCCTCATCATAGCTCACTGAAACCTCAAACTCCTGGGCTCAAGCAATCCTCCTGCCTCAGCCTCCCCAGCTTGGCTAATTTTTTTCCTATTTTTTGTAGAGATAGGGTCTTGCTCTTGCTCAGGCTAATCCATTTAACCATTTTTAACAGCACAATTTAGTGACATTGTAAATACATTCAAAATGTTGTGCAACCATCACCATTACCAAGTTCTAGAACTTTTCATCACCACAAACAGAAACTCTGTATCCATTCCACTCTTCCACCAGCGCTGGTAATCTCTGTTCTACTTTCTGGGTCTGAGTGGGATCATAGGGTATTTTGTCCTTTTCTGTCTTATTTCACTTAACATGTCTTCAAGGTTCACCTATATTGTAGCATGTATAAGAATCTCCTTCCTTTTTAAGGACGAATGACACTCCATTGTCCGTACAGACCACAACTTGTCTTCCATTCTTCTGCTGACAGACATCTGAACTGTGAATAACGCTGCTACGAACGTTCGTGAACACGTATCTGTCTGATCCTGGCTCTCAATCCTTGGGGCGCACACCGAGGAGTGGCAGCGAGGAGCCCTAAGCTGCTTTCCACAGCTGCTGCACCACTCTACATCCGCCAGTGCACCAGAGTTCTACTTCTCCACATCCCCAACACTTACTATTTCCAATTTTTTTGGTTAAAAAAGTATCAGGTGGTATCTCAATGTGGTTTTCACTTGCATTTTCCTACCGGCTAGTGATGCTCAGCGTCTTTTCATGCGCTTATTGGCCATTTGTGTATCTTCTTTACAGAAATTCCTATTCAAATCCTTTGCCCATTTTTTAATTGCGTTGCTTTTTGTTGTTGAGTTGTAGTTCTTTCAATACTGTAGATATTAACCCTTTATCAGATTCAAGATTTACAAATGTTCTCTCCCATTCTGTGGGCGGCCTACCGGATTTTTAAGCAGCAATAATGGCAGAAGACGATGCAGACCAGGGAAACTGCATCCAGGACTAAAACGGAAAGGAGGCCCTCCTTGCTGTGCCGTCCCAACTTCCCAGTGCGCTTTTAAACAGAACGTTCCGAGCCTCCGCCGCGACGCGGCCCGCACAAAGGGGCGCTCCCGCCCCGCTCCCGCCCCGGCCTCCGGGGCGGGTCCCTCCCGCGGGGGCGGGACGCGAGCGGCCGGGCGCAGGCCCTTCCGCCCTCGAGCCCGCGGCTTCCTCCCGGGACCCAGCCCCGCCAGGTCGGCGGCCGGACACCGGCCCGGAGCCCGCGGCCCCGGCCACGCCCCTCCCCCGCCTGCTCCCGCTCCTCACCGGTCCCGGCCGCGGGCGGCGTCCAGGTGGGCGAAGGACGGCGGGGAAGGCCCGGCTGGCGGTCGCGGGCGGGTCCGCGGGGCCCTGCGGCGCGGCGGTCTCCCGAATGGCGGCGGAACGCAGCAGCCGGGACCCGGGCGCGCGAACGTGCGCGCACCCGCGGGACAGACGGGGGCTGACGGGAAGCGAGTTTGGTGCCGCGCGCCGTCCCGCGCGGACCAATCAGATCGCCGATCGCGTGGCGCGGCTGTGCGGAGAGTGCGCAGGGGCGACGAGCGCCTCGGGCCGGAAGTACTGTGCGCTCGTCCCGCCCCGGAAGTGCCGCGCGCGCCCGCCCCGCCGCCGCCGTCGCCGCGCGCCTGCGCAGCGAGCTGGGGAGGGCGTGTCCGTTCTGACGGGCGCGGGCTGGGCGGTGCGCGTTCTGGCCTCGCGCCTCCTAGTTTTCTTGCTTTTTCGTTTTTGTTGTTGTGTGAACGAATTTATTAGAAAAACAAAAAAGGTGGGCATCTGTCCCGTACATTCTTAGGGACACCATTGGCACCAACGCCCATGGTGAAAGTACGAGACAAATGATGTCACTCGGTGACGGTAAATATTTCTCATCACCCGTCCTCCACTACACGGCCCAATCCTCGGAAATTATCTCCTTTGTTTTCTGTTTTTGTTAATAGTTCCTTGAATGTTACCACAATTCTAGTTAAAACGCACGCGCCACTAATTTTGATGTTATCCATCTGTATACTTTGAAAGATTGTGGAATTGGTTTACTTACACTTTCTACATCTGCATACTTTCTAAAGTTTTGCTTTGTCGACGGAAAAGAAGCCAAACTCTGTAAAATAATTTAAAGGGGTTTATTCTGAGCCAGATTTGAGGACCATGACCCGGAGCCACACCCAAGAAGCCTTGAGCAAGTGGACTCGCTGTTGCTGGGCCACAGTTTGGTTTTGTACATTTTAGGGAGACAGGGTTACAGGTAAAGTCATAAATCAATGCATGGAAGGCGGACGTTGGTTTGGGCCGAAAAGGCGGGACATCTGGGGGGGGGGCTTACAAGTCATGGGTGGGTTTAGGGATTCTTAAGCTGACAATTGGCTGGAAGAGTTAGGCTTTATCTGAAAGACCAGTAAGGAAATGCTTAACTTAAGATGAAAGGTCTGAGCACTCTGGGAGGGCCAGACAGGAGGATCTTCCTTAAGATAAGGACCTGCTAGGATGCTTGAGTTAAGACAAGGGGGGTCTTCTGTCTTTCGGATGATGTTAATGCTATACCAGAAGCAGGTTGGGAAGTAAACCTGTGCTATATTTGGTTAACAAAACCTGTTTAGTGAGATTTTATCATTTGTAGGTGTGACTCACTAGGCCCCCTTAAAAAGGAATTTGAGCAAAAGAAAAAGATCAGAGTTCAGTCCTCAGCTTCTTATGTTACTAAAATTTTTTTCAGTTTTTTTATTGTAAAATATACATACCATAAAATTTGCCATCTTAACTGTTGTTAAGCGTACAGTTCAGCGGTATTAAATATATTCATAATGTTGTGTAACAATCGCCATCACCCATCTCCATAACTCTTTTCATCTTGTAAAACTGGAACTCTATACCCGTTGTGACCCAAATAAATGACGGAGGCAAAAATCTCAGTCAATAAAGGTTTATTAAGCCAAGGTTTTAAGAACATGCCTGGGAAAAACAGAACTGCAGACAAGCTGTGACTGTTTTTCCAAAGAGGAGGTTGGAACTTTCAGCATTTTAAAGGCAACAGGAGAAGGACAGAGGCGAAGGTGGGGAAGGGCTGATGAGGTGCCTACGTTCTTGTGCGGCCCAAGAACTCTACAGTTTACATAAGATGAGGGAGTGAAGGAAGCTGCAATTCTGTAGCTGTCCCCGGGCAGGTGGGAGAATGTCTGATTCTGTCTTGTCTCCATTCTGTCACCTGTAAGATAAACTTGTGATTCATTATCAGTGTGGAATGAACAGGCTTTAGTTTTAGGTGCTAGATATAGGTACAATTTGTATGACCTTGCTTATGGGAGGTCGGCAAGCAATTTCCTTAATGAATGATGTGTGGGGCCAGTTTTTCACAGATGCCTGATGCTTTTACCTTCTCTTTCACATAAAGACTTGGCCCTAAGACTTTGATTTTCTTTTTACACCATTAAACATTAACTCCCCATTACCCTCTCCCCCTACTTCCTGGCAACCACCATTCTCTCTGTGTCTCTGAGTTTGACTACTTATGTAAGTGGAATCATACAGTTCTTGACTTTTTGTGACTGATTTATTTTACTTAGCACTATGTCCTCAAGGTTCATCCACGTTGTAGCATATGCTAGCATTTTCTTCCTTTTTAAGGCTGAGTAACATTCCATTGCAAGGACATACTTACTACATTTTGCTTATCCATTCATCTGTTGATGAACACTTGGCTTGCTTTCACATTAAAGCTATTATGAATGCTGCTATGAATGTGAGTGTACAAATACATCTTTGAGACCCTGCTTTTCTTTTGGTTATATACCCTGAAGTGGAATTGTTGGACCATATGCTAATTCTATTTTTAATCTCTTGAGGCACCAGTATACTGTTTTCCACAGTGGCGGCACCATTCCACATTCCCACCAGTAGTGCACAAAGATTCCAATCACTGCACATCCTTACCAACACTTACTTTGTTGTTGTTGTTTTTTATAGTAGCCAGCCTAATGGGCTTGAAGTGGTATCTCATTGTGGTTTAGATTTTCATTTCTCTAACAATTATTGATGTGAACATATTTTTATATGCTTCTTGGCCATTTGTATATCATCTTTGGAGAAATATTTATTCAAATCCTTTGCCCATTTTTTAGTCTGTTTTTTGTTGTTGTTGTTGTTGAGTTATATGAGTTCTCTCTATATTCTGGATATTAACCCCTTATCAGATGTATGATTTGTAAATATTTTCTCCCATTCTGTGGGTAGCCTTTTTTCTGTGTTGATAGCTTCTTTTGAGGCACAAATTTTAAAATTTTTATGAAGTCCAATTTCTCCATTATTACTTTAGTTGCCTTTGCCTATGGTGTCATATCCAAGAAATCATTGCCAAATCCAATGTCGTAAAACTTTTACCCTATGTTATCTTCTAAGAATTTTATAGTTTTAGATCTTAGACTTAGGTCTTTGAGCTGCTTTGAGTTAAATTTAGTCTATGGTGTTAACAAAGGGTCCAACGTCATTCTTTTGCATGTAGATACCCAGTTACCCCTGCACCATCTGTTGCAAAGACTGTCAATTCCCCATTGGATGCCCTTGGCACCCTTGTCAAAAATTATTTGACCATATATGTGAAGGTTTATTTCTGGGCTCTCTATTTTATTCTGTTGGTATGTACATCTGTCTTTATCCCAGTACCATACTGTTTTGATTATTGTTTGTAGTAAGTTTTGATGCTGGGAAGTGCACATCCTCCAGCTTTATTCTTTTTCAAGATTGTTTGGCTATTTGGGTTCCCTTGAGATTCCATATAAATTTTAGGATGGGTTTTTGAATTTCTGCAAAAAATGTCTTTGGGATTTTGATAAGGATTGCATTGAATCTGTAGATGACTTTAGGTAGTATTGACATCTTAACAATATTGAGTCTTCCAATCACTGAATATGGAGTATATATCCATTTATTTATGTCTTTTTTAATTTCTTTCAGAAATGTTTTGTAGTTTTCAGTGTACAAGTCTTTCATCTCCTTGGTTATTTCCCAAGTATTTTTTTAATGATATTGTAAATGGAATTGTTTTCTTAATTTTCTTTCAGATCGTTCATTGTTAGTGTGTAGAAATACAGCTGATTTTTGTATGTTGACTTTGTATTCTGCTACTTTGCTAAATTCATGTATTAGTTCTAACAATTTTTTTTGTGGAATCTTTGGGGTTATCTACACTTGAATCATATTACCTGCACACAGAGATAATTTTACTTCTTCTTTTCCAATTTGGATGTCTTTTATTTCTTTTTCTTGCCTAATTGCTCAGGCTAGAACGTCCACTACTATGTTAAATAAAAATGGCAAAAGTGGGCATCCTTTCCTCATTTCTTGCGCACGACCGTGCCAGCAGGCGTCCGGTGCCCCTGTGGAGCCGCAGCCTCGGAGAGGATGGAGGCGCCGTTCTCCAACGTGAGACGACCGAGCTGTTTTTAGGGAGGATCTGTGACCTGCAGGTATCTGCGGAACATCCGGGTGCACGGGCAGGCGCATGGACCTGGAGGTCAAAAGGTAGCTGGTGCCGAGAACGCGGCGCGGGAGACGCGGGGAGACGCGGCCGGGGTGCGTGAGCCCCGGGAAAGCTGCGGCGCTGAGGCGGCTCCGGGAAGCGCAGGGGCGCAGAGAGGCAGGCGGCGGCCGCGGCCGGGTAACTAAGGCTTTAAAAAACAGGCTTAAAAATGCAATAAAAAGGAAAAGCTCTACTTCCGCAAGCTGCCCTCTAACTAGCCCCTGCCCGCGCGTCCTCCCGACGCCTCCCGCGCACGGTGCCCTGAGTGTCGGCCCCGGCCGGCGTGGCCCTCGGCGCGACCCGCGCTCTCCCCAGGACGTCGGACGCCCCGTGTCGCGGAGCTGCAGTTTAACCACCCCGCTGACAGGTTCTTCCTCTGCTACGACAGCCGTGGTGAAAACCTGGCGCTCCCGCTGTGTGCCACGCGGCATGTAGCGTTGGGAGCCCAGATGCTGGGCCCAGGGATATTCCCATTCCGTGTTTTGACAGATGTGGCACTTTTGCTTGAGGAGTTTTCCTTGTAACACAGGAAGGCCCAAGTCCAGTGTGGATGGTGACACGCACGATCCAAAGGGAGGGACAGGTTGAACGTCCAGGAGACAGGAGTCGTGGGACGGCTTCCCGCCGCCCAGGTCCACCCTGCGACCTCGGCCTCTGGGACAGGCCTGTCCTCGTCTGCTGTGGCTGCCAGGCAAGGTGGCCTCGACAACACACTTCTCAGGCCTGGAGCTGGAAGCCCGTGATCCAGGCCAAGGGGGTTCCCGGCGGGGACGCGCTTCCCGGCTTGCAGATCCCGCGCGCGCTCTGGAGCCGCCTCCTGCAAGGACGCGCATCATCGGAGCAGCGACCCGCCCTCCTAACTTCATTTAACCTTGAATACCTCCCCGCTACCAGCAGGGCCACCCTGGGGGTCAGGACTTCGACACAGGCGTTTAGGGAGGACACAGCTCAATCCACAGCAAAGCCTGACTCCGAACATCACGGCTGCTATCACCCGTTCAGACATCCTGGAAACGCCGGCGGTCTGGTCTCCAGCAGCCTCTTCCACGCCGGCCCTCGCGCCCCAGCGCGGCACAGGACTCAGTCCCGCTGTTTGTTCAGAGAACCTCGATCCCGGCGACGCAGGAAACGCGGCTCCACGACTGCATAACGGGATGGTCCTATGCAGGTCCACTGCTCTTGACTTGCACATTAATCTTTCTACGTGACAGTAATTTAAAACTATTCTACTAAAATGCTGTTACTGAAAAATACCATTCTTTTTACGTGGTAGACCACTTGTGTTTAAACTGACCAAGACATCTTTTATCAACCTTTCGTAATACAAGGTCACTTAGGTAATTATTTTTCTTTTAGAAGAAAGAGTGAAGAATTCTGGAAGCACTTTAGACCTTTCCAGGATAAACATGCTTTTGATACAAAAAAGAGGAGTAACCATTTACAAGAAGCTGCTAGCTTTCCACCTAAATGCAGCCCAGCAGAAATTCACAAAGACAGATGGCATTTTTCTAAACTGAAGGAAAAAAAATGACTTAAACTGAATTTTCATATAGCACATTATCATTAGACTTTGCCTATAGCTGACACTAGACTGAAGCAAGTATCTGGTGAATTTAGTTACGATAATTTGTGTTTTTAAAAAAACCCTCTTGACTCTGGAATACTGTTCTGAAAACAAACCTTTTTCTTTTTTTGCTATTGATCTATCAACACAGATCACATAGATCAAAGAGCTATTTAATTCTCCATTTTAATCTCTGACATAGCCTTAATTTTAAAGATAGGAAGAACAGAATAAAAAAGCAAATCTGCTTAAAGTATGGATCACATTATATCCTAGAGAATGAGGTAAACACCATCTCCTTTCATCAGAATTAAAACAGACACTGAAATGAAAATTCAACGATAGACATGAAAATAAAAAATCCTTTCTCATAGTGTAATGTAAAGAAATTCATGCGTTTCTCCTCCTTGGGTCTACGTGTGCAGAATTCACTCACTCCAGAAGGAGCATGGTCAGGACACAACCATTGAGCTGCCAGGAGGCAACAGCCAGTACTCACCGTAATTCACATGACTGGAAGGGTCACCGGGGACCGGCCAAGTGAACTCCACATCTTGGGCAGAGGTTCTCCTTCCTGAGGTGGTGGGAATGTCCTGGTTGCTATGAAGAAGCCAGTATCCCACCAGTCACCTCACCTACCCCAAGTGTGATACTGCCATGGGATTTTAAAATGGGGGAAGACTGCTCAGCAAGTACTATTATCAACTAAGGGAAAACCTGTTGCCAAAGACAATAAATGAGATTCATCAGGGTGCCTATTTCACGATGGATTTGAGGAATTACTTCAGTCGAAAATTATCATTTACTAGCAAGGCTGAGAGCACCTGAAATAGAGTTAACTCCTTTTCTTTGTTATGTTCGTGTTTAGAATGCAATTACTGAAATTACTAAATAGTTGAATAAAACCAAAGACTAGAATCCAAAATGAGAAATAGAAAACGTTAAAAGAGTTTTGCTATAGAATTACTAAAAATTGAAATATGACGCCAATCCTCACACAGCCCCTGGGTCACACTGAGAACTTGCATCACTTCCCACGTGCTGTAACTCCCACAGGATGTGGCCACATTAAGAATAACTTTCCTCACCTTTTTTTTTTTAAACTATTTCTTAGACATACGATGAACTCAGTTTTTTGTTTTCTTTCACAATTGGTAATAAAATTTTACAAATACGTAAACAGGTTTTGATCTTACCAGCCACCATCTCTTAAACCTCAGTTTCCTCATTTATAAAAAGATTATGTGTGTCCTGCCCAATCTTAAAAGTGAGTCTAAACCTAAACTGGGAAATGTTCAAGAAAGTGTTTTTAAAACAAAATAAGCCATTATGAAAATGTATTATTGCTTTAAACCAGTGGTCTCAAAGTGAGTTATGGAAACCCCTGCGGATCTCAGGGACCCTTCAGGGGTACACAAGGTCGAAACTGCTTTTCAGACTAAGACATTATTTGCATTTTTTACTCTGAATCTCTCGTGAGTATATAGTGGAGTTTCCAGAGGCTCCACGATGCGTGGTGATGTTCTCACTCTGACAGCTAAATGGAAAGTGTGTTTTTATATTGTGTTTTAAACATTTATTTTAATTTCAAATACAGAAAACATCAATAAATTTAACCCAGTTGATTAAAAAAAAGCTCTTTGGGGTTGTCAATAATTTTTAAGAATGAAAAGGGATCCTGAGACCAAAAGGTATGAGAACCATTAGTGTTCAATGTTTTAAATTGGCATTTCTAAAAGAACTCCAGGGAACCTGAGGCACCAAATACAAACAAGCCAACAGCCAAAAGAGCCAAGATGGCGAGGCTCAGAAATGAGACGCATTTTGTCCTGGACTCTTGGGTCTGGAAGTCTCCAGGATCAAAGACAAAACGTGCAGTGAGCACCACAGCAGCTTCCTACTCGGGACAGCCAGTCTGGTCCGTTCTCTAAGCAGGGGTCTGCAGACATGCCTGCTGCCCGCTGTTACTAAACGTCGTCCTACTGAAACAGTCTTGCCCGTCATTGATGCACGGTCTGAGGCTGCCTTCTCACTGCCACCATGGGTCAGTGGTTGTGACAGACACCACAGGGCCTGTAGAGTCTAAGGCATTTACCATCCAGCCCTTTTCGGTTTGCTCTGCTGGATCACATGGACTTTGCTCAACCCCCAGCAAGTCCTTTTCTCCCGCTCCCCTCAAATTTTTGGAGCCAGGTAGTCAAGAGTAATAGCACAGCTGTGCCATGAATTGATTCTACGTCCAACAGTCATAGGCTTTTTAATGACAAATGATGAGTTCTTAGGTTTTTGATAAATATAAACATTTTACAATTAATAACAAGGAATGGATATAATCAGCAGAATATTCAGATAATTGAAGCCACATTTTAAAAAGCAGTATTTCATTACGTAAAACTCTATGTAGGAAAAGTACCATGACTTTAGAACTTAAAATTCATAGCAACGAAATTTTTATTTAATAAATGGTTGAAAGCACAGTGCCAAAAATACATTAACATTTTAAAATTTCACTGAAAAGGAAGAATATGCATTATACCCCCATAGTACATAATGCATAGTTTCAGGAACCTACTTTACATTATTTAAAAATAAAGTGCCTAAAGCTCAAAAGACAGGCTCTAGATGCCGTACCTAGGTTATCCCTCTCACAAGTAACATTTCTGTTATCTCGGCAAATCCTTAAACCACAACGGTTATGAACAGGAAGCACATCCATCAAGAGACTGTGAAACCACTTCCATCCAGTCAGCGGCCAAATTGCTAAAAGGGCAAGAATTAAAGCTGATGGGTTTATAGTGTGAAGGTTACTATCAGAGGGACTAAAATGCAACAGACTTTGCAGAATTGGCTGAATTACGAAAGTTATAAAGGAACGAGACCTGCTCCTTCCTTGACACTGCGGCTCACGATGAAACGTGGATTCCAGCAGGTCATTTGCTCAGTATGTGGTAAAACCCAAAGTGGATGCTGCTCTTACAGCACACTGAAGTGCTTCAGGAGTCACACTAATACAACATTAATTCTCTCCTGTTCTATTTCCGTATTTTTCTACTTTCTAATGGAAATCATTTTCTGTTTTAGCTAAATCATAAATACTAGTTTATACTAGAAGTGGTAAAATCTATGAAAATTCTGCTCAATTTAAGAAAGATCACTTCTTTCTTCAGAATGGTTTCTAGAAGTTTCTATGTCACCCTCTATATTTCTGACTTATAGTTTCCTTCCAAGGAGTAAATTCACCTTTCAGGTTACACTCGAGGGCAGTTTACACACTTCTGGGATGCCTTTCTCATAGCTCACCACATCACCAATGCGGCGTACACGACTCACTCTGCCTCTTCCCCCTGCGCAGGACCAGCCCCTGCTGAAGCTTCCGCCTCGCCGCTCTCCCCACCAGGTCCCCCCTCAGGGGCTCGGAGGCCGGCTCCTGGCTGGTGCAGCTGCAAGGCTTGCCGGGCCTGCGGGACAGAAGGGCAGGTTACTATTCCAAGGGCTGGAAAGACAGGAATCAACAGCTCTCTGTACTTCTAGGGCCTGATGATGTGAACTGTCTAAAGAACATCAACCTTGCAGCTAAACGTAAGCCCTTTTCTCAGCACTATCTCAGGCACCAGGCACTGTGAGGCAAAAAAACAAAGCCCTGAAAAGAAAAACAGTTAATATTTAAAAGAACTTGAAAGCAAGCAAGTATTGGTTTTCTAGAAAAATGTTACTGCTCAAGCCAAGAACACCGTGGGAACAGCACAACCACGGCACCCCACCCAGTTTGAGAGATGAAGACCCAAACGTGCCCATCTCAGTCCTTAAGTGTGCAAATGAGGCACGGGCCTCAGAGAGATGGCTTTTCACGTCTATGGCCTAAAACCATTAACATTAGCAATAAGCAATTTCCATGTGGATTATTCCTGCCTCCCATGTAACAGTGGGGAACTATGAACTGTCCTCTTTTTAGAAAACACTAACCCACCCTTTTATTAGACTACTGGAGGTGCAGGAATAAAGTAAACGAGGAGCAACAGCCAGGGGAGCAGACAGTGATCCCGGAAGGTCAGAGTCAACAGCAACAGCGAGGATAACTCCTCCCAGCACTGAAGGAGAGACCTGTCGGGGGCAAATCCCAGTCCCAGGACGCCTGCAGCCAACAGCAAGCTTCCGTCTCCGCACAGCTCCCTCCACCCGCCGAGCAGCAGCCTTAGCCTCCAATGGCCATGCTGGGAGCCCAAGCGTGGGCTGCAAGGACGACTCACGTGGGCACATCCCACCCACTCACCTTTACCTACTCCTGGACTCCTGGAATGTGTGTGGAAGTGGGGTTTAACTTAATTTTCTTTTCCTTAAAATGAGAAGAGTGGGGAAGGGCTCAGCAGGCCCCAGGCATCTGAAGCCTTCTGGGTGGGGAGAGGTGCAGGCTGCCTGCAGCCAACACGCACAGCTCTGCTTCTCACCAGGCAACTAACATCTGTGTACACAGAGTATGAATTCTGATCCTGCAGATACATCAAACCTGCCAGGCCTCAGAGGAGAGGAGCTATACACACAAAGCACCTCATTACCACCACAGTATTATTACATTTAATTGAGAGAGAAGTGAGTCATTATGCATTCCCCCCACCTAAAGTTGTGCCAACACCCAAATCATTTCCTGCTGCGCAAATAAAAAGGCAACTATAAAACAAGTGCTCATATGAACAACTCTCCCACCAAAAAGACCCATACCGTACCTCGTGTACCCTGAGGTTAAGGTAACTAAGAGAATTCTCTGGAGTATTACAGAGGTGATTAGTCAAGGACGAAGACAAGGAGGCTGCTCTCTGGCTTTCAGCCCTGCCTTCACTGAAACATTTCAACAGTGAACACTATTGACGCACACTCCAGCAACCTGAAGGGAATTAGGCTGCGTGAGGAAGCCAATCTCAATGGTCACACACTGCATCCTCAGGCCCCGAAGCCACTGCTCTTTGTGTACTGTATTCAGTCACCGTTTTTATTCCTGCACCTTCAGGAGTCTAGTAAAGGGTGGGTTAGTGTTTTCTAAAAAGGAGACAGTTCACAGTTCTGCACTCTTAGATGGGAAGCAGGAATAATCCACGTGAAAATTGCTTATTACTAACATCAATAATGGTTCAATTCATGTATAAAGCATTCTTGAAAGGACAAAATCACAGAGATGAGAATGGACAGTGGCTGCTAGGGGTCAGGGGAGGGGAGGACGGTGTGAACTGGAGCCCTGGACTGGACAGCCCTTAGTCCACCAGAGGCCTGGGTGAGCCCTGGCGTGGGGCCTGGCCCTGGAAGGTAGGTAATTCCACCCACAATGCTTCTTCGGGAAAATGTGATCTGAACAAAAACTAACTTCAAGCTTCTGAAAGAAGAGCTGTTTATTGGGTTAAGTGGGTTCACTGTCTGTGCAGAACTAACTTATAGGTGTTTGTGAGCCATTTGATCATTCATTAATAATCCAAATGTTGTTAATAATGTAAAAGACGGCTCATTAGTATTTTCCTTACTGTCTTAAGAGTGTGAACTTACCTTATTCTTAGGCAAATGGTATAAATGTGCTAGTTTTATACTAAATAAAATCCTCCTTTTTCCTGTTGAAAAATAACTGATTCTCTGAGAAAAGACAATGGCTGGTTTCATTTTAGGATCTGACTTTCAGGAACAAATGCTCTAGTAAACACTGGCCCCTCAAAGCAGCAGGTCCCCCAGACAGCACAAGGCCCCCACGTGGTCGGGCTGCAATCCTGGACAAGACGCCTAGACAGATTTTCCTTTTGGGTTTAATAAAGACCTTATTTCCCAGCTGTTCCTTTCGGGGTGCCGGACTGTCCTCGCACCTCTGCCCTCTTCCTGTCCTCGCTGCGGCCTCCCCAGGGGCGCTGCTGTCCTGGCCGCCCCTCTCTCCTCTGCCTGGGGCAGACCCTTTCCCCCATCTTGGCTCATCTTCACTCCTCCTCGAAAACTTGTCCAGCTCGTAGTGAGCTCTGTGCGTTCTGTCATCCGCGTGGTGTCTTTGTGCTTCAAGTTCTCTTTCTCGAGATCTTCTCTCCGTGTCCCTGTGCTCTTTGTCACTGTCATTTTGCGACCTGTGATTCAACACAAGTGATCAGAGACCTTATGTGAACTGCTTGTCGATACCTGTCTTCCTTTCTAGACTATGAGTTCCCAAAAGGCAGGGAATGTGTAAGTCGTGCTCAACACTGTACTGCTGAGTTTGCACAGTGACAGGTACATTGCAGGCATTCAACAGAAAACTTGAAAAGATGAACAAATAAATAGTAATAGCAGTAGTAACATTTGCCATTATACTTGAGTGACAGATAAGCCTTATTGCTAAGGTACTTTATATACATATTTTTCTAATTCTCAATAATCCTTCAAAGTAAATATAATCCCCCTCCTGCCCCCCCCCTTTTTTTTTTTTAACAGATAAAGTAAATGAGACTACAAGTGGCTAAGTGACTGTCCTGGAAGCCCCAGTCCATCCACCATGACGCATCCCTGGTATTGACAGCTTAATTTTCTGCTCCAAGTGTAGCTAAAATTAAGTGAAATTTAATAATGTTAGATTATGTTCATGCACATACTAAAATATTACATGAATAGTAAATAAATAAATGGCTGCTTAGCTCATCTGGTTCTTAAAGTCTTTCCCTCCATAAACTGTGGGTAGAAGTCCTCACACATGTGTGTGGTGCACCCACCCTCAGGAACAGCTTGGGCTGCCCAGGACGCTATGGATCTAAAACCAAAGTACGAATCATGCCAGGAATATGGCAGCAGGCCCTGCTGTGTCATAAACAACAATAATAAAAACACCTATAACACAAACACAGTGCTAAAAAGTCATGGATTTGATAATCATTATGTAAATTAATTTTACAAAGAAACCAACTAAACCAAAACCCCCAGAAGGGGGAAAAATACTTTCTCAACAACTCTGTAAGAAAGGCGGTAAGAAGTCATTTAGGTCATTTTGATTCTGGGAAATTGGTAGCCTAATCCCATAACCTTCCTGCCCCTGCACCCCCCCCAACTAAAATCCACTTCCACCATCCCCTGTGAGCAAAGTGGCCCCAAGTACCAGGAAACTGAGGGTGTCCAGATGCACAGAGTGGGCAGGAGCCCTAGGGCAGCAGACAGCCCTGACTGCCTGGACAGGAAGGCACTGGCCCCGCAGGCCAGACAGCTAGCTGACCCGGCAGATCCTGCTATGTTCTGTCTGCCAGATGCGCTCCCTCCAAAGACGCTCTTCACGAGCAGCAAAGAGGGGGAGACCCACAGGGGCACAGGACCAACAAAGCCGGTGAGTGTGTGCGCATGTGAGTGCACATGTCCTCATGTGTGCACATGCACGTATGCCTGTGTGTGTGAACAGCTTCAACGAAAGAGTAACAGCACTTAAAACTTAAAATTCTCTATCACAAAAGACTTGCCAGCCCTAAAAGACAGGATTCTCTGTAGGTAAACTGAAGGAAGCTGGAAGAGCACACAGGCAAGATACTGCAAAACACAGAAAAATGACAAATCAATAAAAACCACAAAGGAAGAGAGCCTGGGAAGACAGACCCTGAAGACCTAACATCAGTAACAGGGTCCAAGAGCAAAGGCTTGAAGGAGAAAGGAAGAAGATAATAAAAAGGCAACAGCTAAGAAAGAAACAGAAGGAAATTTCCCTGGTTGGGAGACTTGGAACTGAAGACTAAAGAGGTTCACCATGTTCCTGGTGTGACTGACGGGAAGGAAAGGCAAACGCGTACTAGCACATACAGGTACCCTTGGATTCTGAGAATAACGTGAGCTGTACACGCTCATACTGACGAGGGCGTCACTATGACTTGACGCGGACGTGGTCACAAGAACAAAAGTGCTCACTCCTCCCTGAGCTCCTCCAGCCAGTTCTGCAAGGGTCTGGCGTTCATGGCCGCACAGGAAGCACAGGTTGCCCGTTTTCCATCTCCAATATCAACTTCCTCTCCTCTTTCTTTTGGTTTCTCTGTGGTTGGTTCCTCTCCCTTTTCCGGTTTCTTAAGAAGCTGAGAAATTATGATGTTAGTAAAATATTACCTCAAGCATATTATAAAAGAAGTTGTTAAATAAATAATTGAAAATATAAACCAATATTGAGCCCAATGTTTGAACAGCAAAAGAATGTAAGCTACAGGTCCAAAAACCAGGTTTTTGGTTTAATACTCAGTGGAACATCCAGTCAAAAAAATTTTGTAGTCGGGAAAAACTATGTAGGATGGCTAATGTAATGAAAAGATGCTATATACCAATGAATAAAAGAATGTTACAGGGCCGGGCACAGTGGCTCATGGCTGTAACCCCAGCACTCTGGGAGGCCGAGGCAGAAGGGATCACCTGAGGTCAGGAGCTCAAGACCAGCCTGAGCAAGAACAAGACCTCGTCTCTACTACAAACAGAAAAATTACCCAGGCGTGGTGGTGCACGCCTATAGTCCCAGCTACTCGGGAGGCTGGGGCAGGAGGATCACGTGAGCCCAGGAGTTTGAGGTTTCTGTGAGCTGGGCTGACACCACAGCACTCTAGCCCGGGCAACAGAGCAAGACTCTATCTCCAAAAAAAAAAAAAAAAGAATGTTACAAAACACAATGTGCACAATGACTCCATTTCTATTTCCATGTTAACACACACAGAGAATTGTCTAAGAGGCTCTCTGCAGCACTGTGTCTACAGTGATTATTTCCAGGTGGCAGAACTGAGATGCCTTATTTCATCTCTAGGGTCTAGTTTTTTCTAAAATAAACAAATATTACTTTTGCAATAAGGAAAAAATAGACATTTTTAAGAGGTTGCTTTATCCTGATGACTTTTAGAATAGTTTATAGCTTTCAAAACATTTATTCTTTTTCTTGAAACAGAATTAGCAAGTTGCTACAACATATTTAATTTTATGTGTCTTGTCTTGGCTTTTCTCCCTGCTCTCTGTATACTCTTCAAAACTGAAGCACCACAGGTAGAGTCATTTGTAGAACAGAAACAGTCGATTAAACGAGTTCATGTAAGAATGAAGCACACATAGGCAAAACATTGGAGACCGTTTCTCGTCAATGACGTGCACTGTGTCAGCCCAGGTGTATCCTTCTATTCTGCCTATGTGGAATCCGTGGGCTTAACATTTCCTTTCAGATAACTGCACAGTAATATATCTGTAATAAACACAAGCCCCAGGGAAGCGCAAGAGTCTCTATACGGCCATTCATTTAACAAATAATCTTGTGCTCCTACGAAGTGTTTTTACTCACACTTCTGACACCAAACGTGTGTCTTTTTTAACACTTCTCCAACTCTGACACCAGCTGGGGGTCCCACATTCACTTCAGTTTTGACACTATCCACCCGGAGTTGTCGTCAGTCCCACAAGACAGCCCCCACTTCAGATGACAGTTTCAAGTCCCAGGATGTCAACAGTACTTCTGACGTACAAGCTATAAATTAGGGGGGTTCCCATAACCTCCCCTCAGGTTTGATAACTTGCTAGAATGGCTCACAGAACTCAGGAAGGCACTTTAGTTATCATTACCGGTTTATTATAAAGGATATAACTCATGAACAGCCACATGGAAGAGAAGCACAGGGTAGGGTAGGAGGTATGGGGGTGCTCAGAGACTCCAAGCCGTAACCCTCACAGCACCTTGGCGTGTTCACCAACCAAGAAGCCCCACGTTTAGGCGTTTTCATGGAGACGTCTATGCAAGCACGACTGATTACATCACTGTCCACTGGTGATAGGCTTGACCTCCAGCCCTTCTTTCCTCTGGGGGCTGCGGGTGGGACCGCAAGTTCCAAACCTCTAACCCTCCCTTGATCTTCCTGGCAATCAGCCCCGTCCTGAAGCTGTTCAGGCCCCCGGCCCTCACTTATCTCATTGGCACACAAGGCACTCTTATCGCTCTGCAGATTCCTAAAGTCTTAGGAGCTGTGAGCCAGGAACCAGGGACTCAGACCCTGCACCAGGCGCTAGGAACACGGTTGTGGATGAGACAGATGCACCCCTGCACTGAAGGAACTCAAAACTGACCTTCTAGCTCAGTCAGCAGTGGTCAAGTAGGGAGGGAATGGCGTATACACTGGAAAAAAAATACTAAAAAGGAAAGAAACAAAGGAACAAGACAACCTCAGGAGTGCTGAACGCTACAAACACATGATGAAACAGGGTCACAGGGCAGAGAGACGTGGGGTGAGGGGAAGAGGAGGGGTCTGGCAGGGCTCTTTGCAGAGGTAAGACAGGGCCTGAGACCAGACGGTGAAGAGCAGCCACGGTGTGCCTGGGGAAAGCTCCCTGTGGAGGAAAACAGGACGGAGGCCCGAGGTGGACTCAGCCCGCGTATTGAGGAGCAGGAAAGCCAGCCCGGCAGCTGGAGACCAACGCAGTCGGCCATCAGCTGTGTTCCTGCCAGCTCTCACCTGTGTGGGTGCTCACCGTGTGACCTGGCCACAGCCTCGTCCGTGCTTACACAACACATGTGTAACCTGGGGACACACACATTTTAAAAAAGCTTTATGTGAAAGATCACACAATTTTCCTAGATAATATCATCCACAGCCTACAATTCATATATTCAGGAATTTTATTTGTAACTTTGGTATCCTAACTTCTTATTTCCACTTAAGCTCGTTGCTTAGTTCCAGAGTCCTTGGGGGAAAGACGACACAGCTGGGCTGCTCTCCAAGGCTGGTGTCACTCCCTATCCCCATCAGGAGGCTGCCTCTGCCCCTCTCTAGGGCAGTTGGTACCACTTCTTTTCACGTTTCTCCACAGACTTTATTTTTCAGGTTTTTAAGAAAACTTCAATTCTCCAAATGATTTATAAGCCAGACATCCCCACAGCGAGCGTGGGTGCCTCCTCAACACTACACTGGTGCTGGGTGACAGCACAGGTACATCTCACCTGCACTGTCCGGCACAATCCCAGACCCTCCTCTCAGGACTGAAACTGTGGTCACTCATTGTCACTGGGTCCAATCTGCCACCAAGAGTTTGTTTTACCAGATTTGGACAAAACTAACCCTTCTCTTGCAGTGTGTTTATGTTCTGATTTCTTTTTTTCTATATGAAGGATCCCAAACTTACTTTTACTGACTTAAATTTGTTTTATTTCTTCAGCTTATTTTGGATTCCAATTGTATACTCAAAAATATAAAAATAAAACACTATACTCCAAATACTTTAAGTCCTACTAAAAATTATAGGTGACAAGTTTCAATGGTTCTTTCTGAAAAATTCTCAGTTTAAAAAGCTGTTGACAGAAGTGATTCTGAGAGTGCAAAGCATTAGGCACTGGGTTAGGTACTACTCTGTTTACAAAGGTAAATGAGAAGGTTAGACGATACTGGCACTCTCGTGACTGTGGAAGTTAACAAAATGCATACCTACGTGTCCCTGCTCATGACATGACAAAGATGAATTTCTACAATGACAAAGACCTGCCCTATAATATTAAGGTTTTATTTTATTAATCTTCCATGGGCCATTAATTTTATATTTTAAAGACTATGTTTGTTACAGGAAATATATTTGCCATAATTTTGTCATGAAGAGATGTGTTTTACACTTAAACAATGTGGACAAACAGGAAACACTGTTCTCAGAGTTGCTTCCTGGGGAAAGTCTGGATCCACCCATTAGGAACCTGTAGTTGGAGACGAAGGATGGATCATCTGTATTTAACCGTCTTGGCTGGGTTCCTCAATTTCATCAATGTTATCAGAGTATGCAATTTTAAACCTATATATATCTGTAACCAATTCTTATCAAAATCAACTTAAAAGAAACTAATTTGGATGACTGTTTTTGGGACAAAAGGTTTACCTATTCATCTTGCACAACTATTTTTTATCTTTGAAGCAAATGTGCTTGAGCAACATCACCTGGCTCCTGTCCTGTATCTTTTATGAAGTTGTATTTTACAAGAATGTCCTTAAACTTTAAAAAGAGACATTTCAAGAAATAATCTTCAGAAATTATGTTATTCATTATGTTGTTCATCAAATATTTCAGGTTTTCCTTCTTCAGGGCACGTTCCTACCCATTCGAAAGTAAGTGGGGCATGTGACTTGTTTTGGCCAATGAAACGTGAGCAGAAGTAACACATCACTTCCATGTAGAAGCATAAGAACTCGTGTGCAACCTGCCAGGCTACACATCCCTTTTCCACTGTAATTAAGACTGTGGAAGCAAATGCCAAGACAGCGCCTCTGTCAGCTTAGGTCACTGAATGACTACCCTGGGCACTGCAATCTCTGCAAGTGCACAATGGATATACAACACAAACAAGAAATGAACTTCAGCTAGGCTAAACCAATGAGATTTTGAGACTATTTGTTACTGCAGCATATTCTAGCCAATCCTAACTGATATAAATGGTTGTGTTTTTGTAGGGGTATTGTTTTTTGTTTTTGTGTGTGTGTGTCTGTGTGTTTTTGGAGACACAGTCTCACTCTGTCACCCAGGCTAGAGTGCAGTGGATCAGCCTAGCTCACAGCAACCTCAAACTCCTGGGCTCAAGCGATCCTCCTGCCTCAGCCTCCCAAGTAGCTGGGACTACAGGTGCGTACCACCACACCCAGTTAATTCTTCTATGTTTAATAGAGATGGGGTCCTGCTCTTGCTCAGGCTGGTCTCGAACTCCTGACCTCAAGCCATCCTCCCGCCTCGGCCTCCCAGAGTGCTCAGATTACAGGCGTGAGCCACCGCACCTGGCCTATAGAGGTATTGTTAAGAAATTGTTCTCTCCATTGCTAGTGAACCCCATGGGAAAAATTATTTTAGAGCAAAGCCCTAGGAAAAGGTTTGCTTTCCTTGAATAACTAGTATGTTTTCTCTTTGTGGATAAAGAAAATTATGTTTCTGATCAACTTTTCTGTGTGTGACTGCTGAGGACGCTGGAAACACAGCTGTAGTTCAACAATCTCCTTCCTACCCTTTCCTTTTCTAATCTCTTTCTCCAAGTCCTCACATTTTATTTTTTTTCTTTATATTATACAATTTTATTGAATCCCTGTAAGGTACCTTAAATCCTTCGTGGAGTGAGGTAAGACATACATTAGACTGAAGTCTAGGTGTAATAAGATCATTTGAGCAAAGTACCAAGAAGACAAGGGCTGATCCCAATTCTGGCCCGTACATTTTACACAGAGCAAAATTCCCTCTACACTTTAAACCACCCTCATAAATGAGGTCACAGGAGCAAGTGGGCAAGAGATACAGAAACCCATTGCTGCGACCAAAAAAGAAACCATAAAACCCAGTCCAATGAGTCGGCCTTCATATAGAAAGGCTGAGCCAGTGGTTTTTGAATGTGTATTTTTTTGTTAGGAAAATGCAAGCAGAAGCCCAACAAACACCAACAAGCGGGCGGCAGGTGCTGTGCCTGCTCCACACCCTGGAGGGCGGCCCCCCCACCCCCAACAGCACCTCCGGGAACTGCTGGGGCTCGGGGACACAATTTAAAGTCCTTGTATGGAACAAAAGGAGCTATGATAACAAAGGATTTGATTAATTGAAAATGTTTATAAAATTTTAAAGAGCTAAGATACCTAGAAGTTATAATCAGCATAGCAGACCTATTTTTGGGAAAAAATAAATGAAATGTTGCCTCAAAATTACCTTAACCCGCATCTCTCTCTCAGCAGTTCCCTCCTGTTTTTCTGCCCCTTTTCTTCTACTTCTTTCTTCTTCTCTTCTTTTTCTTTTTTCCTCTTCCCGCAAGCGTTTCTTCTCCAACTCCCTCCTCCTCCTCTCTTCTCGCTTCTCTTCTCGAATTCTCTGAAGAATTGAAAAGTTACGTGCACAAACCGCCAGATGGAAACGGCAGAAGCAGGAAGGGTATTCATCCCGCCGAAGGCCAGACCTACCTGCTTTTCTAGTTTTCTATTTTTAATATATTCCAGAAGAGGCGTGGTTCTTCTAGCTAAAACACAAAAAATGTAATGCAGTGTTTAACTCCTAAAATAAGATTTCTTTTCTTTAAGTACTTGTTTTCGATTTAATCCTTAAAATAACTAGGGGAACAATATTATTTTTTAAATTTACACAAGCAATATTATATCCTGAGTAGTTTTTATTCCACTACTGTAAAGTCAAGTAATTTGAAGGTACCAACAATTTTACACATAGTAGTCATGTAATTCCTGATTCTTCAGAGTCTTAAAATATTACTTACAAAGACTGTATAAAAGTAAAATGAGTACAATGCATTAAACTCCGCAAATGGTATGAATATCTCTTCACATTTTTGCAGATATCTTAAATCATTAAATAACATATTTATAGATTCACTTTGATTCAATACATATTCTGAGAATTTTTTCCTTTTCTACTTCCCAGACAATGGTTTTAAGAAACTTAGATTCCTGTAATTTCTTATAATATATGCGCCATAAAATCAGGGTGACACAAAAAACTCTAGACCATAGTTTAGAAAATGACTCCACAAGGCACTGTTGGTACTGTTCATCCAAAAGGCACCACTACCAAGGAACAAACATTTCCACACACTCTAAATTGACTCTCACTTTTTGTGCCCCGACCTCCGATGTGACCTGGATGCTGGGTGCCCAAGCATGCTGCAGGCCCCATGGCGCTGCCTCTCAGAGGGACTCACGGCCTGCAAATGTGAGGACAAGGTGGGAAGGTGGAAGCTGGTCTGGGTCTATTCTGCAGGTCTTTAAGAACTCAGATCAAATGGGGCTGGGAAGAATCCCTGGCTGTGCCTGAAAACTGACAAGACATTTCTGGAATTCTGAGGATTAGGAACTAATCAGGAATTATAGGAGAGCCCTTGGCCAGGGATCCCCAACTTGGAATTTTAAGGACCTCTGATACCATGCATCCAACAGCCCCTGCTAAAGGAGCTCTGCTGTGGGCACAGTGGCTGTGGGGAAGAGCTGATGTGGGTGCAGGTCCCACGTTTCATGGCAGGTGCAGTGGCCACAGAGAACTTGCTCTCCCCCCCAGGTGGCTCCTGTGCTGACCATGAACTCTGGCTCACGGTGAGTACAGCTTATTGGCCAAAGTAAAAGGTCAGCCTTCTGCAATGAGCAAATCATCTCAAATGAATCAGGATTCTGCTCTGCTCTGCTCTGCTCTGTGGAAGGCATGGACTTGTCAGCCAGGAGCAGGGCAAGACCACCTTGGATGACCTATGGCTTGTGTGGGTGGGGAGGTTGACCCGATACTCCACCTGCCTTCCCTCCTCTCCTACAAAACATCTGCTGTGGCCGGGCGCAGTGGCGCACGCCTGAAGTCCTAGCACTTTGGGAGGCTGAGGCGGGAGGATCGCTTGAGCCCAAGAGTTTCAGACCAGTCTGAGCAAGAGCAAGACCCCGTCTCTACTACAAATAGAAAAACTACCTGGGCATCGTGGCTCATGCCTGCAGTCCCAGCTACTTGGGAGGCTGAGAGGCAGAAGGACCACTTGAGCCCAGGAGTCGGAAGGCTGCAGTGAGCTACGATGACACCACTGCACTCTACCCATGGTGACAGAGTAAGACTCTGTCTCCAAAAAAAAAAAAAAAAAAAAAAACTGCCCTGCTACCCACAGGATTCACAAGGGTAAATGAGACCTTGTATAACAAAATGTTTTACACACCATAAAAGTATATTACTTATCAGATAGGATACACACAACCAAGCAACAGAATGCTAATTTAGTCAAGAGTCACAACCATTACTGCCTACAGAGTAGTCCTGCCCACAGGTACTGTACTATGTGCTTTATACTTAATATTGCATAAAAACTTGTGAGGACACAGGGAAACAGATGCAGGACAGCTCTGGGGCCAAGGCCACGTGGCTAGTAAGTCTCTGAGGACCCTGCATGTGCACCACACAGTCTCAACAACACAGTCCTCACTTTTTTTTTTTTTTGAGACAGGGTCTAGCTTTGTCATCCTAGGTAGAGTGCGGTGGTGTCATCGTAGCTCACTGCAGCCTCAAGACTCCTGGACTCGGGTGATCCTTCTGCCTCCGCCTCCCGAGTAGCTGGGACTATAGGCGTGAGCCACCGCGCCTGGCAGAACCCTCACTTCTTAGACTTGCTCATAAGAACCTGCTGAAGGCCAAAATCTAAAAAATGAAACAGGCAATCTACTATGAATTACCCAATTAAGATTCAAATGTAAGTGGGTGGAAACAGGAATCACAGGAACAGGCTCTACAACCTAGCCCCTAGGATGAATTAGTCGCTCCCATGAAGGCACATTTGTCCCTCAGTTGGTATTTATGAAGTGCCGACTGTGCAGGAGGCACTGAGCGAGGGGCCGGCCATGCACAGAACAGACATGCCCCTCTGTAGGGATGCAGCCCAGTCTGCTGGCCCAAAATGGCCCTGAAGTGATAGCTCCTGTACCAGGGGACATTTAAAACAAAGTGAGAAGGAAATGGGAGGGGCAGGAAGGCGAGTTCTGTGAATAACATCTAACTTGATTTTTCCAGCTCTCCTTAAATTTAACATGTTGTAAAGTGAATCTCCATCTTGCCCCATACTGCCCCCATCTTCCCACGTGTGCAATGGAACCACAACCCTAACCTGCTCCAGTCAGACCCTGGACTCTTAATTCTTCCTGTTCCCTCACCCTGCACCCCCAGTCTGTCAGTCAGTCCTGCCCAGTCTGCTCCCAGAACACACGCTGCACCTGCCAGCCTGGCACAGGCAGCCCTCCCTGGACCACAGCAGATGTCCCCCCACTAGGGACCCTGCCTCTTCCCTTGACGTCCACAACTCACTCTGTGTGGAGCAACCAGAGCAATGGGGACAGTCAAACCACGTCACTGCTGGAACACATTCAGAGCTCCGACCCAGGCCACCCACCCAGCCTGATGGGGCCCTCCAGCTCTCCAGTGTGCTGCCCCTTGCCCACATGTGCCAACCACCTTCTGCCCCTACCATCCCAAAGCCCCAGGCCCTGGCCCCTGCATCTAGAGCTTCCTTCTTCTAGCACAGCTGGTCTCAATTCAGCCACCATCTCAGAGGGAATTTCCTGGCCACCTCTATCCTGTTATTCCACTTCATCACATCTGCGGCACTTACCAAAACTGAGATGCTCTGGCTGGATTACTTCCGCACGCGTTTACTACCTGTCATCCCCACTAGCAGGCAGAGGCCTCGCACATCCTGTTTACCATCCTACCTCTCGCCCAAGCTCTGAGAAGTACCCAGGCAACATGCATCCTCAGCACATCTCAGTATTTACCTTAGTGATTAAAAATCCTTTGAGACACATATTAAATCAACTGTTATAAAACATAAAAACTTCATTACTAGACTAATGAAGAATATTAGTGGACTATTTCAATAACATTAACCTTTCTTATTAATTTATTCAACAAACATTTACTCATTCCTAAACTTCTCTGTGCTACAACTGCAAAGATAAAAATACAGTTCCACTGGGGAAGTGGAGAGTGAAACGAGAGTTTATGTGGAGGGAGATCAACAAGAAGACAAATTATGAACGGAGTGACTGTTGTGTCAACGAGCCTTGAGGGGTGGCCTTGAGGACAGGCCTAGCTCTGCAGAGGCAAAGAGAGGACAGACACGACCAGGTGTGTCTGGGACGAAACTACAGCAGTCTGCCTGTTGACAGACAATGGGGTTCCGTGTCTAGGCTTCAGTTTTTGGGGGACTGCTACAAGGAAATAACCATTTCTAAAATACACCACCTGTAGGTGTAGGTCAAAGGCTGGATTCAAACCAGATTCTGCGCTCTGGCTGGGTTTACAAACTCCACGAGTTTGTTTGGCTTGCTCAGGGGCTTGACATGTTTTTTCTGAAGAGCAGCAGGGTGACCTCACACGTGAGCAGAGTCTCTCTCCTACGCGCGCCTGAGGTATCCTGTGACTGCTCTCTGCAAAGAGCACTGACTTTGGCTGTGTGACACATGCTCCTTCCCCGACACAGCAGGCACAGAGTGCTCACGTGTCCCTTCCACTGCTCACTCAGAAGCATCGTAACTTAAAACAAAACGACTGTAACTAAAAAATCAGGCGTTCTCTATCAACAAATGCTCAGAAATATTTCCCCAAGCTGCTATCTTGCCATTCTTTCCTCAAAACTAGAAAATACTCCACATTTCTGCCACATGTGTAGCAAGTTTCGATTTTTATCATAATCATGAAAAAGAAATAAATACTCTATAAGTAAGTATCTCAATAAAGAAAAGAGAAGAAATGAGCACAACAGACCAATGAGTTCTCTCATCTTTGCCTCTATCTCTCCCAGGAGAGTTTCGGGGTTGGCACTGGCCTTCTCTTCCTCCACACAGTAAGTTTCTAAAAACTTCTTATATTCTGGATCTGTAAATTTAAAAAGACAAAAAGAAAATAAACACACTCTTCCCCAGCTACAGCAGGGGAATTACTTTTCATCAGCGTACTTAACTCGGCAGCGTCATCATGGGGCGTTTGGAAAGGACTCACCATCTTCAATGCTTCCGGTCTTGGCGTCTTTTTTCTTCAGCTTCTTTTTGGCTATCTTCTGGAATGGAGCAAACTCCACCACTGCAGGATACTCTAGGCCTTTAACAGGAAACACATTCCAAACCATTCTGAAATTCTATTATATTCATTTTGGAAAACTGTGATCTAGCTTACTTAAGGATTAGGTGTAACGATGATGATGTTCTACTACTGCTTAAACTATAATTTAATTATATTTTCTAGCACCTGCAACCTCAGCATGTCAAACTCCAGATTTAAACAAAGTATGAACTGGTGATAGGAGGAGCAATTATTTACTAAACAAAACAATTCATCACGTGGTGGTGTGAGTGATACAACTGAATACATTCAAAATCCATCAAATCGTTCCCTTTAAAAGGGTGAATTTTACCACATTTAACTTATACCTCAATAAGGCTGACTTCCTCACCCCCTACCAAATAATTTATCACTGGAATACCTTTAAATAATCAGGTTTCTTAACCACATTTTAAACTTCTTGATTTTAAGAGGTTATCAATCTGTTACATAAGGAAATTACTTTGCTTAGATGAGACCCATGGCTAAAGGAAGGGCTTCAAAGGGTATACATAATATTCCAGGAAAGATATGCTTCAAATAAAAAAGTTGAAAATGGAATTTACTAGAAACTGATTTTGTTGTTATGTGGGGGGGGGCTGAACAAACACACAGAGAAACGTTCACTAAGAGAATCTGTGCTATATGCTTAATCAACAAATGGAACACTTCTACCTCAGTACTAAACCCACTGAGTAACCATTTTTAAATTGTCAGTTATGGTCAGGTGACCATGACACTGTAACTCTCATTATCTGGAAGACATTTTTTGTGTTAACCTCAACTATCCAGAATAAAGTCAAGAATCAGGAGGAAAGCAGGGCACTGGACCACAGGAAAAATGTCCATTCACTGCTGCATCCACAACACCTGGCATGTAACAGATACTTACTGCATGGCACTCCACACACTCCCTCATTTCAAAACTTATCACAAAGCTACAGTAATTAAACAGTGTGGCACTGGCATAAAGACAGACATACACACCAATGGAACAGAATAGAGAACCCACAACCCTTGTATATATGGTCAAACCACTTTCAACAAGAGTACCTGGACCATTCAATGGGAAAGGGCAGTCTTTTCATAAACCAGGGTTGGGACAACTGAATATCCACATGCAAAAAAATGAAGTTGCACCTTTACCTAATATCACATACAAAAATTAACTCAAAATGAGTCAAACCTAAGTGTAAGACTTAAAACTATAAAACACTTATAAAAAAATACAGAAGAAAATCTCCATAATATTGGGTTTGGTAATGAGTTCTTGATACAACACCAAAAGCACAGGCAACTAAAGTAAAAATAGATAAATTGAACTACATCAAAATTAAAAACTTCTGGGCATCAAAAGACACAACCAACACAGTGAAAAGGCAACCTACGGAATGAGTGGGAATATATGCAAATCATACAACTGATAAAGGGTTAATATCCAGAATGTACAGAGAACTCCTACAATTCAACAACAACTGAATAATCTCATTAAAAAATGGGCAAAGGACTTGAGCAGATATTTCTCCAAAGATGATATGCAAACGACCAACAGCACATGAAAATATGCTCAACATCAATAATCGCTAGAGAAATGCAAATCTAAACCACAATGAGGTATCACCTCAAACCCATTAGGCTGGCTACTACTAAAAACAGCAACAAAACACAAGCGTTGGCGAGGATGTGGAGTTACTGGAACCCTTGTGCGCTCTAGTGGGAATATAAAATGGTGCAGCTGCTGTGGAAAACAGTGTGGCAGTAAATTTTGTTATGCATATTTTGCCAATATTTTTTAAAAGTAAAAAAAAGGCAACTGAATACATTACCGAATAAATGAGCAATCAACACAAATGTCAAATAGTTTAAGCATTAAACTTGATTTTACTCACAGGAAATGTCTTGGCCCTCGACTTAGTCACTCTTTAACAATCTTTTTTAGTTTGTTATCCCTCAGTGGAGAAGACAACACTTCAGTACCAGGGGCAGGGTGGAGTGGGAAGGGGTTGGCTGGCGAGGGGAGGGGAGGGCAGAAAACAGTTTGCTGTGAGAGGTATACAGACTTGACAGCAGCGGAAACAACGGTGAAGAGGAAAAAGGAAAATATCAAAAGCAGAACCCCAGAAGCACAGGGAGTTGGAAACACCCAGCACAGAGGTGAACGTCGCGTCGAGCAGCCGCCGGTGACTGAGATTCATGATTACACCCTCTTCCCCACGTTATCAAGAAATGGTACCATCACGAAGACACAGATGTAAGTGTACAATACGTTTTAGAAAATTCCTATCATACACGGGTAAAAGAACTTAGTTTCGGAACATTAAAAGATAAACGTCACATCCAGAAAATTCATTTGTATGAAAATATAAATAATACATCAATAGATTGTCACTATAACACAGAATTTCTGGAATTTTTTGGTTTACATATAATTTTAACTTTAATATCAGCACATAATCACACTAACATAATCAAAACGTATGATCTTATTTTGGTCTCTGAGAACTTCCTAATTAAAATTCACAAATATTCCACCAAAACTTCATTAATAAACAGAGGTTATAATAAAGAGTTAGAAAAAAACCCAGTGATCCAACCTTTACTGTCTATGAAGATAAATCCATCAAAACGATCTCTAAAAAGAAGGATGTCATCAGGATTTCTAAAGTTAATGTATGCTCTTGAGTAGAGATGAGGATACAGGCTGAAATGCAAGAGAACAGTAATGGTAAGAGACACAAGACTCGTTTAATTGAGCCTTTTTTTTTTCTTTTCTGGATACAACAAACTACTTCAGATAAAACGTTTATACTAAAGAATCATCTCTCAGTTAATCATAACAATTTGGATATTCTTTAGCAAAAACAAACCAACCATTAACTGAGATCTTTTTAATTACTTGGGAGAAATCATTTAGCTTCTCTGCACAGAGGGTGAAAACACGGCCCTCAGAGGTTGAAAACTCAAAGGCAAGGTCATTCAAGGATCACTCTTTATGCATCATGACTGGAATACAATGTCAGCCATGATTGTTCATGGAACAAAATGTTACACTGTAAAAGAGATTCTTTATTGATCTTGAGAATGCTTTTAGGTATTTTAAAATAGTATTGACTGCAGCACACAGTGTGGAGTCTACAGAGAAAACTAAGCCTTCCTCCCCTGTATCTCACAACCACCAACTGCCTTCCCAGGCAGGCACTTTCACCCCATTTCACAGATGGGAACACTGAGGCTCAGAGAAATCAGGCACTTGCAGAGGGTGCAGTCAGTAAAGAGGTGGCACTATAATTCCAACCCAAGTCACTCTGTACCAGTTTTTCTAAACTCC
This sequence comes from Daubentonia madagascariensis, assembly GCA_023783475.1. Classification (NCBI taxonomy): domain Eukaryota; kingdom Metazoa; phylum Chordata; class Mammalia; order Primates; family Daubentoniidae; genus Daubentonia; species Daubentonia madagascariensis. Next base: position 852,932 of record JAKFHU010000863.1, on the reverse strand, counting down.
GGTCATTTGAAAATCATCTGTATGGTTTTTTATAACCATATCTATGTTTACTTATTAGCGCTATTTTTCTTTGAACAGACTGACATTTTTACTGAAATGTATTTATTCAAAAAGAACGTTTGGGCCGGGCGCGGTGGCTCACGCCTGTAACCCCAGCACTCTGGGAGGCTGAGGCAGGAAGATCGCTTCAGGTCAGGAGTTCGAGACCAGCCTGAGCAAAAGCCAGACCCCCATCTCTATTTAATTTAAAAAATTAAAATAAAAATAACGAAAGAAAAGCTTATACAACCACCCTGAATAAGAAATCACGGTGAGGAAGATAAGGCTAATGCTGTCAACGAAGACGACAAAAGCAAACGCAGGGAAAATCACCGAATGCAGTCGGAGCTGAGGGACCCGCCGCGCCAGGGAAGGGCAGCTCTGCAAGCGTCAAGTGCTCCTAGAGTCACTTCCCCGCCAGCTGGGACAGCGGCCCGACAAGGGTCTGCCCGGGGGTGTCGGCGGCAGGGGCCCGCGTGTCCCGCGTGTCCACTAGCGAACGCTCACCGGGGCTCCCGCCCCTGATTTCTCCGCTTGCGCTGCGTCTCAGCACAACTTACTTCAAGCCCCACGGAGTAAGCCTTGCTGACGGCGAGGCACCAAACCAAGCGACAGGCTGTCGCCCCTCTCGGACGCCGACGGGGCCCGCAGAGGCGCGTTCGCACGCGCCGTCCGACAGCGGCGCCAACGCCCCGCCGCCCCGCCCCCGCCCGGCTCCCGCGCCCCGTCCCCGCCCCGCCCCGCCCCCGCCGCGCACCTGAGGTCCGCCGTGAAGAACTCGAAGTAGTCGTGTGCGGGCAGCGGGCGCAGCTGCTCCTCCAGCTGCTCCTGGGTGAGGCCGGGCGGCAGCCGCCGGATGACCACCTGGGGAGAGCCAGGCCGCCCCGTCCGCGCCGCGCCCCTCCCGACGCCCCGCCCCCCACGCCGGCGCAGGCCCCTCCCGACGCCCCGCCCCCACGCCGGCGCAGGCCCCTCCCGACGCCCCGCCCCCACGCCGGCGCAGGCCCCTCCCGACGCCCCGCCCCCACGCCGGCGCAGGCTTCCGCCGGCCCCGCCCTCTGGCTGCCCCTTAGCCTCTCCCCTCACTAAACCCAGTCCTCGTCCCGCCCATTTACTCGCCGCCCCGCCCCACCTTGCTCAAGATCATGCTCTTCTCCTCGCGTGGTTTCCCGCCCCGCCCCATCCTAGCCCCGCCCCTCACCCCGCCCCCACCTTGCTCAGGGCCGTCGTCTTCTCCTCGCGAGGTTTGCCCACGCCGCCCCCATAGCCCGAGAATGAGGCTGGCGATGTCTCAGGCTCTCGCCGCGGCGACTCACGGCCAAACTGAGTCTCCAGGGCCAACGGCTTCTCCCTCCCGCTCGGGCCCCTCGCAGCAACGGCCGTCCCGGGGTCTCCAGCCCCCTCTTCGGCCCGCATCCCGCAGCCGCCGTGAAGCCGTTGCTGCCAGCGCGAGGCCGAAGCATCGCGAGAACTCGGGGCTGGCGCCCCTCCCCCGCCACGTCGGGACGTCGGTGCCGCCCCTTCCCACAAGTTCAACGCTGACCCCCCTACGGGCCGGGCATGCGCGGCTGGGCCCGGGTCGTGACCTCCAGGCCGGAATCCCAGGTCTGCGGTCACTGGCCAGCTCCGGGGGTGGCGAGGTGCTGAGGTGGCCAGCGGCCAGGGGTCAGGGGTCAGGTCAGGCCCCGGGGAGGCCAGGGCGGCCGCAGCGCGGGCGGAGGCCGGTGCGTCGAGACGCTGGTGGTGAACTTCCTCCGGGGGCGGGCGCAGAGCCCCTCCCAGGACGGCCTCCCCCGTGCGGGGCGGGATCCCGCGCCCCAGCTGTCTTGGCCCGCGCCGTTCAAGGGCAAGGGCAGCCGTGCAGTTTTTACTCCAGTCTTTAAGACTCTTAATGACTGGGGCGGCATCAAAACCAGGTTCACGTTTGTGTATTTTTCTTTTAAAAACATATAGACAGTAACACTTCGGATTAATTGATACGGAAGTTATTTTTAAATGCCACTTCCCTCCCATTTTCCCGTGTATTTTCTTATTCATGTTGGGTATATTTTCAAAGGTGCTTTCATGTGTAGCACCTTTTCCCCAAGAACCTCAAACGCAAAGAAACTGGAGAATGAAAGAACCTCGTCTCTCCCCCCTGCGGCCTCCACGCGGGTGTGGACGCTGTCGCCGACGTGCATCACGGCCCCGCAAGCGTCTGGCCTTTCCCCCGTCTCAGGGCACTGCCACCGTGGGAGTGGCTCCTTGTCTCCCACTCGTCCAGAAGCCCGAAAAACCGTGACAGGTTGTCCCGGTCCGGTCCGCGGCTGGACGTGGCGGCGTCGCCCCAGGTCGTGGGCTCCTGGCCCGGCGGCCTCGCCAGCCGCACCGCCGCAGGCGCGCGTGGGGCAGTCCTCGGGCGCAGCGAAGGTACGAGACGGCACAAGACGTTTCCCGAGGGGAGAAGACCCCGTTTAGTTCCGTGTTTTCCTTTTTGCGTGCTTTGTGTTTAGGGAACGGTTAGCTATAACCTGGACTGAATTCCTTTCCGTGTGGACCTGACTTACCGGCTGTGTTGCACGTACTGGGCGGAGTTCCGTTTCCATTCTCGGATGGCGGTGCGTGCTGCACGGCCTAATTACCCGCTTCTCGAAGAGCGAAGGAACTGTTTCCCCTGGTCATTTTTCTGTAACCCTTTCCTCCTTACTGTTTTTCTATAACTGCTTTCTCCTTTCTGTTTTTCTGATTTCCATTACCTTTCGCTTGTTTTTCTGTTCCTAACAAGGTGATCAATGAGGAACTAAAACATTTTTGCTCTGGCAGGCCCAACAAATGTGAAAAATCTCAGCACTTTATTAATAGAATACTTTTAGTTATTTTAAAAATAATTGTTTTAAGTCGAGTCTCTTGATTGTCTAGCCCCAGCTAAGGTGAGGGAGGGACACAAATAGCACATGTGGTGCCTGACAAAGGGGAGAGAGAAAAGCCATCGAAAAAGAAAGAGGAAAACTCAGAACACACTACTGTGAGCCCAGACAGCACTGGGCAACTTAAGGTCTCCGAGTGCATTATTGCATCAAACCCCAACACAGGACCCGACCTGCGCCGTGATGCGCTGAGCCGGAGAACGGGCTCTGAATGGCGGCCTGGGACGCACACACGACTGTGCTCAGATTTCTCACCTGTGTCTGGGTGGACGAAGCCTGCCTTAGAACACTTACTAGAGTTAACATGTGGGGGCCCTCAAAAAATGAGAGCTATTATGATTCTGCTTAGGAAGGTAGAAATACATGGAATACATTTTAGATAGGTTAAGATAAAAAGTTTTGTTGTTTAACAGAGCATTTCAGTTGCCTTTAAAATTCATTTCTGTATGATATCTTATTAATGATGCTGTGAATAAATGTTTTATAATAACTATACAATATTTTTTTCTATGAAAAAGGATGTGTGCTCTGAAGTTAGGACTAGGAGTTTGAAAGAAAGATTTTCAACAAATGAAGCACAAAATCTTCTCGTTAGAATGAGTAAGAGTGGGGGGTTTTCTCTGCTCATACAGTTGTCTAGGAATTATAGCAAGAATCTCTTGCTAATTTCACTGAAGAGGTTAAAAAAAAGATTAAAGATTAGAGATTTAGTAAACTTGTATCAACTTTTTAAAATATAAGCTTTTTAAAAACAAAAAATTTTAACATGCCTATTCACAAAATAAATCACTAGCCAAATATGTAAAATTGTGTAAGAACTCTTCTTTCTTAACCTCAGCAAATGGGGCTTTTCCATCAGTCCTGCCACAGCTGAGTTCAGATGCTCCTGCAAAGTGTGTAATCCAGCCATGACATCATAAAAGTGACGAGTCATTACTGATAATCACCTGCTTGCTTCACATGGATTTTCAATCTTATTACTATGTGGGAAAAGTGCAAAAGATGCTAAAGTGATTGAATAAAAACTGGCCAAGAAAGCCTATAACATTTACCAACAGTTAAAAGGATATGTCATCAAATTAGTATGTGAGAAAGCAGTTAAAACTCAAAGTCTTTATCTTATACATAATAGGATGTAGAATTTATAAAGAATAGTGAATCCCACTTATTTTACAGGACATTATAGTTTAGCATCAATATCTGTTCAATTCTTTTGTTTTTTTAAAGCATCACAAAATGTCCTTGCTAGTCAGCTAAGATTGTTAGCTTAAATACTGTTATGATCCTTTGAAAGTCTAAATTAATTTTGGTAAGTATATAAACAGTTTTATGTGACTCTCTCGATATCTATCACAGTAATACCAAAAGATCTAGCTATAGTTTTAAAAGACATAGGAGTGTTGTCACAGAAAACAGCACAGCAGGAAGCTCCAGGGATTGGTTCCTCCACCAAAACAACCATTAAGCTGGAAAAAAATTTACCAGAATCAACTATTTTGTAACTCTGTAACCTAATCAGATGCTTAAAGCAAATAAGGGAAGGCCCGATGATGGAGAAGCTGCAGCCCTTCGCTAAGTGGGTGGTGTGAGCGGACCACCACCTACCTGCTGCAGCCTATTCTCAGTGAGGACCTGTCCTCCAGAACTTTGGCATTGTGCATTTTGGTCAGTCTTGCAGTTCCCTGAGGGACCAGCGCAGATGCCTGCCTTTTGTTTTAACTCTTTCAGGCTGTAGCAATTTCCCCAGCAGCATGGTCAGAAAATTGAGAGACATATGTACTTTCTCAATCTTTAAGAAAAGATCCAGACATTTAAGGAAATCTTTTGTCAGGTCACAGGCTGACCACACAGGCAGCAGACAGGAACTTCAATTACCACACAACAAGGAATACAGACTTTGCAAAAATAATTCGGAAAATTCACTATACAAATGGGCTACCATAGCCCTCAACAAGTAATAACCCATCCCTGAGGGACAATCTGATTTCCAGAACTACCACATTATAATACTCAAAATGTACAGTCCTCAATACAAAATTACAAAGCACACATAAACTAGAAAATATGGCTCAATCACAGGAAAAAAAAGAATTTGACATTGTCACTGAGGAAGGCCAGACACTGGAATTACTAGTCAAAGATGTTAATCAATTATATTAAATAGAATGAAAGAGCTAACAGAAACCAGGGGCACAGGACTAAAGGAACCAGGAAAGTGATGTATGAATAGAGAACGTCAATAAAGAGATAGAAATTATGAAACTGAAAAATACAATAGCTGAAATTAGAAATTTCACTAGGAGAGTTCAGCAGCAGATTTGAGCCAGGAAAAAGATCAGCAAACTTGAAGATAAGGCAATTGAAATTATTCAGTCTGAGCACAAATAAAGAAAAATGAACAGAACCTAAGGGACCTGTGGGACACCATTGAACATACCAACATACACATACAGGAATCCCAAGAGGAGAAGACAGAAAAGGACAGAAAAAATATTTGAAGAAATAATGGCTCAAAAGTGAGGCAGGCACGCAGAAAGCCGAGATGGGCAGAACCCTAGGCCTCTTGCCCAGTCAGCCAAGCTGTGACTGCAAAGGAAAAGTTCCTGAAGGAAATTAGAAATGCTGCTTCTCCAGTGAACACACAAATGATGTGGAAGCAAAACAGCCTATTGCTGATAGGAAGAAAGTTTGAGTGAAGATCAACCCACTACAACATTCCCTTAAGCCAAAGCCTAATCCAGAGCAAGGCCCTGACTCTCTTCCATTCCCGGAAGGCTGAGGGAGGTAAGGAAGCTGCAGAGAAAAGCTGGAAGCCAGCAGAGGTTGGTTCAGAGGGTTAAGGAAAGAAGCCGTCTCTGTAACATAAAAGTGCAAGGTGGAGCAGCAAGTGCTGATGTAGAAGTTACAGCAAGTTATCTAGAACTGTGGTCCCCAACTCCAGGGGCCACCTGAGCTCCGCATTGCCCCCTCCCCCGCCACCCCCGTGCACAGCAGGAGGTGAGTGGAGGGCAGGCCAGCAAAGCTTCATCTGTATTTGCAACCGCTGCCACTCCCCATCTCTCGCATCACTGCCTGAGCTCTGTGTCCCCCGATCCGTGGAAAAACTGTCTTCCATGAAACCAGTCCCTGGTGCCAAAAAGGTTGGGGACCGCTGATCTAGATGAACTGGCTAAGATCATTGATGAAGATGGCTACACTAACAACAGATTTTCAATGTAGATGAAACAGCCTTCTATTGGAAGAAGATGCCATCCAGGACTTTCATAGCTAGAGAAATCAATACCTGGCTTCAAAACTTCAAGGGAAAGACTGAAGCCCCTAAAGGCTTCTCTTTAGGGGCTGGTGCAGCTGGTAACCTTAAGTCAAAGCCAGTGCTCACTGACCATTCTCAAAATCCCAGGGCCCTTGAGAACTGTGCTGTATCTACTCTTCCTGTGCTGTATAAATGGAAGAACAAAGTCCGTATGTGATGAGAAACGTGCTTCACTTCTGTGGTATTTTATCCCCAAACCCATAATCCCAGTCCAGTCATGAGAAACATCAAACAAACTCAAATTGAGGGACATTCTACAGACCACCCAACCAATACTCCTCAACACTGCCAAGGTCATGAAAACCAAGGGAGTGCGAGAAACTGTCACAGACGAGAGAACATGGGGAGATGTGATGACTAAATGCAGCGTGTACCTGGATCGGATCCTGAGACAAAAAGAGGACATTAGGGAAAAACTGGTGAAATCCAAACAGAGTCTGGAGTTTAGTTAATAGTAACTACCAAGGTTGGTTTCTCACTCACGACAAATGTTCGAAGGTAACGTGTAAGACGTTAACAACGGGGGGAACTGGGTGAGAGGCACACAGAAGCTCTTTGTACTATCGCTGCAATTTTTCTGTAAATCTAAAATTAGTCCAAAATAAAACTTTACTGAAAAAGAAAAAAGACATAATAGATGGTTTACCTTCTTTATTCCACTACATATAACTACTCTGCAGGTTCAGAGAATCAGAACACGTCTGTAGCAAAGCTGTGCGAGCCAGTCTCTCAAGGCAGGTCTCTGTTCCTAAGTGTAGAGATGTGGTTTGGATCCGGTCAGGAAGTGGGGATTCCTCAGCCACGGCAAGGAGGTGAGGGAATACTGACCTACACGGGACAAGCAGGGCGGGCCGCCGTCCGCAGTCACGTGCTGTGGTCTGACATGGATGTCTCTAACATCATGTCACTTTCACTCATTTCGATTTCAAAGGTCTCTTCCAAGCAAGGTCTGGAATCCGGAGTTTTCCTTGAGGTTTCCAATGGTGTAAGCCCCGTTTCTTCTGCAGTCTGTTTTTCTACTTCAAATTCCCTGAAATCCCACGGAGGTGAAATAATGTTTTTTAGTGTCTTCATTGTATGCACATCAAAGTCATAACATTTTAATTTGTCTTTAATGTCTGCTCCTAAAAAGAAACACCATAATTAGAATAAAATAAGAAATTCCATTATTTATCTGTCATTTCCATCATTACATAACACTGTCTTCTATCATTTCAGTCCAACTGTACTTTTAAGAGCAGAGTAGAGATCAGAAGGAAAACAATGTTCCAATCTTCTTCTCCTCCTCCACCATTTTCAAGGGAGGAGCTGGAAGACTTTCAGAAGCATATGTGGTTGCAGCTCTGGTGCAGTTCCACAGTCACCCCGCTCCCGAAGCCCTCTTAGTTACTGGTGAGGCCTGGGGGCAACATTTTTCTCAGCTGTTGCACATAAGAAGTATCTGTGGTATGCCTGTCAGGTATAGCCACTAATCTTTATGCATAAAGAAACCATAATGAAAAGAAATACATTTTCCGCATATTAAAACCTTAAGAATGTATATTTGAACAGATCTGAACAGATGTGTTAGGTTCAATCATTTCTGACATAAGCAAAATGACAATTTTACAGAGTTCAAATTAACAGCTTTCAGTAATAGGTATTTTGGCAGATAATGACATGCAAACCTCCTAAAAATAAAAAAGTAATGAATGGCAAATTTAGAAATGTCCCTAAGACCATTACCTCTGCAAAGACAGGGAAAATGTCTGTCCTACTCATTACTGCATCTCCATCCCTTACTTAGCTGTACATAAACTTCCCATTTAAGCCTCAGAACTTCTCCTTGAACAAGTGAGGAAACTGAGGCCCAGACTTGCCCTGAGTTACAGAGGGTGCTGAGGGGCAGAGCTGAGGGTCAACGGTCTTCAGAGCACCCGAGCGCAAGTTTTTGGTTTTTTTTCTTTTTTTTTTTTAACTGAGCTACAACCAACAAGGAGTAAAGTGTGCTTCCTCCTTAAGTGCACTGCAGGATGAATTCTTACTTACACGTACACTCACACAACCACTGCCAGGCAGAAACACAGAACACGTACAGCCCCTAACAACTATCTTGTGTCCCTTCCTGGCCAATATTCCCAGCTTTCCCAAGGCTGAAGTAATCACCACTCTGACTTTTCTATCACCACCAATTAGTTTTGCTGATTACTAATCTTCCTAAAAATGGAAGTAATCAGCACAAACTCTGTCAAAATCTGTGAAATTTGGCGGGGCACAGTGGCTCACACCTGTAATCCCAGCACTCTAGGAGGCCGAGGCGGGAGGATCGCTTGAGCTCAGGAATTTGAAACCAGCCTGAGCAAGAGCAAGACACCATCTCTCCTAAAAATAGAAAAATTAGCTGGGTGTGGTGGTATGTGCCTGTAGTCCCAGCTACTTGGGAGGCTGAGGCAGGAGGATCGCTGGAGCCCAGGAGTTTGAGGTTATAGAAAGCTGTGATTGCCCAACTGCACTCTACCCAGGGAGACAGAGCAAGACTCTGTCTCAAAAAAAAAAGTAAAAACAAAAATTAAAACTGTGAAATTCATCCATGTTGTTATACAATTCAGTAGTCTTTCTAATCATGTAGTAGTCTATTGTATAAACAGACCACAATTTATTTCTCCACTGTCCTACTGGCGGACACTGGCTCATCTCCAGTTAGGTGCTAGTAAGGACAAAGCTGCTATGAGCAATGCTGTATGTGACCTGCGGTCGACAGAAGCATTTGTTTCTGTTGGGCTCATACCTGAGAGTAGAACTGCTGCATCACAAGATCGGTCTGGTCAATCACTACCTTCATACCCTCCAACGATCATATCTCCCAGCATCCTCTCCCTTGTACAGCCCCCTCCCACGCTGACTCTGAGCTTACGTGACTTGTTTTGTTGAACAGAATGTGACAGAAGTGATGTTGTGCACTTTAACTTTCAAGAGGTCCTGAAGCTTTGGTTCTTGTCCTTTAGAACCCTGAGACCACCACGCTATGAAGAAGCCTGAGACAAAAGCTTCCCTGCCTGGGAGCGAGGCACCCGCTGACCACAGCCACATGAGTAAACCTGGCAAGACCAGTAAATGAGCCACTCAGTTGACCATAGAGGCTTTGGAGCGGTTTATTAGGCAATAAGGGATAACTGATACAATAGGCTCATTTAACGTTAGTAGATATGTTAAACAGTTTTCCAAAGAGGTTTAACACTCTTATAACACCACCAATCATCAATAATACACAGGACTTCCAGTTGCTCCACATCATCACCAACACTAGACACTATGACTATTTTTAATTTTTAGCCATTCTGGTGGGCGTGCAGTGGTATCTCACTATGGTTTTAATTTCATTTCCCTTATAAGGAATGAAGTTGAACACCTTTATTTGGTTCATAACTACCTGGATATCCTCTTTTGTGAAGCTCATCAAGTATTTTTCCCATTTTTTAACTTTTTCTTACTGACTTACAGGATTTTTTGAATTCCACACAAATTCTTTGACAAGTCTAAACATCGAGTCACCACCTCTCCCAGTCTATGCCATGCCCTTCACCCTCTTAATAGTGTTTTTTGATAAACAGAAGTTCTTAATATGATTGAAGCCCAATTTATCTTTTTGTTTTCCTCTTACGGATTTTATGTCCTATTAAAGAAATCTCTGCTTACCCCAAGGTCTGGATCTCAAGATTTAACCTCATCTATCCTTATTGCTTGTTTGTAACTAAATGAGTGCCCAAGTATAGCAATTCCATCCAAACTTATCCTATTATCATTAAAAAAAATTTCAAAATTATATATTACCCTTATGTGAATGTAAGGCATCTCAATATTCCACTGAAATGTAAAGATGAGTATTATGTTATACCCTGTATTATAAGGCCAGAGCCCCTTCAATTAGAAAAGCATTGCTAAGATTTCTTTTTCCATTATACAATTAGACTGATTCTTCTATAAATACAGTGCGTTACACATATTCTGTAACAGTATTTTGCACATAGCAAGAACTCAGCTTTCAACTGAATGGATACTTGATGACTTACCAATTCCCACAGCATTATTCTAACAAAATGGAGTTTCTTGATATTAATGTAGTTAGAATGGTTAGAAAGATAAACTCAGAACCTTAGATGAGAATTTGAGAAACCTAAACAGAAATATATAATCTAAAAAATTGAATACAATGCCAATAGGAATAATTATAATCTTACCAATATAAGCTTCAGAATCACCAATGTACATTTCAATGCAATGACCAAGCATTGTAACAGAAAATGTGTCATCTCGCCTAAGACCAAGGGCCTGCCAAAAAAGATTCAGCATGGTTATTAAAAGAAAATGTATTTCCTTCTCTTTCATTTAAAAATATTCCCACATTGATTCACTTCAAAATATTCCAGGGTGCCCAGGGTTAGTGGGGACACAGCTACAAGACTGGCTACAAGCTGATGGCTGAAGGCGGGTGACAGGCCATGGAGGTTCATCACACCGTTTTCTCATGCTTAAAATCTACCGCCACAAAAGATTAAAAAACTGTATCTCACTCAGAGGTGAGCCTTCTGTATTAATTAAATCACAGAAGAGAGGTAAATTATACAATATCCAAATACACATATTTAAAAGATCATGCAAGACTAGAAAATTTGCTTAGTCCAAACTTCTGACTAGTTCAGTATTCTGGTTACCACAGTGACACCTTCAGGAATTCATCTAGTCTTAGACTCTCTAATTAACCTTTGAAAATCAGTTATGAACCTATTACTCATGAATTTGTCTTTGAAATATTACATTTCCTCATATTTTATCTCTTTCTCCAAATACCATTAGTTCATCATTCTAAGACCCGCATTTTCTCAAATTCTAATATTTCTGAACCTGGGATGTCTTACAGCTAGTTGTTTCTTACTCTTGTTGTATCAGCTGCTGGTTTCTTACTATCACTGTATCACAGCCAGCCACGGCTGTGACATGGACATCCTGCCTGTGCAATGCAGACCTGGTGGTCATGTTGGCAGCACAGACTAGACAACAAATCACATGAGGAACATTTAAAGAAGATACATCAATTGTGATTGTCTAAAAACCTTGTTGACACTTTAGCAGACTGAGGGGGATTTGAGAGAGATTTGCAAAGCAGGTGTCTGTGGCCTTGGAGGAAACCCAGAGTCAAGAACTAGGTATGTGAACTGGCACCAGGATACTTTTTTAGGAAAACAGGATACTGACACCTGGGCTGAATATCATAACCATTTATTTCACTTATATATTTTTTTGTGTATGTACTAGAGTGATAAAAATCTATGTCTACATATGTTCTAAGTACAAAAAAATTAAGTGATAGGAAAAAATTATGTTAAAGTTCAATTGTCAGCACCTTTTCTCTTTGTTGTCATCTCGCTCACTAATGGTTCTTAGCTTTGATGAAATACGGTATATGCATTAAGGAAAGATTCTTTCCTTGTGTGAACGCAGATTGTTTTGCTCATTACTAAAGTTATCTAATGGTTAGTGGGAGTTGCCAAAGGGCTGTCTGTCAACAGGAGACTTCTGTGCTCCCTGCTAGATCCAGTGCCCAGACTGACCACGGACGAGTCCAACTGGACACCTGCAGGCCTCACTGCAGACACTGAGGACATGCCTCATGTCTGTTTCTAATTTGATGAATACTGCACAACATACATATGTTTCTCTGCAAAGAAAATAAAATACAATGTTGCCTAAAGAACTTTAGAACAGTAAAGAAATAAACATTGCCTAGAAAAGATATTTTCAAAAGAAGAAGTGGTAAATGTTAACCAGATTTAAAGTTAGGTACAAACAAAAGACATACTGTGTGGAAATAGTCCACAGCATTTTCAAAGTTGCCCATCAAACTATGGATATATCCTATGGCAGAGTAGGTGGATGCATTTTGAGGAATTAACACCAATGCCTGACGGTGGTAATCCAAGGCCTCAGCATACTTTCTGTGAGGGAAGAGGAGGAGGAGTGAGGGCAGAGGCAGAGAAGGGGGAAAAAGAAAGAAAACAATTACTGGATACAGTAAAAGTACTAAATTCCTAAGTCTAAGATGAGTATTCATCTACATAAACACATAAGAAACTCTTTCCTGTGTTAGAATAAGTCTAGACTGGTAACTGTCCTCCACCCCCACTTTCGTGTGTCTCAACACCTCCTTAAAGTCCATCTTCCTAGCATGCTCCCTCAGCTGGCAAGGGCACTCCTGCACGGATGTGCTGTATTCCTTTCAATGTTTAGCGGGACACTGCAACCACAACCTAATCCCCAACTCCTGGCCTGTGCCCTTATTATACCACCTTTTTATGTGATGGTAAACTTCCCACACCAGGAGTCGTTAAAAGCAGCCAAGGAATTTCGCTTTAAGGTCCAAAAAAGTTACTTAGAAGTGTTCCTCAAAGTTCTCTGGAATACTGGCCCTCTAAAGTCTTTTGTTTAAAAAAAGGTTTTATGCTCAATTAAAGTTTGGGAAATGCTGCAGCTGCTAATGCATAGTAAAGACTCAAAGAAATCCTGCAATAGAAAAACTTGTTAAATCTTGAGTAACCCAGAGTTTCTTATTTAACCAAAGAACCCATTTTCAACTGTCATCTGTCTATCACACCACAAAACCTCTAGCAGAAAACAGTTAGAACATGGATACGGTTTTAATTAGATCCTACTGTCCCAATTCTTCTAAATTATTAATAATTCTGAACACTAAAATTTTTAATCTAAAAAATAAGTTACTATAATTCTCAATGTGTTTCTAAAATAAAATTATACCAACAGAAATAAATAACAACAACAATGATTTTGATGATTGTATCTGCGCAGCCACGTAGAAGAAAACTGGGGGATCTCATGAAATGAAAACATGGAAAAGGCTGATTAAAATTAAGTCAACTTTCAGTCACAAAGTATATTTCTGAAAATGCTCTACTTCACTTACTTAAGTTTTCTGCAGACATGCCCCAAGTTGTTCAACAAAGGTTCCCATTTGTCGACTGTCACCTAAAACATAGCAACATCAAGCCCACGAGTTACACAGGTCACTGTTCAGCCTGATTCGTTGGCACTAAATTATTTCACGTCTCTGCAAGAGGGGCTCTCTCCTGGCGCGTCTCCACCACAGCACTAGGCAAGAGCATGTGCTGGTTTATCCATTCTTTCTTTCCCGCTAGAGGAGACTTCCTAAGGACTCTACTGCAATTAGCACAGTTTTGTCAGAAAGCCCATCCATGCTGAAGAAGTTCAAATTGTGCACCTACAGCTCAGAGCTTTCTCTGAAACACCAGATCTTCATATCCATCTGCCTACTAAATATTTCTGTTTAGAAATGTCGTAAGTACTTTAAATTCAATGTGCCACACACCAAACTCATCTCCCTCCTGCCGTTCCAGCTCCCCAATTCCACCCCTTCTGAGTGCCTTACCAGTCAGTAAACGGCACCCCAAGACCCTGGCCCTTCCAAGAAACACCAGGGCTTGCTGTCACCTCCTGGGCACGACTCCCACACGTTTAATCTTCACCTTCCCACCAGCACAGTCTGGTCTGGCCAACCGCAGTCAGACACATCATCTCCTTTCCTTTCTCATGCTCCTCGGGATGAGGCACAAACCCTTTCACATCATTTTCAAGGCCCTCAGTGACCCATATTTAACCCTCCTGCCCCATTTCTTGATGTGCTCTGTGAACGCAAAATCCAAGCCATACTGAATTAGCTCCAGTCTTCGCACACAGCATTCGGCACACCTGAAATACCCTTCCCCTTCTTTTTTGCCTGGCTAATGTCTGATCACCTTCAGCACTGAGGTGTACGATGCTGTAACCAAAAGCCTTCCTGACCACCCTCACACCTGCGTGAACTGCCCTTCCCTGTGAGTACCTTTACTTCCTCAATCGCAATGTATTTTTGCTGGCAATTTAGTTATTTACATTGCCCAATAGATCTGAGGGCAGGAAATAGCAAACTAGTTCCCTGCTGTATCCCAACACCTTCCTCAGAGCCTAGGAGATGATCAACACTCATTAAACATATGTCACCTAAATGCATGAACTGACCTGAGCCACACTCTCTAACTCTACCGAGACTGGACCTAGCAGGTACAGCCCATGTGAATGAAAAATCATTTAATGATTCTTAGGCATGATTACTTCTCTTTGACTACTTTGGCATTTGCTGCAGTTTATAACTAAAGTCAAACAGTATCTTCCCCCTTTCATATAACTTTTTATTGGACATTTTGACATTTAAATAGTATTGCACTTTCATACTTAGACTATTACTTCAAATTTCGTCAGGACTCCAAAGTGCCTCTGAATCATCAAAGATATAGTCTCAACTTTAAGTGTGGTTTAAAAAAGTGCTTCTCAAACTTTTCTGTGCATGACAATCACCTGGTAATCTTGCTAAAACTGCAGATTTTGATCTAGTAGACCTGAGATTCTGCACTTCTACCCAGCTTCCCAGTGATGTGGATGCTGCTGGGACTGGCTGAGTAGCAAGGCAGTAAATGCTCTGAAAACTGATAAGATGGCAAGTGGCAACCTGATATTAATAGTAACAAAAGCACTTGCATTATCCAGAACCACCCAAGACTCAGCAGAGGAGGAACCTGCTTTATATACCTACACGTGCAGACACACGGAAATACAGTGTTTATAAGTTCAGAAGACAAATAATAAGAGACTAAAATAAACAAAGCTGTGTCTGTGGGGACAGGCAGATGGCCACCTGGCTGGCAGAGCTGTGTCTGTAAGAGCAGGGAGGAGCTAACAGCAAAGGAAGAAGGGAGCTGTGGGCAAGTACGCATAAACAGGAACAGAATGAAACTGAGAACTGAAAATCACAATAGAATAAAACAAAACGGGTACGAACAAAAAGAATCAGGAATTAGAAGAGTAGCAACATGTAAGTCTCTTGTCTACATAAGTTTATGGTATCTAAAAGTGTTATTTTCTTTTTTTTTTCTGAGATAAGAGTCTCACTCTGTTACCCCAGCTAGAGTGCAGTGGCATCATCATAGCTCACTGCAACCTCAAGCTCCTGGGCTCAAGCGATCCTCCTGCCTCGGCCTCCTGAGTAGCTGGGACTACAGGTACGTGCCACGCCCGGCTAATTTTTTCTGTTTTTGGTAGAGACCAAGCCTCACTCTTGCTCAGGCTCACCTCAAATTCCTGACCTCAAGCCATCCTCCTGCCTAAGCCTCCCAGAGTGCTGGGATCACAGGCGTGAGCCACCACACCCGGCCTCCTTTTTTAAAAGACAGGGTCTCACTGTGTTGCCTGGGCTGGAGTGCAGTGGCACAATCATAGCTAAGTGCAGCCTCGAACTCCTGGGCTTCAAGCAATCCTCCTGCCTCAGCCCTCCCAAGTAGTTAGGACTATATGCCCAGCTTTTTTTTTGTTGTTTTTTACTTTTTGTAGATACAGGGTCTTGCTATGTTGCCCAGGCTGGTCTTGAACTCTAGGCCTCAAGCGATCCTCCTGCCTTGGCGTCCCAAAGTGCTAAGATTATAGGTATGACCCACCAGGCCTGTCCAATTGTAACTACTTTTAAATATTATCAGTGTACGCACATCCTTGCTAGTTGGAAGGTTAACTCATGAGCACCAATTCATGGGTATGTCTTTCATACAACAGAATTAGTCAAATTAGTCAAATATCCCAAACACTGAGAGATCTAGATATATACTCAGCACACAGTAAGGAACGGCGACAAAAGGTCTGAATTTGAATGACGCCAGTCCCCATCCCTGCCCCTACAGAAGTGGGATCAGCTGCTACCCTATATTTACCCTTTAGTCAAAGATGAGGCTCTCTGAAGTTCTAGAGGAATATTAAGTCAGACACTACAGTGCCCACCAGTTAATATTCCCAGTTTCAAATAATCATCCAATACATTCTGATTATTTCCACATTTCAAATCTAGAGCCCTCTTAAACAACACCTGCTACGTTAGTTAGAAACAAATTCATTTTTTCACCATGTGGTAAAATAGTTAACTGTCTGACAATTCAAACATTAACAAGCCCTTTGTTATGATAAATATTAGGTTATTATCTTCTAGGCAAGAGAGTCTGTCTGTATTATTTTCCTCATTCAACAATAAACAAACTCAGGGGTGTATATATGTGCATTTACAGATATTACATAGAATACCTCATTCCCAATTGCTTTAATTTTTTCCAAAGCATCGAGAAACCACTTTTCTGCTGTTTTCCATCTAAATAGAGGAAAAAGAGGTTGCAGATTATTCAAAATTAGCAAGTATAAACATTTAAGAAAAATTTGAATATCTCCTTCTAGTGGCACTAAAATGAAATGGCTAAACTGCTGGAGATAATTATTAAAATTCAAAGTTAAATTGGATAAATGATTAATTTTATGGCATTAACATCACACGAGTTCAAGATTTTAGGAGATAACAGTAGATTCTCACTATTTACAGTATTTATGTTCTATAAAGTCACTGCAAACACTGATTTTGTAAATACTGAATCACCACTCCCAGGGGAAATACAGTTAGAGTCCTGCAAACCTCTGGTCACAACATTTTCATCAACTGATCAATGCATAATCTTATTTTATGTGTGTTTCTGTTTAAAGACATCTGATTTGATATATATTGTTGATTCATTAACATTGAACTCACGGCCAATAGCACTATAACTCATGCCTGAATGAAGCTTCTCCAACACATGTATTTCCTCTGTAAGGCATATCACAGCCTCTTGTGCTTGGAAAACACTAGACAGCACTTCAGCACTAAGCTTGGAGATTATTTTAAACAGTGCAATCACCAAAAAAAAAGCACAAAAATATGAAAAATGTGGTACTACACAGACCACAAAAAGGACTGGTTTACAGTATGAGCTGAAACAAACAGGCAGAGCATCACCTTGTTTGACTTCAGCTAGGAATGTGTGCATTGGAAGACTCAAATTTCTCCCTGCCCTGTGTCTGCAAACAACTGTGAAAGCACTTCAAGTTCTGATTCCGGAGTTATAGATAAGGTTTAATGAGGAGACAATTCACAAATCCTGAAGATTGACTCTATTGTATTAAGTCATTACTATGTATTTTTTTTAAAGCTTCAAATTTTCTAACAAGTAACTAGATAACCCAATTTTTAGAACACACATATGCCACAAACAACACTATAGTACTAATTTACTGTTTTAAAATTTATGTATAATTGAATACAAAGGATTATATTAATAGATATTTTTATCTTTGAGTATGACACTGAACCACTTATTCTACAAATAATCAAGGTTATATTAAAGCTGCAACTGACCAAGAAACTCAGAGATTGGTTCATTCTAATTAGTTTAATTTCCCGATTTACCAGTAACTAAATAGGAATCATTTTTGTTTCAAAAACTGTATAAAATGTTTCTAAACATATGAATCTAGTTCCTAATGAACACAGAGACGACCAAGGATGCTACAGTGCGTCAGGCACACTGTGGGGTTCCGGGGGTCTGGACCGTCCACCCACGTGAGAAAACTGGTGGCTTAGACCAAAGGATGGCCAAAGCCTGGAGTTAGAGTTTCTAAGGAAATCCAAAATAACAGTTTCTCTTTTCTTCTTTAACTATCTCCTCCTGAAATAGTGCATTTAAATGTAAAAATCTACTGAGGAGTCGCTCTGGTCAGGTAAACTCCGATGACCTGACCTGACCACCGAAGCTTTACTCTGTTTACAGAACAAACAGGAGGCCTGTGGCCTCTCAGTACTTACTCCCCGTTCTGAAATGCAACCACTCCAACCTCATGCATAACAAAAGGGTCTTCTGGGGCGACACTCAGAGCTTGGCCAAAGAATCTTTCAGCAAGTTTTGAGTTATTGGTCAACCCGTATTCTAATCCAATATACAGCATTGGCAAATGACACCTAAAAATATTGGAAAATGTCACATATTCAATACCCAAAAAATTGTAATTCAGCAGAAACTAATTTGTCAACTTCAAAACTTACCTGCAAAATAATTTAAATGTAGCCAAAACACACCATTTACTTTTTTCTTACTCTTAATTTACTAATATTTAATGAATGCTTAATAAGCTTTTTGATTAATCAGCTGCCACTTTTAGAATCTATCAGCAACCTATTTATCTTTAATTTTCATTATTCCACAGTAAAAAAAACCCCCAAAACCCTCTAAAGCTGAACAGTGCCCGTTCTCCTCCGTGATGCTGTCGTCATGCCCCTGGCCTCGGCCTCCCCCTTTTCCTTATTTGCTCAGCACCATGTATCTTCAAGACTGTGCTCAAATCCACTGCCCTTTAGGAAGCTACCTCTGACTTTCTGAACCTAAATCACTCTCCTTTCTGTGAATTCCCATGATGATGTTATTACCAGTTCTACACAGAAGAGTTCTGAATAATGTCACGTGTATTGATTCTATTTTCCCATCCTGAGACAGTTCTAGGCATGAGTCAGCACTAACTACTTTTTAATTAAATTTTCATCTATCTGTCCACACTATTGCATCACTGATTGCATTAAAGCAAATGTAATAAGACGATCCTTTGAAGATGATCTAAGACATCAATAAGTAATGATAGATTGCTTGGTATGTCCCTTGGTTCTAATCTAGAATCATGACTCAAATTAAGATTCTTTTCAGCATGGACTTTGGGGGGACAATAAAAAAAAAAAGATTCTCTCATCTACAGACAGGTCATGAAGAATCACTTAAAAGTATTTATCTGGAGGAAGTACTTTTGAAATGGCAGAGTAAGGACCTCCAAAACTCTATTCGTCCATAGAAGCAACAAGAACACTGGCAAAAATTGTCAAAAATCAACTTTTTCAGAACTTTGGAAGTAAGCAAGGGCTTACAACAGTCTGAGGAGTCTATATTCAAGAAAAACAGCCAAATCTCAGTAACAGCAACAAACCGTGTGGTACTTTTGCTTGCCCTGTTCCCATCTCCCTCCCTAGCTTCACACTAGCCTTAAACCAGCAGACTCACAATCACAGTAGCTGTAAAACCATCAGCCTAGTAGCCACTGGGGGGGCAGGATGAGTGTGGAGTTCTCACAACACCCCACTCAGAGCTGCACTATCTGACCTGTCCACAGCTTGTCTTGATCTGACCTCAGAGCTCACTCCTGAGAAAAGCTCCACCCCCAGGGTATTTGTTGAAACAGTCAGCAGCTACAGCTATAACCAGTTGGGGCAAACAAGAGGCTGGCCAAAACTTACAAGGAAATCTGGGGAATAAGATGTCTCCAGGGGGCGTTTGAAGAGCTCGAACACATTCCTGGGGATCAGGCCATGCACATGCATAGGGCTACATGCATGCCCAGGAAAGACCTGAGGAGAGCCTAAACTCTCATCTCTGGCTAATCTCGAGGCTCTGTGCAGGAAGGAGGTGAAGGCTAATGCAGAGCTGTCAGCTCCCAGTGTTGAAGCCATGCCCCAACACAGGAAAAGAGCCTTCAGCAAAGGGTGGAGGACTTAGTGGTTGAGAGACATCAAAGTCACTGAGCAGAGGCTTCAGTGGCCTCACACAACACCTCACACAGACTACAGAATTAGTTATGGAAAGTCACTAAACAAACAGTAACGACAACAAACCCTGGGATTGGATGGGAAAATCTGATTTCCAGAATTTCCCCATTGTATTACTTTAAATGTCCACTTTCCACAAAAAATAGACATGCAAAGAAACAGGAAAGTATGGCCCACACATAGGAAATAAAGTAGTCAATAGAAACTGTTCTGGTAAGAGCCCAGATGTTGGACATACAAGACAAATACCTTAAATAAGCTATTTTAAATATTCAAAGAACCAAAGGAAATTATGTCTACAAAAATGAAGTATGAGAATAATGTCTCACCAGAGAATAACATTAAAGAGATAGAAATTATAAAAAACCAAATAGCAATTCTGGAGTTGAAAAGTATAACTGAAATAAAAAATTCACTAGAAGGGTTTAAGAACAGATTTGAATAGACAGAAGAAAGCATCAATGAACCTGAAGACAGGTCAATTGAGATTATCCAGTCTGAGAAACAGAAAGAAGAAAAATGAGCAGCGCCACCACCGAGCACACCGAGACATGCATAATAAGAGTCCTAGAAGGAGAAGGAAGAAAGGGGCAGAAAGAACACTTGAAGAAATAATCGCCAAAAGCTTTCCAAAAATCTCAAAGAACTCCAAGAAGAACAAACTCAAAGAAATCCAGACCCAGACAAATCATGGTCAAACCACTGAAAAAGACAAAAAAAGAATCTGAAAGCAGTGACAGAAAAGCAACTAAGGACACCCAAGGATCTTCAATAGGATGAGCAGCCAACTTCTCACTGAGTGCCACGGAGGCCAGAAAGCATCTGGATCGCACAGTGCTGAAGGTCAGCCAAGAACCCACATCCAGCAAAGTCACCCTTTGACAATGAAGGTGAAATTAATACATTCTCAGAGGGGAAAAAACAGAGAACATTTATTGCAGACTCACCTTACAAGAAATACTCAAGGAAGTTCCACAGGCTGAAAGCAAAGTACCCCAGAGAACAATGCAAATCCACAAGAAAAAACAGTACTAGTAAAGGTAATTATATAATTATAAAAGACAGTATAAATGTATATGTCTTCTTTTTCTCTTAACTGATCTGAAATGCTTGGGACCAGAAATGTTTTGGATTTCAGGCTTTTTTTTTATTTTGGAATATTTGCATCATACTTACTGTGAGCTGCCCTAAGTCTGAAAATCCAAAATCTGAACTGCTCCAATGAGCATTCCTCTGAGTGTCATGACAGTGGTCAAAAACTTTCAGATTTTGAATTTTCAGATTAGGGACACTTATTTGTAACTGTATTTTTGGGCCTATCATATAGAAATGTAAGTTTTATCAATAACAGAATAGGAAGTACGTGAAAGCAATGCTGTATTAGAGTAAGAAAGTGACAACAAGCTGGGTGAGGTGGCACACGCCTGTAGTCTCAGCTACTTGGGAGGCTGAGGCAAGAGAATCACTCGAGCCCAGGAATTACAGGCTGCAATGAGCCACGATTGCGCCAGCAGATTCCAGCCTGGGCAACAGAGCAAGATCTCATCTTGTTAAAAAACAAACAAACAAACAAAAAACAGAAAGAAAGTGACACCAGATGGTAATTTGAACAAATAGGGACAAATGAAGAAAACTAAAAATGATAAATAAGGTTAATATAACAAATGATATAAGTATATACTTGCTTTCCTTTCTTCTCACAGCTTCTTTAAAAAACAAAATTACATAAAGTAATAATTATAATGACATATAATTGACAGAATCTGTCATTAGCAGACCTGCCCAATAAGAAATACTAAAGGGAGTCCTTTAGGCTAAAATAAAAGGATACTAGACAGTAACCTGAATCCACATGAAGAAATAAGACTCTGGTAAAAGTAACTACATTGGTAGATATAAGATGGTATAAATATATTTTTGTTTGCAACTCTTTTGTATTTGATTTAAAAGATAACTGAATAAAACACTAATTATAAATCTGTTGCTGATGGGCTTATACTATATAAAATGTAATTTGTATGACAATAATAGCACAAGGAGATAGAAGGAACAGAGCTCTACCGGAGTAAAGTTTTGCTATACTATTGAAATTAAATTGGTATTAATCCAAACTATATTGTTCTAAGTTATTAAATATAATCCTTAAGATAACCAACCACTAAGAAAATAACTCAAAAATACAGTATAAGACAAAAACAGGGGATTAAAATGGGACACTATAAAATATCTATTCAACACAAAAGAAAGCAGTAATGAGAAATATAGGAAGAAAAAAAATATATAGAAAACAAAGAACAAAATGGCACACATAAATCCTGCCTTATCAGTAATTATAGTAAACATAAATGGAATAAACACTCCAATCAAAAGGCAGCAACTGGTAGAATAGATAAAAAATGATCTAACTATGTATGTTGTCTACAAGAGATGTACTTTAGAGTCAAAGATACAAACAAGTTAAAAGTAAGAGCATTGAAAAAGACATACCACGCAAACAGTAACAAAGGAGAGCTTGTGTGACTATATTAACATCAGATAAAATAGAGATTAAGACAAAAATTGTTACTAGAGACAATGAAGGACATTTTATAATGATAAACACTCAATCCATCAAGAAAATAAAACAATTATAAACATATATGCACCTAACAATGGACACTCAGAATACATGAATCAAAAACTGCCAGAGTTGGAGGGAGAAATAGACAACTGAACAATAAGAGTTGGAGATGTCAATACCGCACTTGCAATAATGGGTAGAATAACTAGGTAGAAGATCAACAGGGAAACAGAAGACTTCAGTAACACTATAAAAATTAGACCTAACAGATATCAATGGAACACTCCACCCAATCAGAGCAGAATTCTCAAGTAAATCTAGAACAATCTCTACAACAGACCATATGTTCACTCATGAAACAAGCCTTAATAAGTTCAAAAGGGCTGACATCATGCAAAGTATGTTCTCCAACTACAACAGAATTAAGTTAGAAATCAGTAACAGAAGGAAATTTGGGAAATTCACAAATATGTGGAAACTAAATATCAACATACTCTTAAATAACTAAGGACTCAAAAAAGAAATCACAAAGGAAACTTAAAAATATTTATCCAATTTCAAACATTAATACAAACACAGGCAGGTTAAAAGAATACAAAGCTCTTCTCATGGGGAAGCAAAACTGAGAGAAAAATAATGCTTATTTTGATGAGCTGATGTGAGAATTTAATGACATAAAGTTTGTTAGACTGGGAAACACTAAAGGTATTAATTGTATTATTATCATTGTTTTTTTCCCCTGTGAGACAGGGTCTCGCTCTATCACGTATAGTGGTGTGATCACAGCTCACTGCGACCTCCAACTCCTAGGCTCAAGCAATCCTTCTGGCTGAGCCTCCTGAGTAGCCAGGACTACAGGCGTGCGCCACCACACCCAGATAATTTTTTTTTTTGTAGAAAACAGGTTCTCACTATGTTGCCCAGGCTGGTCTTGAACTCTTGGGCTCAAGCAATCCTCCAGCCTCAGCCTTCCAAAGTGCTAGGATTACAAGTGTGAGCCACCATGCCCAGCCATTATCACTGATTTTTATCCTTAGCTAGGAAGTAATAATAGTAACTATTCTGTTTGTAAGCACCCAGAATACTGAACAAAAATTACCAGACCCTGGCGTGTGTTCATAAGAAACAACTCATAGGAAGTTATCGAGATTTTTTTTTCCTAACAAATTATCAGATAGACTAAGGGAAATATGCAGACATTGGAGCTGAGCTTCAGAAAAGCACTGGAAAAGGTCGCACACATCTTGGTGGAGGGAAGGAGAGACCTGCACTGAGTACGAGGACCATTTAGGTAGATCAATGACTGGTTGAACAACTGTAACCTGGAGGGTTACTTCTAATCATGTGTTAGTGCTATGGACTGAAAGTTTGTGTCCTCCTCACAAATTCAAACATTAAAAGCCCTAACCCTCACTGTGCCTGTATCTGGAGATAGGGCCTGTGAGGAGGTAATAAACATTAAATGATCGTAAGAGTAAGACCCTAATCCAACAGTGAGATGTCCTTACAGGAAGAGAAAGAGACACCAGAGCTCACTCTCTGCCATGTGGGGATGAAGCAAGAAGGCAATGTCTGTAAGGCAGGAAGAGAGTCTTCACCAGGAACTGCACCTGGTCTCAGACTTCCCATCCTCCAGAATTATGAGAAAATAAATTTCTGTCCTTTGAGCCACTCAGTCTGTGGTATTTTGTGATGGCAGCCCTACTGAATAATGCAGTTAGGGAGTTATATCCTTCACAATATTTACATGGATGATTAGATATAGAAGTCATATTTATCAAATTTAATGTAAGTATAAAAAGCTGGGGTTGATAAATATTTAATTTGGATGCAGAACTGTCAAAAAGGGTCTGAATAGTTTGAAAAGGTAGATCAAATCTAACAAGATGAAATTCTATAGGTAAATAAATGATCCCACCGCTGAACACTATGAGTAAACAAAGGTAGCTAACTTTGTTTGAGTGCTTCAGTAAGCCAATGAGTAAGTTTTGCTGTTATTCCTGTTTTTTAAGAGGCCAAATAATTTGCCCAAGATCACACAGCTCTGAGTGGAAGAGCCTGGAAGTGAGTCTGGGCAGTGTGACTCCAGACCAGCCCTCTCTCTGGACCCCGCCCTCCCACGACCTCTCCACACAGAGACAGAGACGTCGGTCAGCAGAAGGAATCCACGTGAAAGAACTCTGCAAGGTCTAACCAAAGGTGAGCCCAAAGGAGTCAGCAGGAATAACAGCAATACTCTAGTCCCCAAAGTAACATACTCTTAATTAATTATTTCAATAAATATCAATACAATTGATATTGATATAAATCTAGCATATTGGCAAATATAGTCCTGCACTACCACTAAGCCTCACCAAATATCTTTCAGTAATAGATAAGATATAGTAATTTTGCACACGAATATTTTCACTCTCGCATGAGCATGTGAAGAGCTTCTGTGCTCATCTCTTCCCTTGGCCTCTTTTCCTAGTTTCCTCTTGAACTGGCTGAGATAAATCACTAAGCAAGTCCACTACACCAGCTTCTTTCCTCCTCCACTTCCATGGTTATTTTACAATCACAAGCTACTAGATAAGAAGTGAATTGTTTTTGTTTAGTTTAACAATCAAATGGAAGTAACAGTAACAATAGAAATTTCATTTCTTTTTGTTAGCAAAAACACCCTTTCATGGACTTCGGTCAGTTGGCTCTGCCATACCCTTTCATCAGCTGTGCTGCTGTGAAGTAGGCAGCCATGGCTTGGTCGTGCTCACTCTCCACCGCAAACGAATGCCCGTAGGCTATCCACGCAGGCCCGTAGGTCTTCTCCAGCGTTGTGGCTTTGCTGAAACCAAAGAGTTCACTCAAATAATATAACATGTATTCTTAAATTGTTAATTTCACATAAGCAGATGGCCTCAAAGACATTAACATTCATTTAATAAATAAGTTGTCCACATATTGAATACTGATGTAACATTTGTGTTAAATAATTTTAACTAAAACAACGTTTAATAGTATAAGCAAATTTCAAGAAATTTTAAGAGAGACGTCCACAAATTTTAAGCTACTGTAGCTGAACCCATTAGCATTCTATACAGAATTTATAAATGTTACTTAACCTAGGAGCCACATTTTGTAGCCTAGCAGATAAACGGTAGCAGCAACAGCGATGACCATTAACTGAGGGTCCATCTTGTGCCAGGCACCACGTTAGATGCCTTAGATGCATGCTCTCATCCTGGTAACTTGCAAGATAAATTAATCTATATTTTAAAGACAAGTATAGCAAGGCTTGAGAGTTTAAGTGATATCCTACAGATGGTGGTAAGAGATTCACCCTGGTTATGCAGACTGGACAATATATGAATAGTCCTCAGTCAGTGAACACACTATTATGATTAACCCACAGCAAGGAATAAAGAGAATATATCAGAAAACATGGAAAACATAAATGGTGATATCCTACTTCCTAGCATTTTATTTTCTAAGTTTTCTTTCCCCCAAATGGTCCCTGTTTCATGCAGAGCCCATTACTGAATCACACAGTAAATCAAAGGAGCATAGTTCAAAAGAACTTTTACAACACAAACCATCTTCCTACTCACAAGTTTTCCTAAAATGCTGAGCACACAAACAACCAGAGCCCTTTCTATCTTCTTCCTAGCACAGGGCATGTCATCTCACCAATTTTCCTAACAATCCTGAGACGTAAGTACTACACCATCCCCATTTTCAGAGAAGAGAGTCAGAGAAATTAACTTTCCCAAGGAATTTCAGCTGGTAAGTCACAGAACTTGCATTAGAATTCAAGTCTGACTCCAAAGTTTATGCTCTTTCCCTTAGAGACCATTTTCTATTAATTTTCTGTTTGCATAGAGGGAATCACAGGAATTATTACATTCAAAGTGTTTAAGTAATTCTTCATATATTAGACATTTTCCTAGACTTGGAAAATACTGCTTAAATAGCTAGATTGGGCTGCATGGCTATCCTTAAGCTAAACCACAGTGGATCCTTATATGAACCAATTCACTGCCAGGAATTCTGTTTTCTAGTCACATTTAGGGACCCCAATGTCATGTAAAGTTTCACGTAATTTCACAACTATTAACAAAAGAAGTCCTAAAAGTAAAAGGTTAACAATATAAATGAAAAAAAAAAAAAGAACCTTTCCAACTATATTATTCTCTTGTGTTTCATATTTATTCCCATTTATCAATAAAATTAAAAACATATAAGCTCCCTGAGAACCAGGTCTACACCACTGATTTGTTTTACCTCCCCTCATGGCATCTTATAAAGAGCAAGGTAAATAATTAATGCAACTGAACTGAATCTGTTGAAGAAAACACTTATTCGTTCACACTGCCTTAAAGTACTCACTAATTACTGCACTAAAGCATATAAGCAAGATATGAACTGCTGCAGGTTCACTACAGAGGGAGGAAGGAAATAAATCCATACCTGAGATATCTTCTAGCATGTTCATTTTTATGACCAACCATGAGATAATAACATCCCACCGCAAACCAAGACACCTAAAAAGTTCAAAATTTACCATGACCAAAGATTGCTTAACCTTGAATTGGAATCTCTAACAAATTAGGCTAGAAAGAGGATAGACTAGACACTCCTGTATCACATATTCTAGTTCAAGTCAGAAACTCCCCTGGACAGTCCCTCCCCAAGGCCCTAGACGAGAACAGACACCCCACAGCTCTCTCAAGGCAGCGCCGACAGCACACGAGGCTCCGGAGGACCGTCGCTCCAAACTCAGCCCGAGCCTGGCTCTTCCTCGTGCTCTGGCCCGGTTCTGGGTCTCAGTCAGCTGGCTCCACACTGAGCTGGCTCCACACTGAGCTGGAGTGCAGATTCCGGTCTGACACTCAGACTCTGACTCTGCCCTTTAACACACAGTTCCTAATTCCATTTTCTGCTCTCACCTCTCCACTCTGAGCCGTGACAGTCTGGAATCAGTGCACAATTCAGTGTGTTGTCTTAAATGTGCAACGTGAGAAAGCCATCAAACAACTATTTGCATTTCTTACAAAAGAGAGGCATGTGACTGTCACAGTCAGTATTTTGTATTTCAGTACGTTAAGTATTTTAAAATAAGCATGTATAATGTCTATAACAAGAAAAAATAAAAGGGTTTTAAGTTATTGCTTCAGTTTAATTAAAAAACACCTTCATGGATTGAAAAAGTTAATGCTGTTTCTAAGTATCTTAAGCACTAGGAGATTCTCTTCTAATACTTTAAAATAAAACATTATTTGCTTGAATTTAAAAATGAGTCGCTGTCTAAATTCTAAATATTTTCTTAAAGATCAGCTAAGAAAAAAACACTATAAGAAAAAAAGAGATTTATATTACTTACAGGATTACTGGGATATAAATCCACCAGTTTGTGAGAAAGATAGAAAAGTTCTACATTAGGGAAAAAAAGAATACAATTACTCATATGAAATGCAATTTAAGATACAACTTAGTTACAACTCTTCAGAATCATACAAACTCTGTTCTCGCAGCAATGATTGCATACTTTTATTTCGTTCTAGATACAAAATCCATTTACCTAGGACGGTATAAAAACTTCACAGGGCAGATACACCCAGTGCCAGGCCCACAGGGCACGGAGCACTTGCTGAGTGACTGGAAAGGTGGACGAAGGACACACAGTGGACGAGGTGGGGACAGATGCCACCTAGCAAAGCACTTCCCATTGCTGCAGAGTTTACTGCAAAGCACCTCACTTATCTCTGAAACCCGTGCCTCTTACACCACGGGCCCATTATGGACCATCTTAACCACTCACAGCCAATATGGCTGACCAAACTTTCAAGTTTATCAAATCACTGAAATTATTTTCTCTTGAGAAATGTGTAAGTCCTAGTATTTCAGGATGCCATTTCCTACATGCAGACTTCGATTCAGCAGACTGGGACAGCTGGAGATTCTGCATTTCCAACAAGCTTTTGCAACATGCAGTGCACACTGCACTGTGATCAGACCACCCCGTGAGCGGCAGGGATCACTATTAGCTATGTTTCTCTGGAGTTGGAGTGTCTGAGGTTTTCCTCCTGACACAGCTCAACATTCAGTGTTAAAAGATTTAAGGACAAATGCAGCCTAAACACAACCAAATGTTTCTGAAATGTTAAAATACAGAAAACACGAGCAAAAAGTCTGCTCCCCTCCAATTTCTGAAGTTACTGCTCTTACCATGTAAGTTTTCTTATGGAATCTATAAAAAAGAGAAAAAAAGCAGCACTGACATCCCCCAATTTAAAGCCAACACACCCTGAAGCGTGAGTTACATTCCAGAAAAGGCAGCAGGGACAAAACAAATCACTCTGTTGGGAACAGAATAGACCACTGGGCACGCAGATAAACAATTCCTCCCCAGTTCACTTTCACTGTAGAACTCATTATGTTGTTACCTGTAGTCTCAACTAACTAGGACTTGTGAGACAAAATTTCAAGAGTTACAGAAATTTATTTTTGTCTTATTATTTTAATTTAAAAAAATTCTTACCATTTGCTTTATTCAGCTCCACAAGTGTCCCTATATGTACAGGTAAACAATTTGCATGGAAAGGATCTTTTTCCATTACTCTGAAAGTTAAGGCAACACGTTACTACCCCAGAAACAGTCCAAGACAGCACTCGTTGTTAGCTATGTTCAAACAGTCATTACAGCATTATGTGTGACACTGTGGGTTATATACTTTACACCTCCCTCACTCCATTGTCTTTAGGTTGGTTCAGTTAAGGCAATGATTAGCTTATAAATGAAAGGAAAAATTCTGGTTTATTTGTAAGCATAAAAATAAACATTGCTACACACATTTACTTTAAATCAAGAGAATTGTAATACATAAAATTAGTAATCCAACTATTTAAAACGATCAAAAACAATATGAAATATTAAATAGATCACAAGTATTTGCCAACTAAAATTTTTCTGATTTTAAGGATTTCAAACAACTCAAAAGATGTACAATAAAAAGTGTATGTAATTTAGCTAAAGGACAAATTTAAATTATGTACACTAGAAAACTGGTGTGTGGAGGACATGGCTTAGCTAGTGAGTGTGGCAGACTGAGCACCCACTATCTGCAACATTGTATTAGTCTCTAATAAGGGACGAATTTTCTAAAACTATGTGCCAAAATGGCATTTTCAAAATTGCAAATTATCAAGTCTGGGAAGAGGGATGTGTATATCCCTCCCAAGTTAATGTACTAAACCTACACATATGCATGCACCTATGTCTGTAAACTGCTCTTTTAGGACAGCACCCTGTTCAGTATGCTGCAAATGGTAAAGTTAATTTAAATTACCTAGTTTGAGATTACTCAGAGAGCATGTCTGTGAATTACTAAGGTAAGACGGACTGAACTTCATGTTCCTACACAAAAATGGATGGATATACTTACACAGAAGTAAGCTTGTAGCACATTTTAAAATCACAGTTATAATAATGTCTCTCAGCTAAAGACACTGCCACATCCAGATTCTCTTGCAAGCCATCTACAGACTCAGGGATGATAGTTTCACTAGGCTTATTATACTGAAACAGAGAAATTTAAACATAAACTCAATGAACAATAACAAGTCAAAACACAGACTCAATTTGGGCAGATCCAAGAGGTTAAAAACATTTACACAAGGACATATGTGAACCTCTAAACTTTTTTAATGTCAGGTTATCAGGAGTCCTATCAATAAGTTTAATTTTCTTCTCAATTTTATCACAGAATTCCATGGTAGAAGTATTTCCCAAAGTAGAAGTACAGGTAGCATAAGAAAAAAATCTTCATTTTCATGCAACACCATTCCATTTATTTGATTATTCAGTCTTTTAGTATAAGGAGTTCTTGGGAGGAAAATATTTCTGAAAGCTTTTTTAGGAATCATATATATTTTAAATAATCTAACTCTAGTCTTGCAAATGTACTAAATTAATACAATTTTTATTTTAAAAAATTTAATAAAAAAATAGAAGCCAAATTTATTGGAAGAAATAAGATACTTAAATAAAGCAAATGCTAAGTTTGTGTTTTTACTTACCTTTTTTAATTTGTTCTCAAATAGAAAACGCAGCAATTCCTGTTCTTCAGTACAGAGCTTGCTAAGAGGTAGTGATTCCAGAAGTTCTTTTTCTTACAAATGGTGAGAAAAAAATAAATGAATGTCCTCGTAATATTTACAGAGGAAAAAAATCAGCAACCAAAAACATTCTCCTACAGCTCTTGGTCTAAGTAAATCAAACTCGAAAGAGAAAATAACAAGATCGATGTGTTACAGAAAGCTGCAGAGTAACAGAGTGGCCTCAGCCCAGGAGATGGGAAGTATCTGGGGGTGAAGGCAGCTCTCCCACGACTGGGCCAGGGGACTCAGAGGGCTCCTGTCATCAGCCGGAGGGAGCCACTAGCCCCGGCCACTGACGCTCAGCATGGGTCTCTCTGTCATGGGGATATCCTGTGTATTACAGAGTGTGCAGCAGGCTCTCCAGCCTGTACCCACTGATACCAACAACCACCTCCCAACCTGCCTACCTGCCCCCAGGTTGTGACATCAGAAAATGTCCCCAGACATTCCCAAATGTTCCTCAGGGGACAAAATCACCCTGGTTGAGAACCACTGCACTAGGCTAAAATATGTTTGATGCCAGGTGGGCACAGTGGCTCATACATGTAATCCTGGCACTTTGGGAGGCTGAGGTGGGAGGATTGCTTGAGCCTAGGAGTTTGAGACCAGCCCAAGCAACAGAGTGAGAGCCTATCTCTACAAAAAAAAAAAAATTAGCCGGGCATGGTGGTGCACGCCTTTAGTCCCAGCTACTCAGGATACTGAGGCAGGAGGATCACTTGAGCCCAGGAGTCTGAGGTGGCAGTGAGCTATGATGATGCCACTGCACTCTACCCAGGGCGACGGTGAGACCCTGTCTCAAAAAAATAAATAAAGTATGTTTGACTTCCATTAACTCAACCACCCTGTTTTCTGTTCCTCTTATTTACTCACTCACAACACCATGGGTGCCAACACATTTGGACACTGGTCCTCAGTCCCTGTTGCATATCAGGACCACCAGGAAGTTTAAAATCATCTGATGACAGGCCCCCACCCTGAAGGTTCTGACTGAACTGGTTTGACACTGATGTTTTTTGTTTTTTCATTTTTTTTTTGAGACAGGGTCTCGCTCTGTCACCCAGGCTACAGTGCAGTGGCATCATCACAGCTCACTGCAACTTCAAACTCCTGGGTTTGAGCGATCCTCCTGCCTCCTGAGTAGCTGGGACTACAGGGCATGTGCCACAATGCCCAACTAATTTTTCTATTTTTTTTTGTAGAGACAGGTCTCACTGTTGCTCAGGCTGGTCTCGAACTCCTGGCCTCAAGTGATCCTCCCACCTTGGCCTCCCAGAGTGCTAGGATTACAGGCATGAGGCACCTTGCCCAGATGACACTGATGTTTTTAAAGCTCCTCAGGGATTTAAAGCACAGCCAGGTTGAGAATAACTGAATCAGATATTCAGATCTTGATTTATACTACCTCAGTCACATCCCAAAAGGATGGCTGCATCACATCCCAATTCCTAAAGATTTAGATAGCAAAAAGCACTGCACAACACTGCATTTTGCAATGTGCTTCACATTTTTGAAGACACTAAGAGCGTTAGTAGGTCTATTTAAACCTGTACATAGCCTGCTCTTGATTACATAGATTTCAGTGAAAAAAAATCCAACCATTAATTTTGCTAAACATAAAACACCTGAGTTTGCAAACCTTCTTGTGCTGTCAACATGTGGTGTGATGTTAAAAGATCAAATGCTTCAAAACAGTAGACATCGAGCTTCAAAGCTTCTTTGTAGCTGTAGGTAGCTAAGGTTCGGTTATCTAGCGCATCATAGATTTTCCCCCGTAGAAGACAAATAGAACTCTTTATCTGTTGAAAAAATGATGAGTCATACGCTAATGCTTTTAAACTTAATTTTTGATCAAAAATCATATATTAGAATAATGAAAAGTTTTTCTTACACCTAAAAGGATTTGGTTCATCCCGACTGTCAAGACACAAATTAACAGAAACACAAAAGCATAGTAAAGCTTCTTCAGTCTATCTTCCCTGGGCTGCAACACACCTTCATAACTAACGTACACGCACAGCTACTAGGTTCACTGTTCGCTTTGTCCGAAATAGTGCGATGACTTAGAGACAGCAAAACAAGTGTGTATAAAATCAAACTTTAAGATAGAGGGTTTGACAGGCAGATCCCAATGAAAGGGTCTTAGTGAGCATTGGGAATTGTCAGCAATGTAGCAGAGCAGTCACAGTGTTCAGGAGCATGGCCTACTGGAGCCAGAGAGACGTGAGTTCAAATCCCAGCTCTGCCACTTACTTGTAACCTTGGACAAGTGATTGAACCTCTCTTGGCCTCACCTTTTCTCATCTGTAAAAAGGGGAAAATACTATCCAACTTAGAGAACTCTGTGAGGATTAAAGATGCCAATATCTCTACGGTGCCAGCACATGATAAGGTGCTCAACAGACAGACATCTCACTACTACCATTAACAAGAGAATGTGGAAACCTGACTCACATTCCAGACCCTGAACCTCAAGAAACACATAACTGAGTGTAAAGATGATCCAGAGATGTGCAGCTAAAATCATTAAGGAAATGAAGGAGAATCATAAATCAAAATTTAAAAAAGAATGAACATTATGAGAGAATCTCATACCTACGCAGTATCCTATGAGTTGTTTAAAAAAAAATTTCATAAAATAATAATAATGCGTTAGAAATAAATCGTGCATATCTTAGCAGGTAAGTTAACAGATAAGAGGTCTTAAAATAGTAACGATGGCACCACACACCCTCATAAATGCCTTTCTTAGCAGAAAAAATTAACATGCTTCTTAGCACATAAATTAATGAATGGTCCAAAGAAAAAAAGAAGAAAAAGAAAAAACAGAACACCTAGGAAGTGTAATATCCCTAATTTTTTAAGGTAGAAAAGTAGAGTAACCAAGTTCCCTCACAAGTATGTCATGAAGAAGAGCTGGGGAAACGGGGGAATTGCTGGGTCAGCTAACAGGTACAGGGCTTCTTTCTGAATAATGAATATGTTCTAAAATTTATCATAGTGAAGCTTGCACAGCCTTGTGAATATACTAAAAGCCATCGAATTATACATTTTAAATGGGTGAATTGCATGGTATGTGAATCACACCTCAATAAAGTGTTCAAAAAATTATAGTAATAATCTAGATTAGTGATCTGTGGATGTCATTTATTAAGTTATTATACAATTTCTGCCAGCAAGGAATTTGCAATTTCATGGAGAGATGAAATATACAAACTGAAATATACAAACTAACATAACAATACGGTGAAGTAAACAGTAACACCAAACCATTTCCTGGAAAGAAACAATCTAAGCTAATCAAGAAGGATTCTTGGGGTAGGTCCAAAACACTATGGAAATTCGAAAGAAGGGGAAAAATTATTCCACTTAGAGGGTGTAGTTTAAAGCATCAAATATGAGAAGGAAGATCTCAAGTCAACCTACTTCAGATGCAGGCATCTGAAGACACAATTATAGCTTCCAACTGATGGCTAAGAAATGCCTCAGAATCCTTTTAGTATTTGGTGGGCAAATTAAAGTTGGTAACATAATTGTTTTAATATGGTAATACTCAAGTAAAAGAAGGTAATTTATTCTGCCATGTAATATGGGCAATTCTTACTGCTGTTACTGAAGCATGCTAACAGTACTACTTACTGAGGACTGTGACATTTCCCAGTCATTGGAGAAGTCTTTCAAGCCACTTTCATCCTTTAGGTATTTTTCAAATAACCTTTTGTTGATTGTTTCCTCCATATCAAGAATATCAAGGGCCTGCTGGTGCTCTTTTGCAGCATACTGTGTAGAAAACAGAAATACCACTCATCACCTGTGACTTCTAACACTAAATAAACATATACTCCAGATTTTTAAAGGGTAATATTATATCCATTACTTAAATTCTAAAATGTCTAAGGTAGAATTTTCTATAGGCATGCCCACTTTTAGTAAAGGAAGAATCAATATTTTACAGCAAACAATACTAAAGAGAAGAACATTTCCTTATGAAATACTTTACTAACCTGCCAAGCTCCATCACTAAAATCCTCACACAAAGATGAGGGATGCATAACATTCACATGATCAAACTTCCACCAAATAAAAATGAAACTGAGAGCACACTTACATGGCATCTAGCTGCAAGGTAACGACATGCTTCATACAACTAGGAAGGAAATTAATATATTTTAAAAGTGGCCAAAATAATATTTATCTTCACTTTAAAAGAAAACTGCCATGGAGTTATTTTCATAATTTCTCCTTTTACTCTTGCAGTTAAAAAAAAAAAATCCAGTCTTTTTAACCCACATTCATCATGAACCTACTGTTTAGTAGGCATCAAAGATTTAAAACAGAGTAAGGACCTGCCTCAGGAGGTTACAGTAGGGGAGAAATAAATACAGCACAATGCAGTGAGCACTACAAAAGGGCATAAAAAGCACCAATCAGTTGAAGAAGGAAACATCTGCAGGGTAGCGGGTGAGTGAGGAAGCAGACAGGCAGTGGAGTAGAGTGCTGGGCAGCACTCCTGGCACTAAGGTGAATAACTGCTGCACACTGAGGAACTGACCACTCAACATGACTGGAGCATATGCTCCATGTATTGATGGTGGTGGGTTAAACATAGACTGGAGAGAAATCACAGAGGGCCCCAGGTGCCTACTGATGCATCTGATTTTACCCTGCAGGTAATGGAAAATCTCTGAATGACTTTGTGGGTGATATAATCAGGTCTGTGTTTTGGGAAGGGAGAAATTGTTACTGGAGAAAAGAGAAAAGAGAGACTATAACAGAATAGACAAGAAATTAAAGGCCTGACATGTATGAGTGGCAAGGAAAAGGAAAGGAATACCCATGATTTCAGAGCTATTTAGAAAACAGAATTTTGAGAACTTAGTGACTAGATGTGGAATGGGAGCAGAAGGGAAAAACAAGGTGACTGAGATTAGGTATAAGACATTTTATCTTCACATTCAGTAAGAAAAATTTAATCCTTTAAAATAATTTTGACATGAATAGAACATACACCTAAAATACTAATCCAATGACTTTTTTTTACAGCTTTGAAGAGCTTTAAAGTCCACATAATTACTTACTTTGTCCAGTTTCCGTGACCGCAGTGCATGGGCTGCTCTATGGTACTGAGCTGTCAGGTAAAGGCACTGAGCCAACCAATACACGTCCTGGGGCTCTTCTGGAGGGAAAATTACATAGATAGTCAGAGGTATAAGTCGAAATAGAAAGATTTCTAAAGATTAATCAGAAAAAAATCAGCATTTGTCACTTACCATGAGAGAGTGAAGCTACTTTATCTGCCCAAAATAGAGCACTTTGATACTGTTGCTATACAGAAAAAAAGAAAAGTGTTAACTGCTCTGTTATTTTAATAGTTTTAAACAGACATCTGATATAATTAGAAAGCAAGATAATAAATCAACATCTCAATATAATAATTTTTACATGTAATATGGGCCTATCAAACATCTATCTTATATCTCAGCTAGGGTGAATTTTAGTTCAATGGTACAATAAAAACATTATTATAAGACCTTTGTACATAGAGTTCATGAAGGTAGTTTTTTAAAAACTCATACACTGTAAAAATGTATCAGCAAGTATCTAAAACACTAGGTAATTCAAATGATTATTTTGCAATATCTAGTCATCAGCACTTCTTGTGCTGATATTTATACCGAACTGTCAGTGTAATTCAGTAGATAAAACACTCTACTCAAATACCTCATATAATACAGTTGTAATTTTAACAACACTCAAATTTAAAAAACATACACACATATATTAACTAAGCTTCACTGACCGTGGGGAAAAACTCACCTCGTCTAGCCAATTCACACAAAAATGAAGTAGCTGACAATGGAAAGCCACTCACAAGTTTACCATGGCTAGCTCTAGTCCCTGTTCTAGTTCTCAGTCTTTCTACTATCCCTGCCTCAGTTCCCCTGAATGCAAACCAGGAACACTACTGCCAGGGGCAAGAGGAATGCTTACAGGATAGTTACAAATGTGCTTGATATAGGTTCCTGGAGGGTGGAAACCAAGCCTATCATATTCCTCACTAGATCCCAGTGCCAGAGAAAAAGTGATCAGAAAACATTTAATTCAACTGATTTATGGTAAACAAAAATACAGCCCTCCAATGTACTTCAAACATTTGGCCACATCATTTAGCATCCAGTTCCAAATATTTTGCTTTAAATATGGCTTTTCCCTCCCTTCTGCCTTTCCAACTTACTGGGAGAGCAAGTATTTTAATAAAAACTAAACGACATCATAGATGAAACTGACACTGACTGTGGAAGTCACTTCTTTCTTTAAACACTCTTTGCTATTCACTTAAGGCTAGTGCAGGGGATGCAGATGTGGTCAGTAAGAATTTTTAAAAGCACTGACTGAGACAACTTTAAATGACTTTATTCACTTAAATTCAGCCTAATAAGAATTACCACTAAACCTCTCGAAAATGTTCTATCAACCAGCCAAATTCTAAGGCCCCCCTGCAACTTCCATCTAGCACTGTTTACTGAGCGCCGCTCGGCGCCAGGTGCTCGGCCGGCCGCAGAGCAGGAGCTCAGAGCCGTGAGCCTCGCCCCTGCGCGCTCGGCCCCTCCGCCCCGGGCTGGGACCCCTCCCTCCGGGTGGGCTGGGGACAGCGGCCACCCCAGACGAAGGCCCAGGGCCGGGCCGACCCCTGCTCAGCAAGACCCGGACGGCAGTTTCCCGAGCCCCGAGGAAGAGCATCGGGGCGGCCCGGCCTCAGGAGCCGCGGCCCACGCTCCCCGGCCGGCGCCGCCCACCTGGTCGAGGTACTGCCGGACTCGCTTCCGCAGCCGCTCCAGGTTCATGGCCGCGCGGGCCCGGGGCGGGGGCCGGCCTCCCGCTTCCCGCCGCCGCACTCGCCGCCCGGCGCGCGCGTCCCGCCGCTGCCCCCGGGCCCCTGCCCCGCCCGCGCCCGCGCCCGCCGCCCGCCGCCGCCCCGCGCCCCGCGCCCCGCTCCCGGCCCAGACCCGTCCGGACGCCCCGCGCCGCCCGGGCTCTTCCGCTCCACCATGCCCCGCCCCGGAAGCCCCCGGCAAACGCGTCCCCTCTGGCGCGGGAAACGCGCGCTGAGCCGCTGGTTCCGACGCGCGGCCTTGGCACGTGGGTTTCTGGCCGCCCGTGAGGCGAGCGCTCGCGGTCCGCCGGGAAGAAACGGGAAGCGTGTGAAGTGCAGGTGCGGGATGCGAGACTCAGGAGGGTGCGGGGAGGAACCAACGAGGGAGCAGCCGGGACTCCCCGAGTGAAAAAGCAGGTGGCAGGTAAGCAATGGAAACGGAGGTGGCATAAGCTGAACCTTTCTTTCCCGCAATAAAGCTAAAATTTTAAAAATAAAAGTAGCGCATTCTCATTACAAAAAAATTAGCGTACACAGTCAATGGCGTCAGAGATAAACTGGGGAAAAAATTGAAAGTACCGCAAGACGGTAAGAGCGTTTGGATGGACAATTAAAATGAGTCGAGGGTGCCATTGGCCGTGTGCCAGTAAAGGTCAAGAGTCTGGCGGCACTTTGTCGGCCCGCGCGTGGGGAGACAGGCACTCTCGTTGTCCTGGTGGGGGTGCTGGGATGCTCTCCGTGATGAACGAGTCGCAGTACCTTCCCAAACGAGGTTCACCTCCTCTTCAATGGCTCTGATTTGGGGAAGTATGCTACAGATATGCATGTGTACAAAATGACCCGCATGTAAGGACAGTCACTGCAGCGCCGTTTGCAGTATTAATAGCAAAAGGTTGCAGGCGGTGTAAAGACCCATCCAGTAAGGAACTGGTTAAATGAGTCGTGCTGTGCTCTCGTAATGGAATACTAAGTGGCTGCTTAAAAGAACACGGCAGCTCTTGTATAGATACGGAACATCCAACATATAGTAAGTGGGAAAAAGCAAGTATAGGACAGTGTTTATCATACGCTTCCATTTGGGTAAAACAGAACATGAACAAAAGATTGGGTAGAAAGATCCTTAAACTATCCCTGGAAGGACAGATGAGAAAACTGGCGCAGCGCGGCGCCTTCTGGGAGGAGAACTGGGAAGTGAGAGATGGCGGGAGCGGAAGAAATGCTCTGCGGGGTACATTTTGTGCTTTTTGAACTTCAATCCATACACATATATTGCCTTTTGTGAAATTAAATAATTCAAACTTAAAATAAATCAAACTTAAAGCTGTTAGAACTTTAAATTATCCTGAGCCTTAAGAGGAATGTGGCTATGCTGCCTGGGTCACACACCGTGCAGCTGCAACTTCTACCTTTTTTCCCATCTTTTTCTTGTAAATAATTAAGACCAAATTGCACCAGAGACAACACCCCCTCAGATCACTAGCCCTCCCCAAGGAGCAGTGAGGTCATCTTCCGTGAAATGTGGCGATGTGTAACCAATCGGATTGCTGTGGCATATGCACCTGGTCTTGCATGGAAAGTGTGATCCTGCTGGAACTTCTCTGTCTCCGCCCATATGAGTGAAATCGTAACTTCTCCACTTTGGAACGTTGACTCCATGTGTTTGAAGTCAGTGCTTTCTCCGGGGGCCACTTCAAGCTTTGCACTCAAACAAACTCTATATTTAATCGTGTTTTCCGAATCTCATTATTTAAAGTTGACACTTACAAAGGTAAATGTAACTTCTATAAAAATAAAAACCTAAGAAAGAAAATACAGGGTAGCTTGTCCACCACATAGATGACTGTGGCAACAATCTCAGTCAATGGAGGTTTATTAAGCCAAGATTTTTGAAGACGAACCGGGGAAAAACACGAACCACAGACAAGCTGTGGCTGTTTTTTCTGAAGGGGAAGTTGGAACATTCAGCATTTAAAGACAGAGAGAAGGAAAAAGGTAGTGATGGGGGGGCACTGATGAGGCAAAGTGGTTACATTCTTGTGAGACCCAAGAAATCTACATTTTACATAAAATAAGGGAAAAGGGGGTGAAGGAAGCATTGATTATGTAGATGTCCCTGGGTAGGTGGAAAAAAGTCTAATTCTGTCTTATCTCCTGTTCTGCCAACTGTAAGATAAACTTGAAATTCAAGTTTGAGTGTGTGGAATCAGATAGGCTTTAGTTTTAGGTGCTAGACATAGGTACAATTTGCATGTCCTTGTTTATGGGAGGTCAGCAAGGAATTTCCTTAACGAATGATATGTGGGGCCAGTTCTTCCACAGGTGTGTTACCAAAGTTCGGTACTTGTTCCCGAGGCCAAACGGTGAGAACAAAGAACAAGGACAAGTGGTTTGAGGAAAAGGAAGGAGAAGTTTATTAATTTGCCGGTAAGTGAGGAGGGCAGTAGACTAGCATCTCAAAAGACCACCATCCTGTCTTTAAGGAGAAAAACAGGGCTTTTTAAAGGGAGATTTTTGCAGTTGGTCTTGGGGCTACATGACCAGTGTCCCACGTGGCTTTGAGCTATTGTTGTTTAACTATAATTGGTGGTTTCCATCGACCTTATCTCTGTTGACTAAGATCTTGTGACAATTCTGTTAAGCCATCTCCTGTGGTTTAAGATACTGGAAAACAAAGAGCAAAGAACATTTTTCTGCCCCTTTGATCACTGGCCTCAGGAAGGAATGCAGGTTTTAATTCCCAAAAAGGGTAGGGAGTTTTAAAGACAAAACACATGAAACATTTCCCTTTTTCAGACCTTTACCTCTGTCACAGGTGCCTGAGGCTTTTACCTTCTCTTTTGCATAAGGAGTTGGGGGGTGACCTGAGGCTTTGATTTTCTTTTTACAAGCCAAAAGAACATAAAACTTCCCCTAAAGAATCCCCCACTCAAAATTTCTTCTCTCACTACTTCTGTGAGTAGTCTGCTATGTTCTTTTCTATGTGTATATATATATGAGTGGATAATACTTTGAAATTATATCTAAAAATAATCCCCCTGTATGTTTCCCTTTCCTTCCACTCCCTCCCCACTCCTTCCATGCAAGCAGGTAGTAATCAGCTCTGTACTCATTAACTTGGGGCAGGTATGTGGCAAGGTATGTTTTAAGCCAAATTTCCAATTGATTTTTTCATTTAATAATATTCCTATGTACTGCAGTCATTTGTATATTACATTTTTATGTTTTGTCTTTTTTTATCAAATGGAAAGGAAAATAAAAATCTCAGGACCCCCACCACTACCACCACCACCACCAACAACTCCTTATGCAAAAGGGAAGGTCAGTACTGGAGGCTGAGTCCTGCAATACCCGCTTCCACCTGAACAGCTGTTACTAACAATATGCAGTGGCCAGATCCCCACAGGAAGGTGAAAGGCCTCAGGCATCTGCAGGGACTGCCCCCATAGATCATTCATAAGCAAATTTCTTGCTGGCCTCCCATAAATAAGGACACGAAAATTGTAACTTTAGGTTTGCAGGCTAAGTCTAGCTCCTAAAATTAAAGTCTGTTCAGTTCCATGATAGTAACATTGATTATAAGTTTATCTTCCCGGGTGCAAAACAGAGACAAGATCACCCCATCTCCACCCACCCAGGGCATCTGCATGACTGGTGCTTCCTTCACTTCTCTTTCCTCTTTAAACATTCACCTGATCTTATGTAAGATGTAGACGTCCTGGGCCTCACTGCCTGCCCCTCCTCCCGCTTCTTTCAGTACGCTCTCTCCCTTGAATGCTGAGTTCCCAGATCCTTCTTTGGAGAGCACAGGTCACAGATGCTTCTGTGGTTTGTGCTTTTCCCAGCACGTCCTCACACTTTAGCTTTGTAAACTCCGTTGACTGAGATCTTTGCTTCAGTGATTTATTTTGGGTTGCCACATATGAGTTACATACAAATGCACTCTCTTTATGAAAGATTTCAACAATAAAGCAGTAAGACTGTGAGACTCTAGTGACAGACTATGGAAGTTTCCCTTCCCTCCTTCTTTTTCCAGAAACAATCATTGTCGACTTGTGCGTTTTCAGCTCTCCTTTCTGTGTTTTGAATACATATATGTACAATTACAAATACATTCTTGCACTATATAATGACATTGAGGTGAATGATGGACCCTGTGTAAGACAGTGGTCCCATAAGATTATAAGGGGCCAAAAAATTTCTTACATCTAGTGATATTGTAGTATCACATTGTAGTGCGATGCATTACCTTTTCTGTTTAGATATGTTTAGATACACAAATTCTTACCATTATGTTACAATTACCTACAGTATTCAGTATAGTCACATGCTGTACATGTTGTCTCCTAGCAGTCATAGGCTACACCATGTAGCCTAGGTGCATAGTAGGCTGTGCTATCTAGGTTTGTGTAAGTACCCTCTGTGATGTTTGCACAAGGATGAAATCACCTAGTGATGCATTTCTTAGAACATATCCTGGTTGTTAAGTGACACATGACTGTATATTTCTTTTTCTTTTCTATAAAGAAAATGGGATGATATAATATGTAGTTATTCTGACATTTACTCTGCTCACCAGTATACCTTAGCACCCCATCAGTACCTGCTTTGTTCTTTTTAATGACTGGAAATGTTTCCTGTCATATCCATCGGGTTAGGCTGCATTGTGATGCTGTACACACTGGCCCTTTATATCACACCTGAGTGGCTGTGACGATTAATGTTTTGAATCAATGACTGGGCCGCAGGGTGCTCAGATATTTGGTGAAATATTTTTCTGGGATGTCCATGAGGGTGTTTCTGGATGAGATTAAGGTTTGAATCAGTAGGCTGAGTAAAGCAGATTGCTCCCCCCAGTGTGGGTGGGCCTCATTCAATCCATTAAAGGCCTGAATAGAACAAAAAGGCAGAGTCAAAAAGAATTCACTCTTCCTGACTTTTTTTGAGCTGGGACTGCAGTCTTCTCCTGCCTTTGGACACAGACTTGGACTTGGATTGGAATCTGTCAGCTCTCCTGGGTCTCCAGCCTGCTGACTGCAGACCACGGGGCTTCTCAGCCTCCGTAATTGTATGAGCCAGTTCTTCATAATAAGTATCTCGTGTCTCTCTCTCTCTCTCTCTCTCTCTCTCTCTCTGCCCATATATTATATATATATGTGTGTGTGTATATGCATATACATACTATATATTATCGGTTCTGTGGACAACCCAGACTAATACAGTGGCTGTTTCCTCCAGGAAACCTTTGAGCTCTCCAAGTCAGGCTTATGTGTCCCTTCTATTTTTTTTAGTAACATTCTTTATTTTTCTCATAGAAACACCATTTTAATTGCCTGTTTACTTTTGTCCATATCACTTTTTAGTCTGTATGTTCCTCAAAGACAAATACTGGGGAAAAATGTGAAGAGAGGAAAATAAACAGAATTTCCTCTATTAGTCAAACCACCCTTGGGCATTTAAACATTTGGCAGAGTTCTAATTTTGTTTCCTAGTCTCCAGTCACTACCTGAGGTTGGTCTTACCAGGCTATCAAAGTATCAGCAGGGTAGTTTTCCTCCTGGGGACTAGGGGAGAAGCCAGGCCCTTGCCTTTTCCCACCTCAAGAGGCTGCCACACCCTGTGGCTTGTGTTCCTTCCTGCAGCTTCAAATCTCTGACTCTGGCCCTCCTGCCACCCTCTTTCACTTATAAGAACCTTTGTGATTACATTGCACGCACCCAAATAACCCGAGACAATTGCCCTGTTTGAAACCCTTAGCTCTTCCACAGGAGGTCTACCTGCCACCTGTCTGGCCCCACATCTCTGGTTTCCCTAAGAAGTTCCGGCACATTTTGTGCGTCCTCAACACAGCATCAATGGGTGGTAGAAAATCGCCATCACTGCCGTTAAGGATGTGGGTGGATGATAGCTCATGTGGTGTTGAGGGAAGCAGACGCTGACCTCCCCAAGAGAGCAGGAGAACTCACCACGGACGAGGTAGAATGTGTGATCACTGTTATACAGAAGCCACACCAGTACAAGATCCCACACTGGCTTTTGAACAGACAGAGGATGTAAAGGATGGAAAATATAGTCAGGTCCTGGCCAATGGTCTGGACAAAAAGCTCCGCAAAGACCTGGAGTGACTGAAGAAGATTTGGGCCCATAACAGGCTGCACCACTTCCGGGGCCTTCATGTCCAAGGCCAGCACACCAAGACCACTGGCTGCTGTGGCCGTATAGTGGGTGTGCCCAAGAAGAAATAAGTCCGTAGGCCTGTTTATTAATAAATAGTTTATATACCTCGATAAATAAATAAATAAAAATAATAAAATCCTTAACGTAATCACCTCTGTGAAGTCCGTTTTTCCATGTGAAGTATTGACGACATATTTATAATGTTTATAAGCCATATCATTACTGTAATGAATTAGTAAATATAGTAGAAGAAATACGATGATGGAAGGTTTAACCTGGGAAAAGAGAAATAGCTCAGAGCAGGTTGATCGATGTGAGGCATGCGACATTGATCGGGCCCAGAGAGGGTGAGTTTGGGATTTTGGTCACCTCGCCCAAGCCCGCAGGCAACTGTTGAAGCTGTTTC
The DNA here is from genome assembly GCA_023783475.1 of Daubentonia madagascariensis. Classification (NCBI taxonomy): domain Eukaryota; kingdom Metazoa; phylum Chordata; class Mammalia; order Primates; family Daubentoniidae; genus Daubentonia; species Daubentonia madagascariensis. The sequence goes on along the minus strand of JAKFHU010000863.1, from coordinate 808,993 downwards.
TTTCTGACTAGCTGTCCCACCCATTGTCTTCATGCTTCTGGAATTTGTGATACAAGAACAGTGTATACCCAATAAAATAAACAATGTTATTTTAATGTGAATTCTTGGTAAATGGTTTAGGAACTGCCTCTTCCTTTTCCCTTAAAATCCCACTTGTGACTGCTGCTAATCAGAGTGCATATTTAGGGCAGCTTGAATCTGTCCTCTGGTGCAGCCATCCTCAAGCTTTGAGCCTAAATAAACTTTATACTTAGTCACATTTTCTGAATCTCATTGTTAATGTTGACAAGCCCAAGGAGCATTGTTCTAAGATCAGAGAGGATGACGTGGCTGTGGGTTGTAACAGGTGTCAAAGGGAAAAGGTGCAAGAAATTGAACCAAACGTATATGGACCCCAGGCCATACTATTAAAGCGTCTTGCTAACTTATTCATGACAATGCTTTGTTTCATTGTTATTTTCCTCTTTCTCATGAAAGTGTGGGGAAAATATTTTATGGATGGTTATGATTTGCTGTATTCAGGTGATTGTATAACATGATAAAAGTTAATTAAACCCATGAGGAATAACCCTTTAAAAAGGCAGTTTAATTTTTGTAATATAAAAATTTTATCCTTTCCTTTAAAAATGTAATTGTTGCTCTTTTACTAAGTAAAACTCTTAATAAAATAGGAATTTGTGCTGCTTCTTTAATCTAATTAAGATTTCAAGCCCTGTAGTGAGAAGTAGGGTATCTGCCTATCACCATGAGTTTAATACAGTTCTCGTGGTATCAGCCCATATAAGGTAGCAATGATTATAATGAAGATGATGATGCCAATGATAGCTGATACAGGGCTATATCTACCAGATATGATTCAATTTTACATCAATTCTATGAGGCATTTACTATTATTATCCCCACTTTACAGATGAAGAAATTGAGTCCCAGAAAAATACCAGAAAGGAAAAGCTGTCTTGATTCATGCAGCTTTAACAAATTATCGTAGACTGGGCAGCTCAAACAACAAACATATTTCTCACAGTTCTGGAGGCTAGAAGACCGAAATCAGGTGCTGGCAGCTTTGGTTCCTGGTGAGGGCCCCCTCGTGGTCTGCAGACGGCCACCTTCTCGCTGTGTCTTTACATGGCAGAGCGAGATCGTCTCTCCCATATTTCTTCTTATAAGGGCACTAATCCTATCATGTGGCTCCACCTTCATGCCCTAAGGTCCCCACCTTCAAATGCCATCACGTTGGGTTTGAGGGCTTCAACATAAAGATTTGGGGGTACACAAACATTCAGTCCATGGCAGATAGATGACTGCAACAGAGAATGCTGGCGCATGCCAATGTTTATGTGTCATCCAGCTATGTTTCCAGTGTCCTTGCCTTAGGACCATGTGAATGAGTTCTGGCCAACAGGTGTGCACAGAATTGATTGTGCCACCTGGAGCCCCAGCCTCTAAAAGTGATGCAATTGTCTGTGTTCTCTCTCTTTCCAGTCAGCTGGCTGGATGCAGCAGGTCTGTCTGGGGCCCTGGAAGGTGGTAGAGCCTCCAGGTGAAAAGATCCTGGGTCCCTGAGTGGCTATGTGGGGCCAAGCCCACCACCAACATGCACTGACTGTGACACAATTAGAGAATAAGCATGTGATATGAATCTGCTGAGATTTCTCTTTTTTTCTGAGTGGTGTAAATCCTACTGGAGAGGGAGAAACAGAGGAAGAATGTGATCTAACGCATAGTTTAAAAGAAGCAAACTATATCAGGAGTGGACCACAGGGGGAGGAGGAGAAGAAGGACCTGGGAGGAGGCAACTGCGTCACCCAGACAAGTGAGGGTGCAGCCCAGGCCTGGGCCCTACAGACCCCAGAACAGGCCAACAGGGCTCGGGACAGATGGGACATGGGTGCGAGGGAGGAGAGAAGTCAAGGGTCACTCCAGTGTTTGTTCTTGTGCAGCTGGAACAGTGGCGTGTCCCTCGCTGAGGAGAAGACCAGAAGTTCAGGAGCGATAGATGTGTTAAGTTTAAGATGACTGTTAAACATCCAAATGGAGAAGCTGAGTGGTGCTGGTGTTCAGGGCAGAGGTCTAAACCAAAGATAAAATTTGGAAGTTGCCACTGTGTAGATGTTGTTTAGATTCCTTAGACTAAACGCCGAGAGGAGAAAGAAGAGCTGACCCTAGACTCCCAGCATTGGGAGGCTGAGGGAGGAGGAGGAACTATCAGAATGGAAGACACCAGAGTCAGGGCCTGGGGGTTTGTGCGGTTTTTGGGAGAAGAGAGCGGGCAACTGATCAAAACCTGCTGACTGGCCACATAAAATGAGGAGTGAAAATCAGCCCTTGGATTTAGCCAGGGGAGTTCATCTGAACCACCATAAAGCCAGTTTTGCTGGAGGTGCTTGAGGACGATGCAAGAAGACCAAGTGGTGGGTGAAGAACTGCGTGAAGTTTCGCTGTAAATAGAGCAGAGAAACGAGACAGTGACTTCAGCGGCAAGTGGAACGAGAAGGCGCGAGAAACAGCAGCATGCGTGTCTGCCCTCCACTCACTCCCAGGGCCCCGTGGCAGTGTCTGTGTGGCCAGGGGACAGGCCTGGGCAAGCATTCAGGTCTGATGTAGGTGGCTCTGCGTGGATGCTGCCACAGCTTGGCCGGGCCTGGGCTGTTGGTCATCAGCTTACTCGGTTCATGAGTCCTGAGTGCTCACAGGTCCTGTGTACCAAGGGCCCAGCTAGCTACTGGGCAGCAGGTTGACTGTGCCAGACTCTTACCACAGGAAGGAGCAGCACTTTTTTCTTTCTGGAATAATAACTTAATCTGGACTGGAATTTGCTTTCCCTGCCTTTCATATTTTGTCACATCACCGTCTGTGGACTTTGTAACTGCCATATTACTCTTCAGGGAGTCCCACACAGCTCTGGTTCTGACCAAGGATGTGATGTGAAACAGTGGCCAACACCCAGGGGGTTCATTGGATTTATTGTGTGCAGGGATAGCTGCGTTATTTTAGATAGCGGCAGCTTAAGAAGATGTTCAACCAGGGTGAGTATGTGTGTGTGTTGGGGACAGTGCTCTCTCTACTTGCTCCCTCACACCTAAAGCCCATGACCTAAATACAACCAATCCAATGCCACTGCTCAGGTGTCTGAAGACTGATAGGCCAAGGACAGCTGGTGGCCATCCACAGTGGTCAGCAGAGTGAAAGATTTATGACAGGGGGAGTGTCGGGCAGGTTGCCTCACCCTCCTCAAGTCACCCATTTTTCTGCAGAAGGAATTTCATGAAGAATTGTGTATAGAAAGAAAACAGGACAATTCACACTGCTGTGAAGACCACAGGGTTGGGGAAAGAGAAAGGATTTCAAAGGCCTCCATCCTCTCTCATTAAAGAGAGACAGGGAATCTGCCCACACAAAGAGCTCACCACTGCTACAGCCTACAAACAACTAGCAACTGAGAAAACCACCACACACTAAGGATATCTATAACCAAGGCATCTACCCAGAACCTAGATTGCCATCAAAGCACCCACAGCAAAGCCAAAGGTTCTTACCTAACATATGCTACAAACACAACCATACAAGCCCCATCTAAGCAAAAGAAAATCCAAAAAAAAGAAGCAACAGCTGCTCCAGATAAGAAGGAATCAGCAAAAGAACTCCAGAAGTATGAAAAATTAGAGCAAAAAGACACCCCCCAAAAGGGAACACCAGCTCTCTAGCAGTGGATACCAACCAAAATGAAAATATTGAAATGACATATAAAGAATTCCAAATATGGATTATAAGGAAGCTCAATGAAATCCAAGAGAAAATGGAAAACCAACTCAAAGAAACCAGAAAACCAACACAGGAAATGAATGAAAAATTCACTAACAAGTTAGACATATTACAGAAAAACCAAATAGAACTTCTGGAAATGAAAAATTCACTTAAGGAAATATAAAACATAGTGGAAAGTTTTAAGAATAGACTAGATCAGGCAGAAGAAACTTCCCTGGTCTTGCTAGAGATTTATACACCTCAACAAACAGCTCAACAAACACCTGGGAGAGTCATCACAAAGAGGCAATCACCTAGACACATAGTCATCAGACTGGCCAAAGTCAACATAAAGGAGGAACTCCTGTGAGCTGTAAGGCAAAGACATCAAGTAACTTACAAATGAAAACCCATCAGGCTAACTGCAAACTTCTTAACTGAGACCTTACAAGCCAGAAGGGTTTGGGGCCCCATCTTCAGTCTTCTTAAACAGAACAACTGCCAGCCTAGAATTCTGTATCCTGCAAAACTAAGTTTCATAAATGAAGGAGAAATAAAGACTTTCCCAAGCAAACACTGAGGGAATTTGTTAAGACCAGACCTGCCCTGCAGGAAATACTCAGAATTGCATTATACATGGATCAGCACAATGGCCACCCTTCAGTATAAAACTACCCAAAAGCTGAAGCTCAGAGCTCATATAAAACAATAGTACAAGAGGTAAAACAAAGGAATAAGGTACTACCCAACAGCATGAACAAAACAGCATCCCACATATCAATTCTATCAATCAACAGGAATGGTCTGAATTCCCCACTTAAGAGACATAGGGGGGCTGAATGGATTTAAAAAATACAAGCCAAGTATCTGCTGTCTCCAGGAAACACATCTAACTCACAAGGACTCTTACAGACTCAATGTTAAGGGATGGAAAAAAATATTCCACACAAATGGAAACCAAAAGAAAGCAGATGTAGCCATTCTCATATCAGATAAAATTTACTTTAAATCAACATTAGTAAAGAAAGACAAAGATGGTCTTTATATTATGTAATGGTAAAGGGAACAATTCAACAAGAAGACATAACAATCCTAAATATTTATGTACCTAACACAGGAGTGCCCAGATTCATAAAGAAAACCCTACTAAATCTAAGCGGAGAGATAAACAGCAGCATTGTAATTGCTGGGGACTTCAACACCCCACTGACAGAACTCGACAGATCATCCAAGCAGAAAATAAATAAAGAAACACTGGACTTACATGGGACTGTAGAACAAATGGGCCTAACAGACATTTACAGAACGTTTTACCCAAAAACTACTGAATATACATTCTTCTCATCAGCACATGGAATATTCTCCAAGATTGATCATATTTTAGGCCACAAAACATGGCTCAACAAATTTTTAAAAACTGAAATCATACCATGTATCTTCTCAGATCACAGTGGAATAAAACTAGAAATCAACTCCAAGAGAAACACCCAATTCTACACAAAGTCATGGAAATTAAACAACCTTCTGCTGAACGATTATTAGGCCAATGAAGAAATTAAGATGGAAATCAAAAGATTCCTCGAACTAAGTGACAAAGGGGACATAAGCTATCAAAATCTATGGGATTCAGCAAAAGCAGTCCTGGGGGAAAATTCATAGCCTTAAATGCCTAAATGAAAAAAAAAGAGCACAAATTAACAATCTAATGACACATCTCAAGGAACTAGAAAAGGAAGAGCAATCCAAACTCAAAGCCAGCAGAAGAGAAGAAATAAATAAGGTCAGAGGAGAACTAAATGAAATCAAAAACAAGAAAATAATGCAGAAGATCAACAAAACAAAAAGTTGGTTCTTTGAAAAGATAAAGTTGATAGACCTTTTTCTAGATTAACCAGGAATAGAAGAGAAAGGACCCAAATAAGTTCAATCGGAAATGAAAAAGGAGATATTACAAATGATACCACAGAAATACAAAATATCATCTGTAAATACTGTGAAAATCTCTGTGCACATCAACTCAAAAACGTAGAGGTAATGGACAAATTAATGGAAACACACAACCTACCAAGACTCAATCAGGAAGAAATAGAACTCCTGAATAGACCAATAACAAGCAACAAGATTGAAGAGGCAATAAAAAAATGTTCCAACAAAAGAAAGCCCCGGACCAGATGGATTCACAGCCAAATTTTATCAGACCTACAAGGAACAGTTGATACCCATACTGCAGAAATTATTCCATAACATTGAGGAGGAGGGAAACCTCCCCTACTCATTCTATGAAGCCAGTCTCACCTTGATACCAAAACCAGGCAAGGACACAACAAACAAAGAAAACTACAGACCAATATCCCTTAGGAATATAGATGCAAAAACTCTCCACAAAATACTAGCAAACACAACTCAAGAGCACATAAAAAAATTATAATAATCCATGATGACCAGTGGGCTTCATCCCAGGGATGCAAAGATGGTTCAACATACGTAAATTGATAAATGTGATTCACCACATAAACAGAAGCAAAAACAAAGATCTTATGATCATCTCAATAGATGCAGAAAAAGCATTTGACAAAATTCAGCACCCTTTCATGATAAAAACCCTCAACAAACCAGGCATAGAAGGAACATATCTCAAAATTATAAAAGCCATATATGACAACCCCACAACCAACATCATACTGCATGGGGAAAAGTTGAAAGCATTTCCACTAAGAACTGGAATGAAACAAAGATGCCCATTGTCACCACTTCTATTCAACATAGTGCTGGAAGTTCTAGACAGAGAAATCAGGCAAGAGAAAGAAATTAAGTGTATCCAAGTGAGGAAAAAGAGGTCAAACTATTGCTTTTTGCTAATGTTATTATCTTATATTTAGAAAACCCAAAAGTTTCCACAAAGAAACTCCTTGAATTGTTAAATAAATTCAGCAAAGTCTCAGGTTACAAAATCAATGTACACAAATCAGTAGCATTCCTATACGCCAATAACAGTCAAGCTGAGAGTCAAATCAAAGACTTAATACCATTCACAACAGCTGAAAATAAAATAAAATACCTAGGAATATATCTAACCAAGGAGGTGAAAGATCTCTACAAAGTTAACTAGAAACACTGAGGAAAGAAATCACAGGTGATACAAACAAATGGAAAAACATATCATGCTCATGGATTGGTAGAATCAACATTGTCAAAATGTCCATACTACCCAAAGTGATTTACAGATTCAGTGCAATCCCCATCAAAATACCAATGTCATATTTCACAGATCTAGAAAAAATAAATCTACACTTTATTTGGAACCAGAAAAGAACCCAAATAGCCAAAGCAATCTTAAGAAAAAGGAACAAATCTGGAGTCATCACATTACCAGACTTGAAACTATACTACAAGGCTGTAGTAACCAAAACAACATGGTATGGGCACAAAAATGGAGACATAGACCAATGGAACAGAACAAAACTCAGATATAAAACCATCCACAGCCAAATGATCTTAGACAAAGCAGACAACAATATATACTGGGGAAAAGACCCCCTATTCAATAAATGGTGCTGGGAAAATTGGATACCCACATGCAGAAGAATGAAACAGGGTCCATATCTATCACCACTCACAAAAATTAATTCAAGATGGATAAAAGACTTAAATGTAAGACATGAAACCATAAGAATTCTGGAAGAAAATGTTGTAAAAACTCTTCTAGATATCAGCCTAGGCAAAGAATTTATGAATAAGACTCCAATGGCAATCACAGCAACAACAAAAATAAATAAATGGGACTTGATTAAATTAAAAGGCTTCTGCACAGCCAAGGAAATAATCAACAGAGCAAATAGACAGAATGGGAGAAAATATTCGCAAGCTATACATCCAACAAAGGGCTAATAACCAGAATCTACAAAGAACTCAAGCATATTAGCAAGAAAAAAATCAAACAACCCCATCAAAAAGTGGGCAAAAGACACGAACAGAAGCTTTTCAAAAGGAGATAGACAAATGGCCAATAAACATATGAAAAACTGCTCAACGTCACTAATCATCAGGGAAATGCAAATTAAAACCACAATGAAATATCACCTTACCCCTGTTAGAATGGCTTTTATTAAAAAGTTCAGAAACAATAGATGCTGCGTGTGGATGCAGAGAGAAAGCAACGCTTATACACTGTTGGTGGGACTGCAAACTAGTACAACCTCTATGGAAAACAGTATGGAGCTTCCTCAAAGAACTAAAAGTAGAACTACCATTCGATCCAGCAATCCCACTACTGGATATTTACCCAAAGGAAATCATTTCATCAAAAAGATACCTGCACTTGAATGTTTATAGCAGCACAATTCACAATTGCAAAGATGTGGAATCAACCCAAGTACCCATCAATTCATGAGTGGATTAACAAAATGTGGAATATGTGTACCATGGAGTATTACTCAGCCATGAAGAAGGATGACTTAATGCCTTTTGCAACAATTTGGATGGACCTGGAGACCATTCTCCTAAGTGACATATCTAAAGAATGGAAAAACAAATACCACCTGTACTCTCTACTACATTGGAACTAACCGATGAGCATGTGTGTGCACAGAGGGAAGTAAAGCTCAGTGGAAATCAAGCAAGGGGAGGGGGAGGAGGGGATGGGCAAAAACCCACCTAATGGGTACAGTGATCACTACCTGGGTCACGGGCACACTTATAGCCATGACTCAAGCAATACAAAAGCGATCCCGGTAACCAAAACATGTGTCCCCCGTGATGCTTTGAAATAAAAAGAAGAAAGAAACAGGACACTGATATCAACAGTCAAGTCATGAGTTGTGTTAGACAATAATAAACTATCATCAAAGGGTTTCTAAATCTCTGACCTGACCCGTGATTTTCCTGGTGTAAGTAGTCTGAAGTCAGCCAAATGCTGGGGAACACTAAATTTTATGAAATTGAGTGTATAAAAATCTCTGTTTTGCTGTTTTTAAAAATTATTCTTTCCTTAAACTAGCCTGTAAAATATGGTCAGGAAAACAAGACATGGATTGTCAGTATGACTAGAATATTACACATCCCAGGTTGTTTCTCAAGAATGTAAATTCCTCTGAAGTGAAGAGAACAATGTCCTCACTGGATGGAGAGCAGTGTGACACTTACCATGGAGAGCAATCTGAGAAGTAAGAGAATCCCATTGGCTGGAATTGGTAAAATATTGAGGCTTTGAAAGGACAAAAACAATTATTAAGGAGTCATTGATTTACAAACATCTCTTTGTTGTCATTTTATGATGACAATTCTGTGAGTTTGGAATTAACCTCTATCCAAACGTCAAATCTCTATTTACTTTGTATTTCTCCATGCGCTGTTGTGCTAGCAGCAGCCTTGCTGCCTTGCATCTGCTCCGAGCACTGCTGGGGACACTGGTCGCTGGAGTTCGCTGGGCTTTGATGGCTGTCCGCATCTGCAGCAGAGCCCGGGGGCGGAAGCCAGAGAGAAGCCCTCCCACTGCCTGGACACCAGCCCACAGGAAGGCTCTGCTTGTTAACTCGAGGGACAAAAGCTCTTAAAGGGAAAACAGCATCTTCTTGGTTAATATCTTTCCTTTGAATTAACCTCTATCCAGAAAAAAAAAAGTTTGATAGATAGTGTTTGTTAATTAAAATTGAGGCTTTCTGTTGGTTTGTAACTGTTAAGCTCTGTAATGCTTACTGATGTGGAAAATGAGTCCCATCCAGGGTGACTTACCTAGCAAGGACACAAAACCACAACTGAAACCAAGACATTGAACAACAATGGCCTCTTGGTTGTCAAACCCACTAGTGACTATGGCTGTGGGGTTTCAAGGCAAAAGTAGGCTCTGGGGAAAACAGTCGGGGGCAAATGGCTACCTCAGAACCTCCACTGTCACAGACTGCTTTGCTTCTGGGACCATGTGCTCACTGGGAGGTTGGCTGCTTCGTTTCTCTTGACCTCTCCCAATCGAGAGAGGTGTATTATTCCTTTATGGAATACTATTAATTTATTTATTGATTTATTCAGTTGGTCAAAGTTGGGTCATGTGATTTGTGGCACACCCCATTTCCGTGACAATGGGCATCAGTGCTTTGCACAAACATCAGCAGTTGGCTGTCTGTTGCTTGGGAGCTGCCCTGCAGGGAACTGGGTTTGAGGCTTGAGGATGTGAGCACCTTGTCACATCAGTCTTGCCATGGGGAGCCAAGAGGACAGGCATCAGCTGGGGTTTGCTCTGGGAACAGGCAGCTCATCCACGCTCCCTGCTTCTTCAGAGATGATGACCTCAGGGTGATTGTGTTCTGCCTATGCAGGGGAAGTTCTGCCGGGTCCAGGGAAGCCTAGAGAAGAGTTTACCAGGCCCCGTGTATGCCCAGCCGTCATGTCCTGACACTGCAGCATCAATGTGGCTGCAAAGCTGCTTGTAGCCAAGCCATCTGGGCAAAGCATCTGGCTCTGGATACGTTTTCTTCCCAGCGACCAGGGCATCCTGCCACGTTTGCAGGACATAACCATGCCCAGTCATTGAACACATGCTCCCACTGCAGCTTTGCAAAGACTGCCAGTCTGCAGAAACAGGCCCTCGAGGTTCATATCAGAGTAAAAAGCCAATCCAGAAATGTATTCTCCAAATAGTTCCCTGATTATCCATCTAACTGTATCAGATTGACTGAATAATGCCCTGATTTTGTGTTAGGCAGACCTGAGCCCCCTTACCAGCTGAGGAAGTGGTCACTGGTCTCAATCCTGATGTCCAATTCAGGAAAGCACTTTCCAGTACAAGATGCCTTCTCATTGACTCATTCTCGTGTTTTTCAGTCTTGATGCCGGTGTTGTACCGGGGGCGGCAGGAAGAGCTGCAGAGTCTGCAGCCCACAGGGAGAGACGGGGCCTCGCAAAGAGGGGTCACGGAGGCCCAGGACACAGGCCTGCACCTCTGCAGGCCAAAGTGGTGGTCAGAAAAGGAATATCTACATGGAAAACGGAAGGTGGTTTGGCTCAGCAAGGCGAGAGAAGCCCAGCGCGTTCCGGGAGTGAAAAGAAACCTCTGGCTGGAGCGCAGTGGGTGAGGGGCCTGTGGGCAGAAGGCGGAGAAGCTCTCTGCAGTCACGTGTCATTGTGTGGCGAAACGGCTGGCTCTGGGTAACTCGGCGTTTAGAGCTGTCGCCCAGTGCTGAAAGAATTTTATTAACACACAGCTTGTTTATTCCAAGATGTATTATTAATAGTATTACTGTTTAAAACATAGTGCTAAGGGTAATTTTTCAAAGCAACAGCAGTGTATCACTGAAAAAAGGCATGAAATCATTTAAACTAGAGATACACACACCACACACCCCCGCCACAAACACCACACACACACCACACAAACACCATACACTCACACACCACACACACCCGCCACAAACACCACACACACACCACACATGCACACCACATGCCACACAAACGTACCACACATACACCACACACACACCACACACCACACATACACACCCTGTGCATACCTATATATGTATGGTCATATCTCAGAAGTTAAGTAAAACCTGGCAAGATTTACATACAGTGAGTAACCTGGGATATGACAATATGGAGAAAAGCTAATTTGTTAGCAGAATTTCCCACCACCGCTGGCCTCGCATTTGTATGTTGTTGGGCGAATACTTGGATTAGCTGCTTAGCGTAGGGTGGAAGTTCGAAGGGGTGCTATTCAGGAAAACGAAAGGATGACTGCCGAGCTGCCGAGAAGGGCGGGTCGGCCTCTGCGTCAGGCTTGGTCTTGCTGCGCTGGGGCGCAAACTGAGCAGAGTGGCTTTGCGCAAACTGAGCAGAGTGGCTTTGCGCAGGGAAGCGAAGGGAGCGCCGAGCAGTACAGGAAGAGAGAGAGGAAGGGGCAGTTGGAGCTCAAAGGGACCGGTCGGGGAGGTGCGGCGCGGCCTGCTCGGAGCGGACCGGGACGCCGGGAAGAGGGAAGCCCAGAGGCTCGGAGCGGCGGAGCCGGGATGCGGTAAAACCCAAAGGCCTTCGCGCTCCGGAGGAGGATGGGACGGGACGGCGGTCACACACTGTCGGGAGCGTCTGTGACCGGCTGCATCCTGCCGTGGCATGTGCAGAGGACTCACATCTGCCCCGAGCGCAGATCACCGCGTCAGCGAAGAACGCGGGAGGCGGAGACGGCCCCGGCTTGTTGGCACTGTCTGGACCCTTCTAACCCGCGGCGCCTGCGAGCTGCGGCCAACGCGGAAATGCTGTTTCGCGGGGGTTGAGGGAAGGACCGCGCCGCACCGCTTCTTAAGCACGACTCTGCTGAGCTCCTAGGGGAATCTGATGCTGTCCCGACTTGAGTTTCAGAACTTGGAGAATCTCATCGAGCAGCCGCCCAGCACAGCTGTGCTCGAGAAAAGCTGCCGGTTTGCGCCGCCGCCCCCCCGCCCTGGGACACCTTCCCGATCGCCTCAGGAGGCCGCGTCACTTCGCAGAGACCTGTTGAGAATGAGTATTTTGCTACAATTCGTGATTTGATGAAATACTGGGGAAGCAAGAGACAAACAGTGCAAGTGGAGGGAGCTGGCGGTGTGGGCGCTTAGAACTCGTCCTCGGGCTTGGAGAGAACGTTCAAGCGAGCGCCCTGGCGGGCCTCAGGTCTCGGCGCGGGGCGTTGCGTTTGCGCGGCAGGCGCTGCGCGCTGGCGCGGGTCCCGTAGCCTGTCCCGCAGCTGCCCGGGCGGGCCGGGACGCCGCTCCTCCGCGCCGGTGGGCTCCGCGCCGAGGTCTTGGGCGGTGGCGGCCGAGGGCTCTCGTGTCCGCGGAAGTCCCTGACCAGACGCGCTCCTGGGCGGGCTGGGGACCCTGGCGCTTGTCGCCAGGTCGCAGACGCTGAGACCCAGTAAGGGCTTCGAAGACGCGTTCCCTGAGGGCCCCAGCTTAAGAGCTTCTGAGGTTCTTTCCATTGTGGCCACTATTTTGAGGGTCGGTACCGTGCATTTGTGGTTTCTTGTCATCTACTGGTAGGTTACATGAAAACTAACTTGGTCCTTAAAGAAGAACTCATTGTCTACAGTGTTTTATGACATTATAGTTAATACTGAGGAGTGAAGGCAATTAAACAAATCCCCATACAAGAAAAATCCTAGCTGGTAAATGCCGAGAGCTATGGTGGTTACCTGATCACGGTGCGGCCTCACCAGGTGGCTCAAGCCTGTGTGATGTGGCCCAGGTACATCTCTGGACCCTAAAGCACAAACACAGTACAACAGGGGACAGTCACATCTGTTACCTTCAAAATTGCTGCTCTTGTCCTGCTGTTTAAGCCCATGTTGCATAGTTTCTAATTTTAATTATGTTTCATTGTATGTTCTATCAAACCCAATCTGTTGGCTCACAGGAGTTTGCTTTCTCTGCTAAGCAAGTCTAGCTCCAGGCTTGACAACCATGCCTGGAAGTGAGAAGTCACAGCACTGTGGCCCTGGAAGGGCCTGGATACTCCACCCAGCTGACCACGTCTGCCTTTCTGGAATATTCCCTCACATTCAAAACTCTATCCAGTTGGCAACCAGAGAGGCCTACATACACTCCAAGGCCCCAAGAAAGGAAATCACCCTCTGTAGTGACATCATTCTTCTCTGAATGATGGTCCAGGAGTCCTGGGAGGGACCTTGTGTGATCCTTTCAGGCATCTTTGACTGATTTAGCAGCAAGCAAGAGGGTGGGTGATGTAAAACTTGACAAAATTGCTCCAAAAAAGGCAGAATTCTGTGAGGTTCATGTCTCACTGTCCTTGAGAAAGTGGACAGTAGCCACTACTTTGGCTTTGCCACTGCAGGGTGGTGACAGGGAAGAGGCAGAGGAGGTGCTCAGGCCTCAGAATGAGGGAGGCTCACACAGGCTCCCCGTGCAGAGCCAGCCCTGCACGCCTGATGGCAGCACCTCCTCCATTCTGCACGAGGCCTCCCTTCCTCACCCCAGGACCAGCTGGGTGACAGCACCCTGCACCCAGCACCTGCCTGGTGTTCTCTCCCCCTTTCCTCTCCCTCCTTCCCCCTCCCTCTTCCCCCCTCCATCCTCCCCCTCCCTCTTCCTCCCTCTCCCTCCTCCCTGAGACACTGCTGCTGTCACCCCTACACAGCCACCTTAAGAAGGAGGTGCAAAGATGAGGTTTGCAAACCAAGGATACAGTCTCTACTGAGAGATCATTTTCCTATCAAATTTCTATCATAGATGTAGGCTGTTAATAAAGGTGTTGTGCCCAGTTTGAGCTTGGGTAACCTGGAGAGTGCTGTGAAGGGCACAGGGTCATGGCTGCAGTGCTGGGAGGCTGAGCACACTCCTGACCGGCTCCAGCACCACCTGCTGTACAGGGAGGGACTCAGGAAGCTGAGTAATTGTTCAAAGTCATTCAGCAAAACTCACATCCCAGCCTGTCTGCCTCCAGAATCCATAGTTTTAAGCACCGTTGAGGAAAAGGCTGCCAGTGAGGAGCAGGGAAGGCAGGAGGATTCTGCCCAGAGATTAGGAGCCTGAGGGGAGACTCACTGTGGATCTTCAAGCAGATTTTGGAGGGGTTTGTGCATAAAGGAATGAAATCAGCTGCTTCTCCTCCTCCTCCTTTTTTTTTTTTTCTCGAAAATTCAACCTAAATCAACAGTACGGGTCAACGGTAGCAAAGAGTAATTAGACACCGTGACATCACGGAGGGCTAGCTCTCAGCTCCGCAGGCAGGGACCACCTCCACTGCCCTCGTCTCTGAGTGCCAGGCACAGTCACAGGTCTTGTGGATTGAATGAATGAAGGTGTGCTTAAGTCTCTTAACTTACTTTTTGGAGACATTCAGTGTAGGTTAGATGTTCATTGTTGTAGTACAGTAGTTTAAACAGGATCTTACTTGGGACTAGTGGAGAAAATAAACAGGTCTTCAGGACTCAGATGGGCCTTTAATTTTTCTAACCAAGACTCACTAGGACCTTTTTATATCTTAGGTTATGTCGGAGTCGGATTATAGTTTCATCATGTTGAAAAATTTTAACCTGATTCATTTAGATATTTGTTAAAGTAACAATCACAGGGCTTTTAAGATAATTATGCAAATCCACCATAGCTCAAAATATGGTAACAGAATAATAAGTATTAATAGCCAGAGAAAAAAAATCTCATGCAGAATCCTTTAACTCTCAATATTACTCCGCATAATTTGTTTTCAGTTATCAGCCTAAGAAGCACAAAAATTAGTTTTGCTGCATCATCTGGTCAAGCACTTTGTCTAAACACACACAATGTTTGACTCATGGGCGCTGCACAGCTGCTCTGGGGGTGATAACTGTGAAGAGAGGAAGAGTGCGGGTCACCACACTCTGTGGGTCACCACTGCGTCGGGTCTCGGGGGAGCTTGTTGGTGGCCCTCAGTTTTCTCCGTCACCACTTCATCAAACGCATCTGGTTTCCCAAATTGTGTTCTGAACCCGTCCTGTCCCCATTTCACTTTCATGGTCCAGGCTTGGCCGTGCCCTTGCTAAATTTCAGTTTCAGTTCCTGTTGGATCAAAAATACATATGTGAAACAAACATTTTCCTTAGGCAAGAACAAAAATATATCAACTTACCAGAAGGCATGGGAAACGCAGTGTTTCAGTTCACTGACTTTATTTATTTATTTATTTTTTGAGGCAGGGTCTTGCTTTGTCACCCGGACTGGACTGCAGTAGCACGGTTATAGCCCACTGTAGCCTTGGACTCCTGGGCTCAAGCAATCCTCCCACTTCAGCCTCCCAAAATTCTGGGATTACAGGCATGAGCCTCCGTGCCCATGCCTGACCAAAAATTCTTTATTTAGAATTAAACATATAATTCTTTTTTTATAACAGCTTTATTGAGATGTAATTCTATGCCATAAAATTCACCCCTTTAAAGTGCGTATTTTAGTGAGTTTGGTATGTTCAGAGTTGTGCAACCATCACCACAATCTAATTTTAGAACATCTTCATCATCACCCCTCCCAAAAAAAACCATACTCCTCAGCTACCACTCCCCAATTCCCTTCCCCCAGCCCCTGACAACTACTAATCTACTTTCCGTCTCCATGGATTTGCCTATTCTGGACATTTCATATAAAAGTAATCAGACAGTATGTGTCCTTTTGTATCTGGCTCTTTTACTGCGCATAAGGTCTTTGAGGCTTCTCTGCAATGTGGAACGTATCAGAGCCTCATCCCATTTTATGGCAGAACGTGTTGCATTGTATGGACAGACCACATTTTGTTTAGGCGGTCATCAGTTGATGGGCATTTGGGTCATTTACACCTTTGGCTACTGTGAATAATGCTGCCCTGAACATAGACATTTAGGGTTTTGTATAGATATGTATGTTCTCAATGCTCTTGAGTGTACACCTGGAAGTGGAATGGCTAGGTCATATGGTGACTTTCTGTTTAACTTTTTTGAGCAACTACCAAACTGTTTTCCAAAGTGGTGAAGGAGCTCAGGAAATTTCACCCCAAAATATGACTCCTTGGTATAAAGACTATTTTGAATTAAAGGCCCTCAAAGATCAACAGGCTTTGGAAGGGGCTTTCTGCACAAAACCAGATGGACCCATCATAAAGAACAATTGCCTTTCCTTCCTTTCCCTGCTATCTCAGTATATTGCAGGAAAGATCAAGGATGCTGGCACACATCATTTTAAATATAATACCTGTCTCTCAAGTTAATTTAATTTGCAAAGAGAATCATTTACAAGTCAATATGTTTTACTTCATCCTCCCGAGTAACCATTTATAGTCCCTAAACAGAACTACCTGTACTCCTCATCTCCCCATCCCCTCTGAAAGGAGGACATATAAATTTCTGGACCCCACTGGGATATTGGGTGATTGCTCTGTGATTTTCCTCCCCACCACGCATGGTAAATAAACCTCTTTCTCTTATAAATCTGCCTTTTTGTGAGTTGATCTTTCAGCAAACCTTGGGGGGGAGGAAAGTTTCCCCTCACCCCCACAGTGGCTATGCCATTCTGCATTCCCACCAGCAGTGTATGTGGGTTCTAATTTCTCCACATCCCTCACCAACACTTGTTGTAATCTGGCTTGTTGTTCTGGTCAGTTTAGTGGGGGTGCAGTGGCATCTGCAGTGGTCTTGACTTGCATTTACCTAATAACCTTGAGCATCTTTCATGTGCTTATTGGCCAATTGTGTATCTTGTTTAGAGAAATGTCTATTCAAATAATCAGATACTTTTTTTGTTAATTCGCTTTTGTTGGTGAATATCTTTCTTTTTAAATTTTTTTTAATTATTAATTTTTTTTAGAGACAGGGTCTTGCTCTGTCACCCAGGCCGGAGTGCAGTGGTGCAATCATAGCTCACCGCAACCTTGAACTCCTGGGCTCAAGCAATCCTCGGCCTCCCAAAGTGCTGGGACCACAGGCGTGAGCCACTGTGCCCAGCTTTGTTGAATATCTTTCTGTAATGACAGGCATCAGAGTACTTTTGTACTGAATCAGTAAACTGAACCATGTTGGCTTGCTGGTGCTGGATGGTACCGGCTTCAGTAGGAAAAAGGAAAGAAACTCAAATTTACTGTTTGCCAATTTGGTACCAGGGCACTTTGCAGTCATTTTTGTATTCACTTAACCCTGATGTGAGTTCTAGAAGATGGTTCCTAAACCATCTTACAAATGAGAAAATGGGGTCACAGGGGCTGAGCTTTTGTCCAAGACAAGGGAGAAGGTGGGGGAGCTCAGGGCTACCTCTGTCCACTGTCTCCCACCCCTGCCTTGAGTCAGCCAATTGTTTAAACATTTAATTTTGCTCTTAGAGATCATTTATGTTTGTTTTATTTTTGTTTCTTTCTCATGTATGTGGGTAGATTGTTGGGGTTGAGGTACTAAATCAGAGCAAACCTACTTGTAGTTAGCTGAGGGTTTGAATAAGTTCCAGGAAGGCAAATGGATTTAACTGGATAAACTTAAAGAAATCTTAACCTCTTTCAGTAAAAACAGTTACAAAATTAGTATTTTCTCACTTCGGAGTTAGGAGCAAATGAGGGATGATCTGAAAGGGTAAAGAGGGTGGAAAATTGAAATCCTTCCTTCAAAATATTTGCAACATTTTATGTAAACCGGACTGAGGCATCAGGAGAGCTGGCAGTGCAGACAGAGGCGCAGGAACCTGGCTTCTCTGCCAAGTCCATGGGGCTGCGGTTTCTGGGGTTTCACAAGCAAACAGCAGTCTTTCCCGTCTATGCAGGGCAGCAGAGGCCCCAGATCCAGCTGGCCGGAGGCAGGGGCGGGGCTTCTTAAGACTGTCTTCCAGGTTTGTGGCCTCATAAAACTGAGGTTTTTCTCTTTCCCAAACCTGCAGTTTTCAAATAATTTGATTTTGTTTTTCTTCTAAAAGGAGAAGACTCACCCGAAAATGTGTCATGCTCCCTCCTCCCCAGCCTTGGCGCAAGGCCGTGTGTTTCCATGGCGAAGCCGTCTTCCGACTGGGGACACTCAGACCACAGTTCCAATGTGAGGGCCAGAGACAGTGAGTTGGCAGTTGCTCCCCTGCGCTTTCCATTTTTGTCTAGGTTCGGAGCAGCTGATGACCTCACAGGCAGTGAGGGAGGGCACAAAGCCACTGTCCAGAGCCAGCCCCTCCCTGAGGGACAGGGATGAGGAACCGCTGTTCCCAGGGCTCTGTCCACACTCGACGGTGTAGCATAGCAGGCACTACAGACAAAGTGGAGTGTCCGGGCTGTGGCCACAGGAAACTGTTTCTAGGACTGCTGTGCTCCCTTTTTTGGTTTTATCTTAATAACTCCCTGCCCCTGGGCTTCATCTGTCTCCTGTTCTGTAAGGGGGGAGGTGGAAGAGTGACTAAGGGAACAAGTGAAGGGGGACTGGAAGTGGAGGCACCAAGCATTTTCTTGACTTCTCCTAAGGAAAAACCCAGTATTATAAAAGGGGAAGAAGTAAGGAAGCAAAAACAGAAAAGAACCAGAAATGAGAACAAACACAATACTTACATCAATAACTATAAATGGATAAACTGGGGGGAAGCCTCTGGGACTAGGTTAAAAAGCAAAATTGTACTATTCTGTTTATATGATAACCTAAAATAAAATGACACAAAAAATTAAAGCCAAAATGATGTCAATAAACAAACTAGAATGAGGGCACAAAACCAAACTCAGTAAAATAATTTAATAACCAACACAGAGCACATGGCATCAAGAGGCCCTGAGAAAATGAGCCCACAGCAACGGGGTTGCAGTTTGGTTTTATACCTTCATGGGGTCAGGAACTACACGTAAGACCCTAAGTCAATACGTGGAAGACATACATTGGTTTGGCCCAAAAAGGCAGGAGATCTCAAGGTGGGGGACTTACAGGTTATAGGGGGTTTAAAGATTCTTTGATTTGTAATTGGTTAAAGAAATGAAGCTTTGTCTAAAGGCTTTGAATGTTTTAACTTGAGATAAGGATGTCTGTTAATCAGAGACAAGCCAGGGACATTTACTCAAAACTCAAGTGATCTGTTAAGTAAATCTACAGCCTGCAGGTGTGGTCCAAGCTGTGTCTTGTATAACAGCCTTGGGCCTGTTAATGATTTAGCATCTTATTGTTATAAAGGACATCTATCTCCAAAAAAAGGGTGTGGGGGGGCAAGACAAGGCATGTCTGACCTCCCTTCTCAGGGCCAGCAACTCAGCTTTAGGGTTTCTCTGGGGTCCCCTTGGCCAAGAGGGGGTCCATTCAGTCAGCTGGAGGGCTTAAGACTTTATTTTAGTTTACATAACAATACAAAGAAAAACACTAAGATCCCAGTGGACCGAGGGTCCCAGGACACAGTTCACACGAGGAGGCACCAATGACCAACATCATGGGAGAAAAGTTCTGCCTCAATAGCAAGAAGGGCAAAATCGAATCATACCTACTGCTGTTGGCAGTCCAGCTGGCAAAATGGCGCCTTCCCTCTCTGTGCAGCCCTAGGAAGCAGGAGGGCACTGGGGAGTATAAGCTGCTACAAACCTCTGGGAAGCAATTTGTATGAAGTATGAAGAATATTAAAAGTTTTTGACATTGCAAACTGATTTTTTTTAACTTGCATTAAATTTGGAAAAAAGGAGCTGAGTGTGGTGGCTCACGCCTGTAGTCCCAGCACATTGAGAGGCCCAGGCGGGAGGATCCCTTGAGGCCAGGAGTTCAAGATCAGCTTGGGTTACATTTAAAAAAAAAAAAAAAGATGTCTTGGTTATTCTAGCCTGGCATAGTGGCTCATGCCTGTAGTCCCAGCTACTTGGGAGGCTGAGGCGGGAGGATCTCTTGAGCCCAGGAGTTTGAGGCTGCAGTGAGCTGCGACCGTGCTACTGCACTCTACGCTGAGCAACAGAGTGAGACCCTCTGTCTAAAAGAAAAAAGAAATTGGAAAAAAAGGAACTTTAACTTACACGATGTACAAAAATTCCATATTTATTAAATTCTGTATTTATTAAAGACTTAAAAGTAATCAAGAAAATTATAAAAGTATCAGGAGAAACTATAGGAGAAAACTTTTATAATCTCAGCTTGAGAGAGCCCTTTCTACGTATGGCAGAAGAACCCGATGCCATAAAGGAAAATATTGACAGATTTGATTACCTAAAAATAAACTTAGGTGAAATGATAAGTAATAATGTAGGAGAGAATACTTGTGACATCAATTATAGAAAAAAGGTAAATAGTGATAACATATAGACAGTTACTGTTAGGGTAGGTAGTCAGGTGTGAGCAAGGGAGGAGGGAACAGGAAAGTCAGTCCATGGCTCAAGAAAACAACCCTGAGAATAAAAGAGCTATTGATTCGCACAGGCACAAAGCAACCTTCCTCTCATTATATCACAGTTATAATAAATTAACATTGGGGTTTTGATCCCCCCTCATGGGAGAAACAGGGTAACTATGAGTAAGAACAGAATGAACACTGACCGCCCAGCCTTCTTTGACTTCAACAAATAAAAACAGCAATGACGTGGGGTTTGGTGCAACTGCTCCTTTCGAGCCTGCTGCTCCCTCTCTTGAGAACACGCTTTCGCTTCCCCACAGCCTTTCCTGAGCCTGTCCACTTTCACTCAGTAAAATTGCCACTATCACTCAGTCGTGTACATGTCCTGAAATTCCTTTCTGTGATGTTAACAAGAACCTCTATGCTGGTGACATTACTACATGTTAAAAACTAAAAGTAACACCCAGTAGGAAACTGATCAAAGGATATGAACAGACAATTCATAGAAGAAAAAATCAGATGGTCCAAAATTTCAAAATATATATACTACCCAGTATTGCAAGAGTATGAAGAAACAGACACTTTGATACCACTTTAAGTAGAGGTACAAGTTGCTAGACCATTTTTGGAGGATGATTTGGTAGTATCTATTGAAAATGTAAATGTGCTTACCTTTTGATTTAATAGTTTTACTTCTAGGAATATAAGTTATGGAAATAATTATGTATAAAGATATATATGGGCTAAGATGATTATCACAGCTTCATTTGGAATAATGAAAAACTGAAAACAACCTAAATTTCTATAGTTAGGGCATTGATTAAATAAGTTAAGTTACATCTGTGCAAAAATACTTTGTAACGCTAAGGCACAGAGAAGATCTTTATGTACTGACATGAAACTATTTCTGTAATACATTACTGAGTGGAATTATCAATTTACAGAAAACTACATAGAGTATAATCCCATTTTTGTTTAAACAATCATGTTAATATGTATATATAGCAAATAAAAATCAAAGTTCACATGCACGTCGTTAACAGCAATTACTTCCAACAGAAGACTCTCCCCTTTTAATTACACACTGTACTGTTTGATATTTTATTTTTAAAATAAGAAAATATTAGCTGTGTAACTAAAATTAAGACTCAAAATGTTCACATTTTCAATGTGAACTGCAAAGCAAACTAGATTTTCTGAATGCCTTAGTAGTTATTAATTGCTTGTTAGTTGTGTAACTTTGCAAAGGCACTTGTTCTCTGCATGCCTTGGGATTCCATAAGAAACGTCCGGCAAGCAGGAGGAAGGCTGGGGCTTCACAATGTCCTACCAGGCGTGGAAGGAAACATTGGTAGAGACAACGTCAACTCAGACGACTGTGGAGATAGCAGGGGCCTAGAAGATAAGGTGCACAGGATGGAGTCTGTGGTCCTGGAGTATTTATTTAAACTTTGATGTCCATGCATTTTCCCCTAGGATGGACTGGATTTTAAGGAAAGCAATCTGCTGAAACGTTCCACAACATAATGGCTATATATACAGGTGAGGAAAATGAGGGAAGATTTTATAGCTCTTTAATTAATTTGATTCATTGGGACATCTATAAGGAGGATAATTAGAGACAAATTTTCAATCTCACATTTCTTCATTCGGAATTATAGCTTTGCCAGCAACGTGGATAAAATGAAGAGGGAGAGTTAGTTTAAATTGCATACCAAACTCTTTCAGATTATTGATTTTCTTTGCCATTTTGGACTCTGTGTGGGACAGCTGATTCAGGATTGTCACATGATTTCTTAATGAGGCTTTATGCGTACTGTCCAACCAAGTTATTTTTCAGCAAACCTTTCCCCCACAGCCTATAATCAATCAGCTGAGCTTGTTTTTATCTTGGGAAATACATAGTGAATGAACTCATCAGTGAGTCATTGTTCTGTATCTTCTGTTATTGGGGTGTAACCGTTTGGCTTACTCTTGCTGACAATAGAACAAAATGCCCTAATATTGCAAAGAATCAGTGAACACACATGTTTTATGAATCTGATGAAGTAAAATAGAAATTTCAAATAGCTACAGATTTTAAGACGAAGAAGAAAGTGCAGGCACCTTTGCACTTGGCATATCTGCCATTTCTGGGGATATTCCACAATGGCGTCCGGTCCCAGGCTTCATCCTGTCTTTGAGCTCGATACCACGGCTCTGAGTTTGTGATTCTTTCCAGAATGATCTTGTTTTCTCTTTGCACTCTGCAGAGTTCCATTCTCTTTTCCCCCTGCTTAGAGTCCAGAAAAGAGCACACACAGTTTTAGAAATGCGGGTGTAGTTAAGGCATGTGTAACCACCATTTCCACTGTGCGCCAACAGGGCCTGACAGGCTCTGGGGCAGGAGGGCTCCTGGGGTGCGGGGCCGGCTCTTTGCTTACCCGTTGAACAAACACCAAGCCAATCCTTCTCCAGGTGCTGGATTGGGAGGTGCTGGCTTCCAAGATGAATAAATCCAGGAAACCCAGAGCCTTTACTCAGGGACCTTGCCGCTGGGAAGGTGGCATGTGGAAGGCGCTGAGGGGTGAGTGCTCAGTGCTTCCTGAGGTGGGGCAGAGCCTCCAGAGGAGAGTGGTATCACCAGGCAAGGAAAGGAAGGACAGGCCGCCGTGGGATGAGTGCACCATGGGAGGTTGGCAGAGGCTGGACGTCAGCGGGCCTCGGTGCAGCCCAAGGAGTCCAACTAACCTCGAAGACAGTGGGGAGCCACTGGATGGCCTCAAACCACGCTCAGACATGCATGTTAGAAAGGTCACTATTGAGACCGGGTGGAGGATGGGTTGGAGAGAATGGGATGGGAGGGGCCTCAGCTGGGCACCCCCAGCATGGTGCAGATGGGGGCAGAGCCTGGGCAGGCGGCTGGAGGGAGGGAGAGCTGTGGGGCAGAGGGGCAGGGGTGGGTCCTGGGGCTTGGGTTGGGTGACTGGGTGAATTTGGAGACTTGGGATCAGGAGGAACAGTGGAATGGTTTGGTGTACCTCTTCCTGGGGCGCCATTGTCACCCTCAGGACATTTACTGGGCACTTCCCGTGTGCCAGGCACTGTCCTAAGTACTTTTACGTACTGCATCTCGTTGGCAATGGACTGTATCCCTTGTTTTGGAAAACCATAGCACATCATGTACTGTAAGGTGCATTCCCATTTCAGAGCCATTCGAGTGTGTGTGTGTGTGTGTGTGGTGGGAACCGTGCATTAGAATCAATGAAATAGGATTCTCTCATTTAACCCTTGTAATAACCTTAGGGATAGGCACTATTACTAGCCTCACAGAGGCTGGAGACTTGCCCAGAGTCACAGGGCACCTGGCTGGTGGAGCTGTAGGTGGAACCGTCTGGTAGGCTGGGGCTCAGGAGTAACAACAGGGGTAGGAAGCGTGAGAGAAGGGTGAGGAGAGTTACAACTAGAAGGGAGTGAATGTTGAAGTTAAATGCCACAGAAAGCTGAAGTATTTGATGGGACCAAACAAAACTGACATTTTTGTAGCTCAAAAATAGGGGAAAATCAGCAATGTCATTCAACATAAAAAGAATAAGATTGAAGAGTCCACATGAAAATTAACGTATGAAGATGTTCGTGTCGGTGTCATTCATAGTAGTGAAAATTCTGAATTAGTCTACACAGCTAATAGTATGGAAACTGATTAAGTCAATGGCGGTGTTGTGGCCATATGGATTTCGATGAGATGAGCCCGTTACGATGATGTTAAAAACCTTTTAATGAGGTGTAAAAAGTCTTTTGATTTAATGTCATGTGCAAAGAGTCAGGATATAAGATCATATATGAGATATAATTTTAATTATACTTAATACGAATCTATGTGCACAAAAATATACCTATAAGGAAATGCAGAAAATATACAAAAAGTATTATCTCTGAGTTATGAAATTACAGGTAACTTAAATTTCTTCTTCTCTGTGAGTACGTATTATATCATAATCAGGACAAACATGAAAAAATTTTTTTAACTTTAAAACAAAACAGTTCAATAGATTTGGCAACTGGGAAGTCACTGGTCACCTCATTTCATTGTTCAGTCGATTAACAAATATTTACTGGGTACCTTCTGGGTGTGAGGCACTGTGCTGGGCACTGAGTCTGCAATGACAAACAAAATGGACAGAGTTGCTGCGGCCATCAGGCTGTGGTTCAGTGGGAAGACAGACAGTCAACAGGTAAACTCACAAGTAAATGACAGCAAGTGACCAATGGTGCAGGCTGTAAAGGAAAAGACCAGGGTGGAATCAGAACGCGTGAAGAGGGGTGTCGCTCAGGCAGAGTCAGGGAATTCCTCCGGGCGTGACTGAAAGCTCGGTCTACAGGAACACTTCGCTGGGTGTGGTGGCACGCGCCTGTAGTCCCTGCTACTCGGGAGTCTGAGGCAGGGGGTCACTTGAGCCCAGGAGCTCTGGACTGTCATGTGCTTTGCCCATCGGGTGTCCACACTGAGTTCAGCATCAGTGTGGTGACCTCCTGGGAGTGGGGGACCACCAGGTTGCCTACGGAAGGGTGAACCAGCTCAGGTTGGAAACGGAGCAGGTCAAAACTCCCACGCTGATCAGTAGTGGGATTGTGCCTGTGAATAGTCCTGCACTCCAGCCTGGGCAACATAGCAAGACACTGTCTCTTTAAAAAAAAAAAAAAAAAGAACATTCTATATTTCTTCTTGTATACCAGGAAGGGCCCCTGAGACACAAAGGGAGGGGAGACATATTGTGCTTGAGACATTTCAACTGCCCACTTTACTGTTAGTCCACAGAACTGCCCACTTTATTGTCTGATCTTCTGTGAGATCAACTACTCAGGTCTTTGTGCAAACGGGACGCTACCCAATTAAGTCTCCTCTTTCTTTTTCTGCATTTAAAGTTACACATGTGGATGACCTTTGGCCACTTGAGGCCTAACAGGATCAAGGTAACAGGGGCTGGGTGCAGACAGAGGGAGCTGGTGGTGACTCTGGGCTTGCACTGGCGACATTAAAGGGAATATTTTTTGATTATCTGTTATTTGTGGATAATCCCTACATTTTTTCTCTTTTGTTGTGTGAGAAAGTGGCAGCTGGCTTCATTTGTCTTCCTTCCTCCCTGGCTTTTCATTTAGCCAAATTTTTCCTCTAGGGTTTTTAAAAGCTTCTGTATCAAAAACCCAAATGAATCCCATTTAAATTCCTTGAGGAATCTATGGGTTGTGGACCTGCTTGTTCATTTTGAATGTGTCGGGGATAACTTGTTCCTTGTGGTTTCTGGCAGCCCAAAGGAAGGGGTTCTTCTAGGTCACGGTATAGAATGCCAGAGTTGTGACAAGGTGCTGCGTGGGAAGAGCTCCCACAGTCGTCCCTATCACTCTTGCCAGAACCAAAGCACGGAGTCGTAGGCTGGAAGATTTGGCGAAGGTTTGGCACAGAATGGATCTGAGAGGTTGTCTAGTCCAGAAAACCGTGGATAGAATCCAGGGGCCGTGAAACTTGGATGGGAAAGTAATGACATCACGTTTTCACCCATTGTTAGCTGTAGTTCAGCATTTTCTTCCATTATAATTGGAGGCCACAAACACAATAATGTATGAGTTTATTGCCAATAGAAGCCTCAGAAATTATAGTTGTTGCATATATTTTGAAATATCATTTATGCTTATCACTTACTTGAATTACATGGCTATTGGACCTGCTGCAAGATCCTGTTATTTAATGTTAATAAACAAGCACAAAAATTATTTTATCATAATTAAAAAATTATTTTGATAATACATTTCAATATAATTGTTTGCCTTTGAAATTATATGGATTTTATTCTATTCATTTTAAAAAACAGCTTTGAGAAGGAGTCTGTAGACCTCACTATTCTTCCAAAGCAGGTGTTGGCATGAAAACATTTAAGAATTCTTGATAGAAAACATCCATATTTGAAATACGAAGAAGCTAATAGCAACAATAATAATATTGGCTGGCTTTTACTGAGTTCCAAGCACTGTTAGCATTTTACATGTATTAACTTATTTCATTCTTATGACAATCCTACAAGAAAGGCACAGGAGTTCCTCTTCTACAGATGAGAAAACCAAGGTGCAGAGAAGTTAATAATCTGCCCAAGGTCACACAGCTGGAAGTAGAAAAGCCCAGGCTGGAAGCTGGAAGAGACTGAACAGGGAGCATGGGTCTCTCTCCATCAGCTTCCACTGACACTGAAGCCTCAGAGGCCTCAGAGAGGTAAATTCTGATCACAGCCCTTTCTGTTTTCTGGATTCAGCTTCCACTTAGTTTCTGGCCAGCTTCCCCTCTTAGAGGGGAGTATGGGACTTTTCTGTACCCGAGTCGTAGTGCTAAAATGAGATTAAAAGTGACCACATAGCTTCTCAAGGGAAAGAAGGATGGTGGTGATAAAGTCCAGTTGGCTAAACAAGAACATGGGCGTTTACAAGCAATGGCCTAATCAGCATTCCCTATAAGGTACAGAGCAACAGCTAAGGTTCTAAATTCAGGTGCTGTCCATAAATTGCAGCCGGTGCCATCAAATGGAATGACACCAGCTCTGTTGTTCCCAGGGGCAGCCAGGCCACCCAGCTGTCCTATAACCTTTAAGTTGCTAAGGGCTCCCTGAGTGCCACGCTCAGGGAGAGGCTGTACCTGCCCCGGCCAGGTACTAATCCACAGACACTGCT
This sequence comes from Daubentonia madagascariensis, assembly GCA_023783475.1. Classification (NCBI taxonomy): domain Eukaryota; kingdom Metazoa; phylum Chordata; class Mammalia; order Primates; family Daubentoniidae; genus Daubentonia; species Daubentonia madagascariensis. Next base: position 781,820 of record JAKFHU010000863.1, on the reverse strand, counting down.
GCCGTGCTGTGTCTGCAGTCTGCGCCAGGTCCACACACTATTTTTCTTTTATCCCCTCAGGGATTGCACTGTATTTAGGCATTTTAGTTGGCATTTTAAGGCCTGTCCTTTTAAGATGAGAACTCCTCCCTGATCCTACACCCATGTGCCGTGGCCAAGTAGTTTCATACACACCTGATACACATCCTGCTAACAAGACAGGCTGGAACCTGATGACCTGGTCCCTTGCCCTTTGCAGCAAGTTTGATGAATGAGTTGGGAGCCTTAGAAGGCCCCAGAAGCAGTCAGATTTTTTATGTGACCCTTTTTTTTTCAAACAGCTTCATTGAGATATAATTCGCATACCATACAATTCACTCATTTAAAGTGTGCAATTCAGTGGGCAGGTACATACAACCACCAGCACAGCCAATTTGAGAACGTTTTCATCACCTCAGTTAGAAACCCTGTGCCCTTTAACTACCAACTTGCCAACCCTCTACACCCCTAGCCCTAAGCAACCACTGCTCTACTTTCTGTTTCTACAGATTTCCCCATTTCTGGACTCCCAATTCTACTCCGTTGATCTATGTGTCTATCTTTATGCCGGCACGGTACTATCTTGATCACTGCAGCTTGGTATTAATAGTAAGTGTGCAGTTGGGACGAGTGAATCTTTCTCCTTTGTGCTTCTTTTCCAGGATTGTTTTGACTATTCCGTCCCTCGCAATTCCGTGTGAATTTTAGAACCAGCTTGTCAATTTCTGCAAAGAAGTCAGCCGAGATTCTGATCGGGCTTGCATTGAATCTGTAGATTACCCTGAGGGATATTGCCGTCTTGACAATATTGTCTTCTGAATCCATGAATATGGGATGTTTTTCCACTTATTTAGATCTTCAATTTTTTCGACAATGTTTTGTAGTTTTCAGAGTATACATTTTACACTTACTTTGTTAAATTTATTCCTAAGTACATATTCTTTTTGATGCTTTTGTGAATGGCATTATTTTCTTAGTTTCATTTTCAGGTTTTTCATTGCAAGTATATAAATATACAGTTGTTTTGTATATTGATTTTGTATTCTGCAACCAGGTTGAACTTGTGGATTAGTTCTATTAGTTTTTAGTGGATTCCTTAAGTTCTATATGCAAGATCATATCATCCACAAATAGAGATAGTTTTGCTTCTTCCTTCCCAGTTTGGATGTTTTTTATTTTCATGTCAAATGAGGGTTGAACTTCTCTGCACTTTGTTGCAAATGAAGCAGTTCCTTTGGGAAGAGATGAGGAACTATCTGGTGGTCAGCTTCTTCCCCTGGGCAAAACCTCAGAGTCCTGGTGCTGGGAGTGGGGACAATGGCAGTCTTCTGTCTGAGTGACACCCCCATGCTCCATGCTCCGCGGTGTGTGTGGGACACATAGGTCTTCTTGGCTGGCCCTTCCCAGCATGAAACCACCGCCTTATGAGCTGGGCCAAGGGGATATGGGCTCCAGTATTCTTAGCGACACCACACCCAAGGCCCAAGGTCAAGCCTCCAATCCATGAGTGGGAGCTGCGCAGAACAAGGGCACCCCCACTTCTGGGCCACACTTGCCTGGGATCTAATCTCAGCAATAGGCGGCTGGGACACGATGAGAAATGCTATAGTCCCGCCCTCCCGAGAAGAAAGCCCTGTGAAGAGGAGCTGGGGCAGAGGAGCCTGTGTTCTCTACTGCAGCCTCTGGAGAGGAATCTGCATTGCTGAACTGGGAGTAGGGAGGGAGGGAGCAGGTTTCAGTTCAAATATTATGGACCCTTACTGTTCTTGCCAAATTATAGTAGATATTCTTGAATAAACGTTTCTTCATACATTGTATGTCCTTAGGACCATACAACAGAGGCTTTAAATGATTGGCCTTTTAATAATTTTTACCAGTTTTGCTGGGGAATGGGTCCGGGGAGCTCCCTACACTGTCATGCAGGAGGTCTTTCTCCACATAACTCATGTCTGAGATCCATTTGTCATTGAGTTTTCAGTCTTGGGAAGAGGTATTACTCTCTGATTTTCTTTCTTAAAAAATTGTTTTAGAAACAGGGTCTGGCTGTGTTACCCAGGCTGGAGTGCAGTGGCGCAATCATAGCTCACTGCAGCTTCTAACTCCTGGGCTTCAGGCCATCCTCCTGCCTCAGCCTCCTGAGTAGCTGGTACTACAGGTGCGTGCCACGACACCTGGCTAATTTTTTTGGTAAATTTTTGTAGAGACAGGGTCTTGCTATATTGCCCAGGTTGGTCTCAAACTCCTGGCCTCAAGCGATCCTCCTGCCTTGGCCTCCCAGAGTGTCTGGTTTTCTTTTTACATAAATGCTCATTGCAACTCTAATGGTGAAGGGGAAAACTTTCCCTTATCCCTCTGAAGGTTCACTGAAAAATCAATTCACAAAAGCCAGATTAATTGGAGAAAAGTCATACAAATTTATTTGATTACAGTTTTATGTCATCATGGGAGCCTTCAGAATGAAGACCCAACCCCTCAATGGGGTACAGAAGCTTATGTACCATCTTGAGGTTACAGAAGGAACGGGGGCTTGGGTCCTAGCAAACAGGTTATGGGAAGGGGAGAAGAGGAATTCTGTCGAGGGGTGATAAATGATCACTGGGGAGAAGGCAATGGGCTTGAAGAACATGCAGTGGTCTGACACAAAGTCTGCTGGGCCCACAGAACTGACAATGGTTTGGGACAAAAGTCTGTCCAGGTTTGTTGAGAGGCTTTAGTATTCTTTCCTGCAATGTAGGTTCAGTTAATGAAAACTCAAGGAAGGAACCAGAGGTAATAGTTTTCTTCTTTAGTGGGTCTGGACTTTAGGCAGATGAGGGAGCTTCAGAGAACAGCTTCATCCTGCGCCTTGGGAGAGACAGTGTGGGGGGAGCTCAGAGAGATCTTGAGGCTTTTGTTTTCAGTTCAGTATGTACAAAGCACCATATTTTGGGGTATAAGATTCTGAGCCCCAACAGTCTTATTTGTAATAGCCGGAAACTGGAAACCATCCAAATGCCTATCAATGGGTGAATAGATAAACAAATTGTGACTGTACACAACAGCAAAAAGAAATGATCTATTGATATACTCAACGGCATTGTGCTGAGTGAAAGGCAGAAAAAATGTAGATACTCAATGAATCTGTTCACATCACAGTCCCCAAAGTGCAAGCTCATCCCAGGGACAAAGCAGACGGTGGCTGCCTGTGGGTGGGTGTAGGGCATCACGGGCAGGCCAGGGCGGCTTGGGAGTGACGGACGTGTTTGTTATCTCGATTGTGGTGATGGCTCCAGATGTGTATCATAGGACAAACCTACAAAATTGTACCCTTTAAATATGTGTTTACTCTATGCCAACCATATCTCTATAAAAACATAAAAAATTTAATTAAGAGTGAAAGTCCAGTTTTTGGCTGCATAGTTTCTCTTGTAGTGTTGACTTTTGCTATTGGCTGGCTAGCTAGCCAGATATATTTATACTATTTCAACCAGCGAGGATGCAGTGTTCTGAAGCAGCCATGATTTCCCTGAAAACGCGCTGACACCTTTGAGGACTGCATGAGCGAGGCCCTGGGGCACAACCCATGCTCCGCCACTTTCCAGCCGCACCCTTGGCCAAGTTCTGCCGCCTCGCTACACCTCAGTCTCCCTGTGTGTAGATGAGATGCACGGGGTCCCCGCCTCGCCGCGCCATTGTGAGGATTAGGAGTTAAAGGATGGCACCGGCTCAGAACAGTGCCTGGCACACGGCAAGCGCACAGTCATGTTGACTGCTGTGCTGCGCCCCTTTCTGTGGTAAGTCAGGGAAATAGCCAGAAGTCTCAAGTAAAACCTGGATCCATAAACCACTGAGGAAAAGGGCACTTCTCTGACACATGGCTCTCTTGAGCAAGGCAGAAAGGCCTCAACTCCAGCCCACGGGCAGCTTTGCTCAGCCCCTGTCCCCACCTCATGCTTGGGCCAGTGCGGCCATGTTAGGATGCAGGGCCCCTGGTACCTCCTGCGCATGGAGTTGTTTCTGCTGTCAGTCTGTCCCCTGGTCCTCATGACATAGGCCACCTTCTCCAGAAGCAGGCGGTTGTCCCTCTCGATGATGGAGAGCCGCTCCTGCTCCAGCTGTGGACAGAGGAAGAGCCTGAGGGAGCACGGGCTGCAGCTGTGCACAGATTTAGATGGTCTCCCCCACCCCACACTGTCTGTGACTTGGATGCCCTGTGGGCTTTACACTGCCTCCTTGAATACCGGCGAGTGTGCTGTGAGGTGTTTCAACAATGACCGCCCATGGACTGGAATACCTTAGGATGGAGTAGCAAAGTAACAAAGTAACAGCAAGGAGATACAGTATCTTATAAAATGAGTTCACCCTCTAAAACTGACATGTGGCAGTGACACTAATGAGGAAATCATTTTGCATTTTAAGAGAGATAAGAGAGATCTTTTATACTGAATATTTGAGCCCAGAGGAAAAGAATATGCCTCTTGTTTTAGGTTTTTAAGTTGATTGATCTCCTGCTATGCTCAACACTGGTTACTTAGTTTTTGTTCAACCCATTTACAACATCATTGCTTAATAGGCACATAAAAAGCACGCAGCATCTTGTTTTGGAGGTATTACTGTGAAATTCCTGTAGTATATTCTATAACCATGAAATTCTCACTCTCTCCAGATGACTTAAACTTCAAGAAATAAACATACTGAGGTTGTGAAAAAATGGTTCAGTTTAAAGGAATGATGCTAATTAATTATTCCAGAACTGTACTGTATAAATTGCCCCTGTGACTCCCACCACCCACCCCCATCTGAGACGTGCTGGGCTGACATGAAGACTAGGGAAACATTTCTGCTGCAACTACTAACCAGCTCCATGTGGGGCAAGACAAGCTTAACTGGTTGTGTAGACTGTATTTTGTCTTTGATGAGTGACTTGTTTATTTCTTACTGAGCCTGCCTTTCTATTTTCCTGGCATTTTCTAGTTAGCTATTACATTAACCAAGAGACAACTGAAAGTGTACCTTCAGCCTCTTGAGTTTCAGGTGGAGGTGGCTAAAAGTTGGTGGGGCACAGGTGTCCACAAGTGGCTGGGCATTCTGGACCTATGGCACAGAGCAGGCAGTGTAACCAGGTACAGTTTAGCAGATAATTAAAGTGAACTTAGGTTGTGCTGCTTCTGGGTCACTAGCTCTTGGAACATTTATAAACCGTTATTCATGGCACCAAAGATTCCGAATCAGCCTGTGGCAGAAAGTTCTGAATGAGGCTCATGATTTGATTCAGAATCTGAGTACCCCTGGGGTACCAGGCAATCCTCAGAAATGAGCCTGCATTATCCTTTTAAAGTAGAGAATTAAGTGGGTACAAGGTGAGAATTCATTAAGCGCCAACCACCAGGTGTCATTTCTACTCTGCACTGTCTTGCCAGGAGACCTTTTATATGGTGAATTATGTCCCTATATCCACCTTACTTTAATTTCTGAGCCCTCCAACAATATTTTCAAGCATTAGTGCCTTAAATATTAATTAACTGCAAAACAATCCCTTCCAAGTTTTCTATTAGAAAATGTACATATAAGGGGAAAATTATATTTGAAATGTGATGGATTAAATGCGTGAGGTCTATATGTATTATTGTTTGCTATAAAAAGAAATCCCCTCATATTCTAAATACTTGCTTATAGATCATTGGCTACTGGGACCTATTAGGTGATAATCTGAAGGTGACAGCTGTGGGAAGCCCGGTCAACTGAGGAACAAACCCAAAGCAGGTTGAAAATGATAGCCAGTCTGGGGAATCAAACCCTCACACCGGTGTCGACAGCAGAGAGGACTGTGACGATGCAGCCAGGTGTCGGGAGGTGGAGAAATGGCCAGAGGGTGACAGGCAGCACAATAACTGGACCCTGGCCCCCAGAGGGAAGGGGGACCACTGAGAAACAGAGGCAAAGCAGTGACATGATCACACACGCTTTTCAGAGACTACCCTGTCACTGTGAGTGAAAGAAGACAGGGCTGGAGTAGGAAGACCGGTCCCAAGGCTGCCGTGGTCATCCAGGAAGGAGACGAGGGCCCGTGGCATGCCGAGGGCCTGGGGTCCACAGGAGGGAGGATCGGCAGGAGTCCGACCATCTGAGGTGTGTCTGTGGGGTGTGGGTGAAGGGGGAGGGAGGGGAAGAACATCCCCTTCCAGTTTTGACACCTGGTGACCCTAAGACAGAGTTAAGGTGGTGAGCAGGTTTGGGGCATGGTCAGTGAATTTTGAGTTGGGCATGTTTAATATGAGGTGCCTACACAGAGCTTTCTAGAAGCAAGTTTGTTAAGGCTCCAGACGAAGATTTGCAATTCATTACTGTTACTAAAAATATAACACTAGCTTGCCTTGTTATAGAACTTGTTGTTGACCAAGGTCTTTTGAACCCCCTGATGTTATTTGATGTCACCTCTTGTCTATTATAAACATTAAATACAAGGGGGAGGGAGTGCTTCCTTTCAGCAAAATGCCTGTCAATAAATGTAGAAGGAACAGTGAGGTTGAAAAATCACCATTTTGTAACTATCAAGATTTGGGCAAAATCATCAAGGGATGTTCAATCTTGGGGGGAAATGAAGAGGGTCTTACAGTGTCCCCAACAGCATGCTTATTTGTATAAAAGTGGAGATCCATCCAACCAACACATTGCTATTGGTTGACATATCTCTGATGTCTTGTTTAATGTGTAATTTCCCCATTTTTTCACCTTGTAATTTTCTGTGAGAAAACCAGACAATTTGTTCTATAGAGTTTCTCAGTATGGATTTTGTTGATTGTATGCCCGACATTTTCTGTAAATTGGCAGTTAAAAATTCAGGTTCAATTTTTTTTCCTTAGCAAGACTAAACTGTGGGTGGTATTGTGACATTTTTATCAGGAGCTACAAATTTCTGCTTTTCTCTATTTTTGTGACCTTAGCAGCAGTGAATAATCCTAGATCCATTAGTTGATTATAGGTTGAAAAATGGAAACATCTTCATTCTGCATTTATTTGCTAGAATACTTCTACAAAGACAAACTTTGCCTTGGCCCAACAAATACTAGGTTTTCTTTATATGCCAGTTTGCAAGACAGCAAGTTGGTTCTTAGCATCCTCCAAAGGTCATTAGTGAGATGTTTTTGTTTTGTATCATTAAGAAGTCAAATATTGAAACATATTTGACATGTTTTAATTTATTGCCATTGATGTTAAACTTGCCCCATCTTTGGCCAACGAGAACCTCTTCCAGTTGGCTCCTGGGTCCTTTTTTGCACAATGCCAGTAGCTTAGTAGCTTTCTTGCCTTCCAGAATGACAAAGTGATGCAGGGATATCTTGCATATAGCCTGTCCCAAGCTGAAATCAACCATTTCCACAATCGAGCTTTGGTTCTTTTAGTGGGAAATGGCATTTAGAGATCACAGTCTGGGTGTCGGGTGTTGACTATGCTGCTGGGAGTTTGTCGTGGTTTCCAGCCTTTGCAGTGGACAAGCCCATCGGGCGCTGCAACCCTACCCGGGGCCACTTCTCTTTAGTTACCCTCATCAATCTTACTTTTTCATTTCCTTTCTCCCAAGCTGGAATTCCCAGTTTTTAATGACACCAAAACAATTACTCCCACTCTAAACATGTAACAGTCTCACAAGAATAATACTGACATTACCACCACTAATACGATTGCAGGAAATAGCTTCATTTTTTGACGTTGTTTTGTCATTAGGGGGTCTCACTATGAATATACAAACTAGTGGGGTTTAAAGGCAACTGGAATAGTTCTTCTCAGTGTGGTTATGACATCAGTTGCATCTACACTTAGGTTCATTTTATTTTCAATAGTTAGGAATGCTTTTTAAACTTAATTTTGTTTTATAATATGTAAAATATTTACATGGCTCCAAAGTCAAACTCACCAAACCACATCTTTTTCCAAGAGCTCTAAGTTCCATCCCTATCATCTTCACCTTATTCCCAATTGACAGTTCTTTTAATTTTACAGTTACTCCTTTCATTTCTAAAAATATAAGGATATATAAAATATGTATATATATTTATATGTGTGTGTATGTATGTGTACACATTTTCATCCCCTTTTTAAGGTAAACATAGCGTATTTTATGCATTTTTATCCCCCTGTTTTCATTAAACAATATATTTTAGAAGTAACTGTATAGAGAAGTTTCTTATTCCTTTCTACAGCTGCATAATACTTCATTGTGTGAAAAGCACCTAGTTTATTCACCCAGCTCCCAACTGATGGACATTGGGTTGGTTCCAATTTTTCTATTAGAAAAAAAATATGGCAATTAATATATTTTGCAACTTCTTTTTATATTTTTGCCAGTATATCTTTGGAATTGGGATTGCTGGGTAAAAGGATAAATGTATATGTGATTGTATTAAACGTTGCTCAATGCCCTTTCGCACACCCACTGGCATTGATGACTATGCCTCTTTCCCCAGAACACTGCCAACATCTTTTTGGATTCTTGCCAATGTAATAGTTGAGAAACGGTATCAGAGTGCAAGTTTAATGTATTATTTCTCTATTCTTAGTGAGGTTGATAATCTTTATAGGTAAGAGCTACTTGTAATTCTTTTTTTGTGAACTTTTCTTCATACCACTTGTCCATTTTCATATAGGATGGCTTATATTTTTCTTCTTATTTTTAGAAGTTCTTTATATCTAAGGACAGTAACCGTGGCCAGGCATGGTGGCTCACACCTGTAATGCCAGCACTTTGGGAGGCCAAGGTGGGAGGATCGCTTGAGACCAGGAGTTCAAGACCAGCCTGAGCAAGAGCAAGACCCGTCTCTACAAAAACATAGAAAAATTAGCTGGGCTTGGTGGCACCTGCGGTCCCAGCTGCTCAGGAGGCTGAGGAGTTTGATGTTGCAGTGAGCTATAATGATGCTACTACACTCTAGCCCGGGCAACAGAGCAAGACCCTGTCTCAAAAAAAAAAAAGGATAGTAACTCTTTGACTGTGACATAAATTGCAATTATTTTTCCCAATTTATATATATTTTTTAACTTAGCTTATTTTTTGTGCCATGCAATATTTTTTTAAATTTAGTCAAATTTATCAAATGTTTCCCTTGTTGCATCTAGGTTCTGAGTTATAGTTAGTAAAATTTTCCCTAATCTCAAGTTATAGAATAATTGGCCCATCTTTTCTTCTGGTACTTGTAGAGTTTAATTTTTTATGTTTAAATCTCTAATCCATTTGGAATCTATCTTGGTATACAGTGTGTGTGGTCCAGACTGAATTGTGTCCCCCCAAAATTCATGAAGTCATAACCCCGATGTGACCATATCTGGAGACAGGGTCTGTAGGAGGTAGTTAAGATTACATGAAGTCATAAGGGAGGAGCCCTAATCCTACAGGAGTATGGTCGTATAAGAAGAGAAAGCTCTCTCCTTCTCTCTCTTTCTCTCTGCCGTGTGAGGACTTAGTAAGAAGGTGGCTGTCTGCAATTCAGAAAGAGAGCCCTCACCAGGAACTGAACCCTGCTTGAAACTTGATCTTGGACTTTTTGCAGCCTCCAGAACTGTAAGAAAATAAATATCTATTGTTTAAGCCACTCAGTCTATGGTATTTGTTATGGCAACGCAAGCAGACTAAGACGGATTTTGGTATCAAGAAGTGGGGTTATGCTGTACCAAATACCTAAAAATGTAGAAGCAGCTTTGGAATGGGTAATGGGTAGAGGCTGGGAAAGTTTTGAGGTACATGCTGAAATATAAATGTTAAAGGTGATTCTGGTGAGGACTCAGAAAGAAAAGAGTAGAGTTGGGGAGAAAGCTTCTATCTTCTTAGAAAACACATAAAAAATCATGAACAGAATGTTGGTAGCATGTCAAAGCCATTCTAGTGAGGTCTCAGACAGAAATGAGAAACAGGCTGTCAGAAACTGGAGCGAAGGTGACCCTTGTTGTAAAGTGGCAAAGAACTGGGCTGCACTGTTGTTCTAGTGTTTTGTGGAAGGCCGGAGTTGTTAGTGATAAAATTGGGCACTTGCATAGGAGAAATCTAAGCAAAGTAGTGAAGGCACAGCTTGTGTCCACCTTACTGCTGGTAGTAAAATGTGGGAGGAGAGAGATGAACTGAAGAAGGAATTGTTGGACAAAAAGGAACCAGAAATTGGAGATTTGGAAAATTCTCGGTATATCCATATTGCAAAACATGAGAAAGTTTGACGTGAAGAGAACACTAAGGGTGTGGCTGAATAACCATTTGGTAAAGAAATCGTGAGTGTGACTCACAGACTTAATTAACTCTCTCAGCAGAAGCCAGGAATACATACAGGATTATACTAGCAGCAACACTGCCAGCTGCGACTAAAGAGGACAGAAAAAATTTACAAAATGAAGAAAGACTCTCAGACTTCTTATATCCTACAGGACTGGACCAGAGAGCTATTAAGCTGTGAATGTGCACAATTCTTCAAGAAAAGGAAAGAGGGACCCCAGAGAGACTCTGGGGCTGCCTCCTTGGTTTCTGCAGGCCACATGGCCTCTTCCCAGAGCCTTGGGGGTGCAAACCTCACCTGGTAGAGCTGGGGGGTTGGGACCACGGCCCTACTGGCTCCGTAAGGTGGGGCATTGGGTCAAAGGGGATTGTTCTTGAGACTTAAGATCTGATGGGGTCTGTCTTGTGGGTTTTGGACTTGCTTAGGATCCATAATCCCTTTCTTCCTTCTGATTTCTCCCTTTCAGAATGGTAATGTCTGTCTTACGCCTGTCCGACCATTGCATTTTGGAAGCAGACACCAATTGTCTGATTACATAGGCTCACAGCTGGAGAGGAATTTGCCTCAGGATGAATTGCATCTCAAGTCTTACCCATGTCTGATTTAGGGATATTTAGATGAGACTTTGGATTTTAGACTTTAGGGTTGATGCTGGAACAAGTTAAGACTTTTCGGGCTGTTGGGATGGAATGAATATATTTTGCATGCAAGAAGGACAAGAAGGAATTTGGGGGGGCCAGGGATGGAATGCTATGGACTGAATTATGTCCCCCCAAAACTCATATGTTGAAGCCCAAACTCCTAATGTGACTATACCTGGAGATAGGGTCTTCAGGAAGTAATTAAGGTTCAATGAGATATGGGTGAGGCCCTAATCCTATAGATCTGTGGCTTTATAAGAAGAGGAAGATCTCTCTCTTTCTCTCTCTCTCTCGGCCATGTGAAGGCACAGTGAGAAGGTGGCCGTCTGCAAGTCGGGAAGAAAGCCCCCACCAGGAACTGAACCCTGCTTGAACCTTGGTTTTACTCCTCCAGGCTCCAGAATGTCCAGAGCTGTGAGAAAATAAATTTCTGTTGTTTAAGTCAACCAGTCTGTGGTATTTGTTATGGCAGCCTGAGCAGACAAAGACAGTGAGGAATAGATCCAGTTTAATCTTTTGCAGTAAGACTACCCAGTTATCCAACACCACTTTTCCCCATTGGTTTGAGATGCTACTGCTGTTGTGCGAATGTCTGTGTCCCCAGAAGTCTTGTGTTGGAAACGTAACCCCCCATGCAACGTTGTTGGGAGGTGTTTGGGCTGCTACAGAAAGGGACTGTGGCAGTGGACGCTCTCCCTCCTGGTCTCCCACTGAGTGAGGACACGGCAAGGCCCTCACCAGACACCAGTGCTGCGCCCTGTGAGAGAGGAATTTCTGTCCCTCAGCAGCGACACCGGCTGTGCTATTCTGCTACCACAGCACAGACTGACACAGATGCTACTTTTATCACTTCTACATTTCACACGCAACCCAGTCTCTGAACACTCTGTTCTGCTCTTTGCTAAGTTGCCTTCTGCTTTTAGTAGTTTTTCCGTTGATTCTTTTGGGGTTTCCAGATATTTAATAATTTCATTTGCAAATAAAAATACCTATTTCTTTCCATTTTCATGCCTCTAATGGATTTATTTTGTCTAATCACATTAGCTAATACTTCCAATACAATTTAGAAGATTTTATGAGATATTAGGCACCCTTGTCTTATTTATTACTTTAGAAAGAACACGTTTAGTGTTTTCTTATTAATTAAGATACTGGCTAGGCACGGTGGCTCACACCTGTAACCCCAGCACTCTGGGAGGCCGAGGTGGGAGGTTGCTTGAGCCCAGTGCTCACCGCTGCATCCAGCCTGGGCAACAGAGTGGGACCCTGTCTCAAAAAAAATTTTTCTATTATATTGGGTTTATTTTTAGCATGAATGAGTGTCAAATTTTGTCAAATACCTTTTCTGCTTCTGTGAAGCCAATCATACGTTTCCTCAGCTGTCTATTATTGTGAAGAATTATAGTAACAGGTTTCTTCATGCTGAATCACCCTTGCATCTCTGGAATAAACTTTCCTTGGTCAAGATTTTTTAAAGCATGCTGCCAGATTTTGTTTGCTATTATTTTATAAAGGTTTTTGCATCAATATTCTTAAGTGAGATTGATCTGTAATTTACGGGGTTTTTTGGGTGAGACATTTGTCATGTTTTGGGATCAATGTCATATTTGCTTCATAAAACAAATTAGGAAATTTTCTTTCTCTCTGCTCTAGAATGGTTTAAGTAGGGTTGGGATCTCCTTATTATGAAATGTTTGGTAGAATTTCCTTGTTGAGCTATATGATAACTGTCTGAGAACAGGTCTGTTTGGACTTTTTGTCTCCTCAGGAGTCAATTTTGGTAATACAAAGTCATTCTTTTTATGTTGTGTTTTGTTTTTCAATTTTTTTAATTTTTGAAAAAAATTTTAAAAAGAAGTTTTAGATTCACAGCAAAAGTGAGAAGAAGGTACAGAGGTTTCCCGTATGCCCCCTGCCCCACATATGTGTCTCCTGCCCTTTATCGACACAGCACACCAGAGTGGTACATTTGTTACAGCTGAAGAACCTGCATTGACACATCATCATCCAAATCCATAGTTTACGTTAGGGCTCATTCTTGGGCTGTACATTCCGTGGTTACATATGTACAGTGGCATGTGTCCGTTCTCATGGTATCACACAGAATGTTTTCACTGCCCTAAGACCCTCTGTGCCCAGCTCTTCCCCCTTTGCCCCTCGGCAACTCAGCTTTACTGCCTCCATAGTTTTGCCTTTTTCAAAACGTCGTCCAGTTGGAATCACACAGTATGTAGCCTTTTCCCATTGGCTTCTTTCACTTAGTGATAGGCATTTAAGCTTCCCCCATGTCTTTTCACAGTTAGAGAGCTCGTTTCTTTTTAGCTCTGAGTACTATTCCATTGTCTGGATGGAGCACAGTTTACCCACTCGCCTACTGAAGGGCATCTTCATTGCTGCCAAGCCTTAACAATCATGAATAAGGCTGCTATAAACATCCCTGTGCAGGGTTTTGTATGGACATAAGTTTTCAACTCCTTTGGGTAAATATCAAGAAGTAAAATTGCTGACTGTATGCTTGGTTTCATAAGACACTGCCAGTCTGTCTTCCAGAGTGGCTGTGCCATTCTGTGTTCCCACCAGCAGTGACTGAGAGTTGTTCACATGACTCCACATCCTCACCAGCATGTGGTGTTGTCAGTGTTCCAAATTTTGGCCATGCAAGTAGGTGTGTAGCGGTATCTTATTATTGTTTTAGTTTGCATTTCCCTCATTGCATGTGATATGGAACATTTTTTCACATGCTTACTTGCCATCTGTATATCCTCTCTGGTGAAGTATCTGTTAAGGTCTTTGGCTCAATTTTTTAATTGGGTTGTTTGTTTTCTTATTGTTAAGTTTTAAGAGTTCTTTGTATATTTTAGAAAACAGTCTTTTGTTAGATGTGTCTTTTGCAAATATTTTCTCCCAGTCTGTGGCTTGTCTCCTGATTCTCTTGACAGTGTTTTTCATGGAGCAAAAGTTTTTAATTTTACTGAAATCCAGCTTGTCAGTTATTTCTTTCACAGATCATGCCTTTGGTGTTACATGTAAAAAGTTATTCCTTGCCAGCTCCACTTGCTGATTAAAAAAAAGTCATTCCCATACTCAAGGTCATCTAGGTGTTCTCCCATGTTATCTTCTAGGAGTCTTATATTTACGTCTATGATCTGTTTTGAGTTAATTTTTGTGAAGGCTGTGAGGTCTACGTCTAGATTCCTTTTTTTTGCACGTGGATGTTCGGTGTTCCAGCACCATTTGTTGGAAGCATTGCCTTTGCTCCTGTGTTAAAGACCAGTTGATTGCATTCACGTGGATCTGTTTCTGGGCTTTCTATTCTGTTCCAGTGATCTGTTTGTCTGTTCTTTCATCAGCACCACAGTATCTTGATGGCCGTATCTTTACAGTAAGTCTTGAAGTTGGGTATTGTCCGTCCTTCAACTTTATTCTTTTCCTTCAATATCCAGTTGGCTTTTCTGGGTCCTTGGCCTCGCCATGTAAACATTAGAGTGAGTTTGTTGATATCCACAGAATAACTTGACTGGATTTTGATTGGGATTGCATTGGATCTATAGATCAAGTTGGAAAAAACTGACGTGTTGAAACATCCCTATCCACGAGTATAGACTGTTTCTTCATTTATTTAGGTTTTTGATTAACTTCATCAAAGTTTTGTAGTTTTAATTATGTAGATTTTGTACATATCGATATTTTGTTAGATTTATACCAAAGTATTTCATTTTGGGGGGTACTAATATAAACGCTATTATGTTTTGAATTTTAAATTCCACTTATTCATTGATGGTATATAGGAAAGTGATTGACTTTTGTATATAACCTGTATCCTGCATACTTGCTATAGTTGCTTATTCATTCCAGAAGTTTTTTTGTTGATTCTCTGGGATTTTCTACATAGACGATCATGTTATCTGTAAACAAAGACAGCCTTATTTCCTCCTTCCCAATCAGTATGCCTTCCGTGTCCTTTTCTTGCCTTTTTGCATTAGCTAAAACTTCCAGTACAATGTGTAAAAGGAGTGGTGACAGGGGGTGTCCTTGCTTTGTTCCTGATCCCTGGAGGAAAGCTTGTAGTTTGTCCCCGTTAGTATGATGTTAGCTGTATGTTTTTTGTGGATATTCTTTATCAAGTTGATAAAGTTGATAAAGTTTTCCTCAACTTCTAGTTTCCTCTATTTCAAGTTTACTGGAAGTTTTTATCATGAATGGATATTGGATTTTGTTAAATGCTTTCTCTACATCTATTGATATGGTCCTGTGATTTTTCTTTTTTAGCCTGTTGATGGGATGAATCACATTAACTGATTTTTGAATGATGGGCCAGCCTTGCATATCTGGAATAAATCCCATTTGGTCATAATGTATAATCCTTTTTATACATTGTCAAATTGAATTTGCTAATATTTTGTTGAGGTTTTTGCATCTGTGTTCATGAGAGATATTGGTCCATAGTTTTCTTTTCTTGTAATGCCTTTGTTTGGTTTTGGTTATAAGATAATGCTGGCCTCGTAGAATGAGTTAGGAAGTATACCCTCTGCTTCTATCCTCTGAGAGAGACTGTAGAGAATTGGTAAAATTTCTTCCTTAAATGTTTAGTAGGATTCACCAGTGAATCCATCTGGGCCTAATGTTCTGTTTTGAAAGTTTATTAATTATTGATTCAATATGTTTAATAGATATAGGCCTATTCAGATTATCTGTTTCTTTTTGTGTGAATTTTGGCAGACTGTGTCTTTGAAGGAATTGATACATTTCATCCAGGTTGTCAAATTTGTGGGTATAGAGTTGCTCATAGTATCTCTTTATTATTCTTTTAATGTCCAAAGGATCTGTGGTGATGTTCCTCTTTCATTTCTGATGTTAGTAATTTGCATCCTCCTTTTGTCAGTTGGCCTGGCTGTTTCAGATCCTTAATCAATCAACCTAATTGATTAAGGATCAGCTTTCAAAGAAGGGTCACTGACTTTCTCTATTGATCTCCTGCTTTCAATTTCAGTGATTTCTTCCATAATTTTATTATTTCTTTACTTCTGCTAACTTTGAATTTAATTTGCTCTTGTTTTTCTAGTTTCTTAAGGAGAAAACTTAGATTATTAACTTAGATCTTTCTTCTTTTCTAATATATGCCTTCAATGCTCTAACTGTCCCTGTAAGCACTGCTTCCACTGTGTCCCACAAATTTTGGTAAGTTGTGTTTCCATTTTCATTTAGTTCAAGGTATTTTTAAACTTCTCTTGAGATTTCCTCTTTGACCCATGTGTTATTTAGAAGTGTGTTGTTTATTTATTTATTTTTTGGAGACAGAATCTCACTGTATTGCCCAGGCTGGGGTGCAGCGGTGTCATCACAGCTCCCTGCAGCCTGCAACTCCCGGGCTCCAGCATCCTCCCTCCTCGGCCTCCCGAGTAGCTGGGATTACAGGCGTGAGCCACCGTGCCCGGCCAGGACTTTTTCTCTATCTTTGATTGTCTATAATCTGAAAATGAGATGCCTAGGTATAGTTTGTTGGGCATTTATCCCTCTTGGCATCCCTGGGCTTCCTGGGTCTGTGGTTTGGTGTCTGATGTTAGTTTGGGGAAATGCTCGGTCATTGTTATTTCAGACATTCCTTGCGCTTCTTTCTGCCTTTCTTCTCCTGGTGTTCTCGTCACGCGTATGCTGCGCCTTTTGCAGTTGCCCCGCAGTCCTCGGATACGCCGCTCTGTTTGTGTGCAGTCTTTGTTCTCTTTGCGTCTCAGTTTTAAAGATTGCTGTGTGTTGAATGTTTGTGTCTCTCCATAACGCGTGTGGAAACTCAATCCACACTGTGGCGGGAAGAAGAGGTGGGGCCTTGGGCTATGATTAAGTCATGAGGGCTCTGCCCTGGCGGATGGGATCAAAGCCCTTCTGCGAGAGGCTTCAGACAGCTGCCTGGCCCTCGCCCCTCTCCTGCTATGTGAGAACGCAGTGTTTGTCCCTTTCGAACCTTTCACCGTGTGAGGACGCAGCCGTGAGGTGCCATCCGTGAACCAGGAACGGGCCCTCACCAAATACCGAATCTGCCAGCACCTTGATCTTGGACTTGCAGCCTCCAGAACAGTGAGAAATAAATTCCTGTGATGTCTTGTTGTGGCAGCAGAAACAGACTGAGACAGAAGTTTTTCTTGATACATCCCCAAGTCAGAGATTCCTCCCTCGGTGGTGCCACAGGGGAGGGTCAGGGAGCACAGGCAAGGGGCAGGGGCGCTTCCAGAAGAGGCTGAGCAGAGCGCAGGCCAGACTGAGGGCTCAGCCAGCAACGTCAGATACACGCTGGTGGGTCGTGGGGGAGGCTGCAGAGCGGGTCAGGGTCTGAGGAAAGCCAGGCTGGGGATGAGGTCCTTGAGTCTAGAGATGGCTTTGGGGGAGTCATTCAGGGTTTGGGGCACAGTGTTCTCCTACAAGTCTTTTTTCTCCTCTTATTGCATCAAAATCCCTCATATGTCCAGAGACTCTCAGCCAAACAATAAGAAACTCAGTTACTCAAAGAGCTGACTCCCTTCACTCTTAACATGGGAGAAGAATCTGTTTTTATCCAAGTTTTAATGCCAACTGAAGAAATTTGGAGTAGGGAAGGGTCCTGCTCCCCTCCCCTGCTTCCTCCTCAGCCCACGGTTCTGCTTGTCCAAGGGCCTGCGGTGTGGGGGCTGCGGTCTTGCTCTGCCCCTGCTCCCTTGTCCTGAGTGAGTTCTGCACCTGCGGGCGGGCAGCCTCCTCTCCCTGACCGCACGCCCCCCACGCTCCCTTCTGCATGTGCCCGCCAGACACCATGTGTCACCCTCACCCACGGTCCCCTCTCGGCTCTCCTAGTTGGCTGTGCCCAAGACTGTTCCTTGACCTTATGTGACTTCAGTTTCTGTATCTCTGTTTCTCTCTTTTTCTTTTTTTCATTTACACTGAGTCAATGGTGGAGGTTTCTCTCTTTCTCGACTGGCTCTCTGTGTTTACTTCAGCCCCCCAGGTAAGACCCTGGCCCCCTGTAACACCTCCACTCCAGGCTGTGGACCCCTCACCCCGTGCCCCTGCTGCGGCCAGGAATGGTATCGGGGTGTTCCAGGAACCCCGCTCTTGGGCCCAGCAACCACGGGCTTCTGGGACACTGCGGAGCTGTGCGCATCAGTCCTGCCTGAGTTTATGCTCCCAGCCGGGACCTCCTGCCTGCTTTCAACCCGCTAAATGTCTCTATTCAGCCAGCTCTCCATTTTCCACAATGACTATTTCAACTCCCTCTGTCTTACAGTTTCTACCTTGCAGAGCCTGGTTACTCACTCAAGCTGGGGGTGTTTATTGACCACCTAACTCAGGAGGGACTATTCTAGTCCCTGGGATACAAAAGGGAACAACAAAGCACCCATGGAGTTTACTGTCTTGCAGAATATTCAAAGAAGTAATGGTAATTGATTTATGTACATTATTGACACATCCACCCTGTTCATTCTTGCCCTACCGACAGCCTTTTACTCAGTGCTCACTGTGTGCTCTAAGGCCAAGAACATTGTGGTGGACAGGACATGGCCAGCACCACACAGAGTGGGGAAAACAGACAGAGACCAATAATGAATAATATTAATGTCCACCAATCACTTGGTGACACGAGGCAGGAGAACAGGGACCAGAGAGTGATAGGATGTGCTTCCAGGAGGAGGGGACAGAGAAAATTCTCTGGGAGGTGGGACAGGAACCAAGGTCTGAAGAGTGAAGCTGAGCCCTGGGAGGAGCACACAGTGGGCACCGCAGGGGGATGGCGGTGCAGGCACCCAAAGGGGAAGTTGAGGCTGGGGCACCATGCAACCCCCAGAGGAGGAGAAAGGCTTGACCTTCGGTTCACTCCCTGAGGTGATCACTTAAGATCATCCCAGGCAGCACCCCATTCCCAGAACCAGAAACCCAAACTCTCCTTACACCCTGATCAACACAGACACGTGGTAAACTGAACACGGTCGGGTGGATGATGATTCCACTGGGTGCAGGCTGTCTCGGACCTGCATGGTGACGTTCTCAAACATCAATGTTTGCATTGAATAAAAGGAAATAATAACATATCTCCTAATGGGGGTAAAAAGTTGGCTCCTAGTCCCCACAGGAGTATGTTGTTTTGATGGGGGAAGGAGCCTTGGGTCTTTTTGTATTAAGATTCTTTCAAGTCATTTAGGAAAAATTAAGTACTTTATAAACATGCACTGTGATCAGACACAGCATGGCCCCAAAACGTGGCACTCACAAACCATAATCTATTTAATGGGGTTTTTATTGTATGGCAACACGTATGACGAACCTTGTTAGAAAATGTCATTCCAACTATTCTATCTCTGAAAAGAAAATCACCTTTTCTCCAGGGAAAGCACCAGCACTTGTGGCACTGCGCTGTGGCCTGCCCACCACTGGGCTGGGCACAGGGACTCTCCTACCTTTTTCCTGTGGTCCCGGTAGGTTTTCTCCCACGTGCGCTGCAGGTATTCACTGGCACAGGGGAAAGTTGGCCGGGGGGCTCCACGCATCTCAGCAGCAAAAGCCTCTTGCTCCTTTCACAGAGAGGACTGCTGGGCCTGGTAGCTGGGGAGGGCTGTGTTTGCGGGTCACGTGGCAGTTGTCATGTCATCAGAGCCACCGGACAGCCCTGGGTGCTTTCAAACAATACATAAAGAATAACACAGAAGTGAATCTTCTGCTGCAATGGGTGTTTTCTCACGATCTCTTGAATAGCTTAGTGTTGCCATGTTGATGATCACTCCTCAGCTGCAGAGGAAGAAAATATTCAGAATAAGGTCAAAGAATTTCTCCTCCAACTGCTGTCTCTTTCCTTCCCTCCCTCCTTCCCTCCTTCCTTCCCTCTCTCCCTTCCTTCCTTCCGTCCCTCCTTCCTTCCTTCCCTCTCTCCCTCCCTCCTTCCCTCCCTCCCTCCTTCCCTCCCTCCTTCCCTCCCTCCTTCCCTCCCTCCTCCCTCCTTCCCTCCCTCCTTCCCTCCTTCCTCCCTCCTTCCCTCCCTCCTTCCCTCCCTCCTTCCTCCTCCCTCCTTCCCTCCTTCTCTCCTCCCTCCCAATCTCTCCCACCTCCCTCTCTCCAATTCCTGCTTTTCTTTGTGCCTTCCTTATCCCCTTTCTCTCCTATCTTTGAATAATTTATAATAATTTGGACAACACCACAATATTTGTATTTGCAGGTTAGGTGGCAGATCCTCACTAATTTTTCCCGGTGGACTTGAGGACTGGTTGTGGGAGGGGTTGGCCGTCCTGAGCCTCCCTCCCCATTGCTTTAGTCTCGCTGCGGTGGGTTTTCCTGGGACACACGAGGCAAGAGTCGTGCTAGGATAGTCATCGAATCATTGCGTCCTAGTCGAAACCACACACATAATTTTGGAGATAGCATGGTTAGAGGAATTGGTCATTTTTATTTCATCTCTAGCGTTCATTCCAGTACAGCACCCGTCATAACCCTCCATAGTGCAGAATCCTCGGCTGAGACTCGTTGCTCAGCTCTGCAGCTGGGAAGGGTAGAAACAGGGCGTGCTGCGAGGCGTGGTGTCCGCATGCTAGCGCGAGGCAGTGGCCATCAGTCTGAAAGAAGATTAGCCAAACTTACACTGAGTCACACTTCAAAATAATAAGATGTGAATAAAATAAAAGTGTGACTCTCCTCTGTCGTGGTTTAGGCAGCTGAGGTACGTTGTACTCAGCTAGTTCTAATGATCTTCAGAAGTTTGGCAGAAGATTTTGCAGGCTGGTAAGATTGTTGATGTACTGAAAATTTTAAAGTTGCCCTCATTTTTGAAAGAAAAAATTCATTAACGTGCAAATTGTTCGTAAGTATTAACTTTCAGAAAACCATGCATATACAGTAGAATATAGATGTAAGAAATACTACCTAAAAGCATAGCTAGCACCTTAAGAAGTAAGGCTTAATTAAGATTTCTTAGCCTATAAAATCTGTATGTCTTATCCAGATGAATTCTCTTAAAATAACTAATTTCCTTTACTCTGTTATTGTCATTGGTGAAAAATAGCTGGAGCAAGCCTCACATTCCATAGCAGACGCTCAGGAGACATCCGCTGGTAAAGCTGGTGGAAGTGGCAGCAATGGCGGCATTGCCTGGTTCACAACTGGTCGGGAGGTTCTGCTCAGACTGCAGGGCTGGTTCTGTTTGGTCCTTGTCTCCTTCCCCATGTCCCACCTGCCGAGAAACTCCTGACAGCGCTCAGTGTCGCCGGCGGTCAGCCGCGGGGCGAAGGCTGTGTTCTCTCACCCTCCCAGGGACAAGGAGTGAATTGAGGGCACAGTGGACAAAAGACGTGATGTGTGAAGTTTGGGGTTATGGTGTGGGTATTCGTAGCGGTGTGGATGCACCCCCTGTTCAGATGCACCTGGGCGAACACAGTGGGCTCAAGGGAGGGGGCCTAGCTGTGTGCCCGTGGCCTGTCCTTACTGCTGACTGACTGACTCCACCAGCATTTGCTGTTTGATTTGACTTGGTGGTGGGGCCCTGTGGTGGAGGATCTGGAAAAGTCAGACAAACTGCTGAAGAACCAGAAAGACCACCCTTAACTGCATGTTCTGGACTTCAGTGCACCCATCAGGTTCAAATTAAGTTTTGATTCTTAAGGTAAGACCAGAAAGGTCAGTTAACCAGCAGCTCCTTGGACTCTATCCTGAGGGTATCATCTGAAACACTGACAAAGATTTATACACAAAGATTTATGCCTAAAAGTAGAAAATTGGGAAGTCTGGAGTTTAATAGTAAGTAACAATATTGGTCTCCACTAACACACTTCTGTTCTGGACCCAATCCCTGGCACCACATTGCATTTTGTGAATTTTGTATTAACTGGAGTTTTTTTTTTTACATTGGGCTAGTTTGGATTTTGATATTATACAGTTTCTACTTATACTCCACAGAAGATAAATCCCAAAGCCTATGTTTGGCTTTGATTATCCAGATAATACCTGTATGATCAGCTCCAGCCTTAATCAAAGTTTTGACCCAATATTAACTTTAATATTGTGTTTATTAGAAACACCTTGAAGTGTTACCAATTGATGCCCTGGATTGTGAAGGTATTACATATAATAGCTTAGTGTATTGTATATAATATATAAAGTATTTGGTTTATAACATATATTAATTAAATCCTTAATATTCATAATTCTGTTTATGTGTCCTCAGCTATAACTCTAGTTCAAGCCTTGGTTTATGTGTTCCTCTGCCTTCCCACAAAAGGCAAAGAGCATCAAAATTAAGCAACTGACTTCATTCTTATTCTGCAGGAGAGTGTAATTCTCAAATTACTCCATATTTATTCAACTTTTAGGGGGCAAAAGTGCTCACAGATATTTATTCCCAGAAAAAATAAATGTGTTTCCAGTACCCTCTGCCTAGTGCGAGTTACCTGCTGCTGGGGTCGGTGCCTGGGCCATCGAGGCAGCCCATCCACTAAAGACAAAAAAACACTGGAAGTCTCCTTAAACACACTGAAGAGCTGAACTAGTAGTCAGGAATTTCGAGGTTGTGGTCAAAGAATCTATCAGATCCCTGAGCTTGCACTCGGAGCATTTCTCCTGGGAGTACTCGAGGTGCCAGGGAGTCAAGGATCTTTGCTGGGTGAGAAGGCAGGTGGGGACTCTAATAGCAGTCGGAGCTGAGTCCTTACCCCCCAAACAACTGCCAGGTCACGGCAGAGCAGGGACAAGAAGAGCAGAGGGGTCCTGCAGCCCAAATTCTCATTGCCTAAGCAGCCAAAAAAACCCTTGTATAGTGAAATTAGCTTAAAGTGGCCCCGGATTGATAACATCCCACAATGCTGAGAAAAAGTGATGGCCCTTCCTCCAAAGGCCTCCAACCCTTCCAGTGCCTCAGTGATGCTGAATGTCACACAAGGAAGCCACAACCGGAACTGGCAGAGACAGAACAAACTCTCAGAGACAGGGATATTGAAGTCATGAGACACAGATTACAGGACAACAGCACTTGCTATTTTTAAGGAACAAAAGACAAAATTGGAAATATCTGCAGGGTATGGGAAACCATAAAAGTTTTCAATATAGAAGGAACGTTTACAAAATTTGCAAACTTTGACCGTATGCTGGGCTGTGAAAGAGTCTTTGCACGTTTCAAAGGCCTGAGATCACACAGATAATGTTCACAGCAGAAGAAAGCTAGGAATTAATAACAAAAGATAACTAGGAAATTTTACACATTTGGAAATTAAGCAATGCAATTCCAAAGTCAGGAATAAGACAGGGATGTCATTGTGGCCTTCTGCTATTCAAGAGGTGCTTTTAGGATTAACCAGGTATATTTGTTAGGTGTTTTGAACCGTCAACCTAAAAAGAAAGCCAGAGTGTTTGGGAATAGCAAGGAATTGCATGCTGTGCCAGATCATAGGCATATTTGAGGGGGTTGGGGGCAAAAGGGAGATTTTTAAAGACAAAGAGAAGAAGTTACTGTTTTATAACTAAAATCGCTCATTACAAGAGCTTGGTGCACGAGACAGCCCTTACTGGACAGGTGTCCCTGTGCTGGCTGCTTGTTTGGAATACTGCAGTCTTGTGGAATTTCCTTGCAATAAAGTCCTGCTACAGGCAAACGTGCAGCTTGTGCAGGAATGTCTTGTGATAAGGCCTGCTAAAGATGTTCACGCGTGAGGGCTCCCCCGTTATGGCCTCCCAGCACCATTTGATAGGGTTTGACATAAGTGAATCTATTTTGGTACCAGCAACTTTCAAAACACAAGGAATTCTATTTGCCGGTAATTAGTAGCGGTGGTATTAATTGTAGGCTTAGTTATGCAATCACATCTCAAGAAGACTAGTCCTGAAAAGATTCAGTTAGGTCTATCAATCCGACTCTGAGAATATTCTTAAGAAATTGATCCGGAAGAGTGGAAAAGCTGTATGCACAAGCATATGAATGTCAGTGTTGTTTATTTTACCGCTAGTGGGAAAATGGCAGGTGGAGCTGCCATTCCGCTGTGGGAGCCACACCATGCCTGCAGCGTGACGGGGTACAGCACGGCCATTCCTGTGGCAATTGGAAAAATTAGAAGCCCAATAAGGCAAGTACAAAATTATTCCTCTTGCAAGTAAGAATCAGAGCCTAGAAGATACCCTGGAAAAGTTAATTTGTTACAGGCGTAAAGGAAGTGATTTTAAAATTTTTAAACAAATTTTATCATATTGGTGTGGTTAATTTAAAAAAGAGTCTGTTTGATGTGCAGATTAGGCCCAGATCACACCATTTATAGCCTGCCCCCTCTTCCCTGGCCACTTCTGTCCACTGAGCTTGGATAACTCAGTGAACACTGTAAGCCATACCCCCACCCGATTCCCAAGGCAGACTCTCTCACGAAGCCAACAGGAACCCCCTCAGCCTCTTGAGTCTGAGCAGTCCCTTCTGAGCTCCCACATTTTCTGAGGGCCAGAGCAGCTGTAACCGGCCCCATGAACAAATTTCAATGACCCCTGTGTGTTATTTTAATAATCCTCTCCCTTAACCAACTACTTGACTTTTTGGGTTGTTTCCCAGACATGGTGGAGTTTCTGCAAGACAAAGGAGCTGAGATTCTGAACGCCCCTGGGCAGACCTCCTGACCTGCCCCAGTGCAGGTAGCCTCTCATTAGCTACACCACATCCTGCCTGGGGTCTCCACCCCAACTTCTTTATCTGGAGAATGCAATAATACTTTCAGAACTGAACAATAATAGCTTTTGTGCTATTTCCAAGCAGCTATTTTTGGTCCCTAGTTACTGGTCCTCAAGTTTGGCCTTAGGCAAAGCTCATGTCTTCTGCAGGGGAGGTCCCTTCTGGGGTGGGGTGCAGGCTGGAACAGGGCTGTCTTAGCAAAGCAGCCAGTTCCTGGAGGAGAACCAGGGCACGGCCTGCCAGGAAGGGGCCCCAACATCACAGAAGCCTTGATTAGGCTGGGTTGCTTAGCCCCTTGTGTGCTGAACTTCTCAGTAGCCCTTGGAGTTTGGGCTCTGCCAGGGGCCACGAACTAAACAGGATGTGTGCGTTTCTGAGCCCCGGGGCCTGTGTCCAGGAGACGTTCCAGACACACAGTGCGTCCTTCAGCAACCCAGGGAGGGGACAGGGCCCCAGGCTCTTAGCCCCACTGCCCCCTGTTGCCATTTTAGTGCGGATACAATTGTAAAATGAATAAGCCACTTTATCCATCATAAAAACAAGGAAGCAGCTCTTGCATATCTTTGGCAATATATCCTCCCTTCAAGAAAAAGGAGAAAACGCAACTGAAATACAAACGCCCCCCAGTTGGGGAGGAAAAGGAAACGTGAAGGGAGCGCAAACATTCCTCCGATGGTGAGGGAAGGGACGTCCTAGACGGGAAACGGTCGCGGGGACTCACGTCCCGGTGGGGCTTGTGGCTGTGATGGTGCCGCGCTTGTCACACGTGTCAGGTGACCAGGAGGAGACTGAGCACCGGAGGATTCCTATCTGCCAGCTTAGTGACGCGTGTGGCCTTCTCGTGGGTCCAAACCAGGCACTGTCCCGTCTTCAAATGCCCCCTTTCCCTTCTCCTCTTCCCTCCCCCAGAATTGCCCGGATTCGGAGTGACTTCCGGTGGATGTCCTAGGTGGAAAGCAATCTGGTTAAAGTCATGCATGCTGCTCCCACGCCTTCCAGGCTTTAATCAGACTGCCTGTTGCCTAATGGGGGCAAACTCAAGCAAGGCAACTGGATAAAGGGTCCAATTCAGGGTTCCTTAACCTCAGCACTGTTGACATTTTGTGCCAAGCAATCCTTTGTTGTGGGGGGCTGTCCTGTGCACTGCGGGCTGTAGAGCGGCATCCCGGCCCCCACCAACTCGATGCCAGCAGCAGCCCCTCCCACACGGTGTGACAACCAAAAATGTCTCCAGACATGGCTAATTGTCCCCTGGGGAAAGGAGGGGGCAAAATCACCCCCAGTTGAGAGCCACTAATCTCTGTCTCATCAGTGAGACTTTAGGCATGGCAACGAGAAAGGAACTTTTATGTGAGGAAGGTGAGTCCTTTTACATTATCAGCCGCCAAGAACCGGCATTTCAGACTGAAGCCTGATGACACTTTAAGAAGTGCATTTAAAAATAAGGTCTCCCTTGTAGTATAGTTTGAAATCTCACTGAATGGATGTGGGGAGCACAGTTTGGGGGATGACCACGATTGTAGCTCTGACACGGGCAGTGCATGGGCAATATATATAGCCAAAGTGTGTACCCCCATAATATTCTCAAATAAAAAAATAAAATTTAAAAAAAAATAAATAAAAATTAAAAAAAATAAGGTCTCCCAAATTCGTCTCATCTAAGGACACCTATTGATGTGCTGCCACTTCTAAAAAGATTTCAATATTTTATTGCCTCTTTTAAAAGACTCTTTATAAAAGGCAAATAAAAAGCTGAAGTGACTAGGTGATAAAGAAAATTAAATCTTCTAAGGTCAGGCTCCCTCACCACCGGCCCTGAGGGCTAGGGGAAAGCTCTCCTGGATGGAGTGTGTTAGAAGGCAGCCAGGTGAGGCCCACCTGCTTTTTTGCCCTGTTCTTTGATGGGTTTCCCATGAGCTCAGTACTGAGTGGAAGCTAAGTTAAAAAGACCACGTTGAACAAAATGGGTCTCCAAAATATACCTTTCTGACTTTTAGCTGGCTGTTTTGAAACTCTTTTGTAAAAGAAATTTACATCTAAAAAAAATCTCCATTTGTAAAGGCACCTGCCTCTGTGCACCTGCAAGAGGGAGGACTGAGTAAGTCTTACCTCTGTTTAAGGTGCTTTTCTGTCTTGTCTTAGCTAGGCTTTTGCACACACTCTTCTTCTTGGTTTAGGCAAATGATGGTACAATATTTAGGCCTGAGGTCTCAGCCCTGTGCTTTTGAGGGGTAAATTTTTTTACCTTATTTCACCCTTTTGGGGTGCAGATTTAGGTTGCCTAGTTGACAATTGCTTAGGGCAATGACAGAGATAATTGGAAGGTTGATAGTCTAACAGGGGGAAATGTATTTAAATTTAGAACAGAAGGAACAGACAGAAGAGCTACAAAACAAAAATAAAACTACTGAGATTACAAAAAATGCAGATCCAACAAACTTTTTTCCAAACCAGCACTAATGACTGAAGCTGATTTATGGGCCCAACATCAGAAAATACCCTTCAAATCTTACCATGTCTTTGAAATGCTAAATCCTAGGCATTAGCTCAGCAGCATTCCAGCCCAGGTCAGGTCTGAAACAAGTCAAACCCCTCGAAATGCTCAAACTGCCTGTTTTGGATCCCCTGAAGGATTTATTAAAAAAAAAAAAAAAAAAGCAGCCACACCCCGTGGTCCAGTGGCCAGAATTTTGCACTTTCAGCACAGGAGCCCAGGTCCCGTCCTCTGCTGAGAAAGCAGGCCCACTGGCCTAACACACCCACGCTCCTTCTTGACATATGTATGACTCTTGATTGGTGAACTAAAATAAAGTCTTAAGCCCCCAGCTGACTGAATGGACCCTTGGCCAAGGGGACCCCAGAAAAACCCCAAAGCTGAGTTGCTGGCCCTGAGAAGGTAGGTCAGACACGCCTCGTCCTGCCCCCTCCCTTCTTAGAGGTAGATGTCCTTTGTAACAATGAGATGCCAAATCATTAACAAGCCTAAGACTCTTATACAAGACACAGCTTGAACCACACTTGCAGGCCGTAGATTTACTCAACAGATCACTTGAGTTTGGGTAAATATACGGTGGCTTGTCTTAGGTTAACAGACATCCTTGTCTTAAGTTAAAACATTCCAAGCCTTTAGAGAAAGCTTCATTTCTTTAACCAATTACAAATCAAATAATCTTTAAACTCACCTATAAATCTGAAAGCTGCCCACCATGAGATCTCCGGCCTTTTTGGGCCAAACCAATGTACGCCTTCCACATACTGACTTAGGGTCTTACATGTAGTTCCTGACCCCATGAAGGTATAAAACCAAACTGTAACCTGGCTAACATGGGCTCCTTTTCTCAGGACCTCTTCAGGCCGTGTGCTCTGGGCCAGTCACACACGTTTGGCTCAGAATAAACCTCTTTAAATTATTTTACAGAGTTCTGGTCTTTTTCCATTGACAATCTTTGGGATACCCACTTGTTATTGATCCTTTTCCCTTCCACGGACAGCTTTTGATCTTCTTCCCCCATGTGGCATATGGAGTTAGGGGCCTTCATGCCCAACTCAGCTGAGACACTGAGATCCTAGCCAACATAGCTGGTCAGAAATACGAATTGTGCTCCATTTGCAGCTAGTTAAACTTTCCTTTCTTTGAGCTGTCTTTGGGCTGGTTCTGGATCGTGTGAGGACTGTTTTGCACCTATGTGGAGACACCTCATGCATCCATCCTCAGTTAAGTCATAACCTTGGTTAAGACTTCTTGGTTTTGGGGAGTCACTTGAGAGGGTACCTTCGGTTAAAAAGTTCAAAAGCCAGGAATATCACCTGTTTGTCCCAGCTAAAATCTGGTAATAAGAGATTTGAAAAGATTTATTTAGAAAGAGTTCTATGGTCAGAAGTCAGCTTAATTAAAAGCTGATACTCAAGCCCTGCCTTCCTCTCTCTGGTCTTCAGCATCACATTAAGGGATGTAGAGGGACTTCTGATGACTCAGACCCCTCCAGGAACACAGAAAAAGGCACCACCCACCCTTTTCTGGGGTCTTCTGTTTTCCTTGTGGAGTCTCAAGAGTCATGGACAGATATCTCTAGGTCTACAACTCTGCTCTCTTGCTCTGCATTACCTGATCTCTGTGGCTTTGGGGTACTAGAGATTGCTCTGTGCTGTGCCCTTGCCTTTCTGTGTGTGGTGGCTGCTGAGTCGAGGGGCAGAGCTGCAGTGTTGGAGCTGGCTGACAGCGGTTGTTTACAGTGAATGGTCATTATTACGGGGGCTACTCATTTCTTTGCACACTGAGAGAAATGTGCAGTTTAAACACTTAAAGAAGTGTCTTTGTGATGAAGTACTCTGTGGAAACATTGCATGGCCTGGTCCCATGGTGGTTCCCTCCCTTCAGGGACCTGGGATTCAGTGTAAAGTGGGATCCTTGCTTTTTAAAGCTCTTGATGCTCTACCTTCCAGCTGTGCCTGCTCTTCACATATCTAAATTATTAGGCCCTAAAAATGGCCAATGCTTTGTTGGCCCTGTTCCTTAACAGGCTCTGCTCCGAGCTCAAAGGTCCAGTTGGAAAACAGAGACTAAATTAAAAGCTGTGTGTCTAAATGAAATTGGTCTCCTTATAAAATCCTATGGTAAATTTCTGTAATTTTGTGTTACCCTGGCATCCATTTTTAATCTTCCTCTAACACGCCAAAACTCCATCTTGAAAAGGCTTAAATTCTCTCTCTACTTTGAGATGTAAATTTGTGATCCTATTTTCTCCAAAACTTAATAATAGCTTCAGCCATGTGGGACAGATAAACTTTAACCTTTTCTACTTGCAAAGGCACAGTTTGAATACAACTGTCCTTTTAAACTAGTGAATTTTACTGGTCTCATGGCTAAAATTTTATTTTTTTATTTTTTTGAAGAGACAGGGTCTCATCATGTTGCCCAGGCTGGTCTCAAACTTCTGGCTTCAAGCAATCCTCCCACCTTGGTCTCCCAAAGTGCTGGGACTACAGGTATGAGCCACCACACCCAAAATTTAAAAATCAAAGCTATAAAGTTTTAATTTGTGTCTGTCTGTATTTTTATGTATACATGTATATGTGTCTATGTTTATATATTGTCTATGTGATACCAAATTGACTTATAAATAAATGAGTACTTACAATTTAAGTACACAAGCCCAAATACTTTTCAAGTTTATGTGACTTTACTAATCTTTGATAAATACAAATAGTTTTTAAATTGTTGCTAAAATAAAATAAAAACATCTTCACAATTTAATTTGAACATTTTTGCCTGGGTCTACTGGTTAGATATGTTTATACTGTCTCTGATAGATGTTTCAAGATCATAAAACTATTGCTTATATGATATTTTTTGATACTTGCTTAATTTGCTTTCACTGAAAATAAGGGTTACTAAGAGTTAATATTGCAATATAAGTAATTAAAACTGCTAGGTATAAGACAATTCTAAACACAAAATGTATAAGGGAAGTAGGATGTGTTTTTGGTAAGGATGGTTATTAGACAGGCATGAAAATGAGGTTTTTTGTTGAAGGGAAAGTAATTTTGTCTCGTTTAGAGGGGTTTTTTTTGTTTCTTGAGGCAGGGCCTCACTCTGTTGCCCAGGCTAGAGTGCAGTGGTGTCATCACAGCTCACTGCAGCCCCAAACTCCTGGGCTCAGGCAATCCTCCTGCCTCAGCCTCCCAAGTAGCTGGGACTACAGGCTCGTGCCACCATGCCCGGCTAATTGTTCTATTTTTTGTAGAGACAGAGTCTTGCTATGTTGCTCAGGCTGGTCTCAAACTCCTGAGCTCAAGCAATCCCAGAGTGCTAGAGAGCCACCACGCCCAGCCCCCTAAAATTTGCTTTTTCTTCAAGGAACTTCACGGAAAAGACACTGATAAGCACTCTTGAATACATGTGTCTAATAACTTTGGAGATCATACCATTGGACTGGGTAAAAACTTCCAGGACTCTCACTAAGAGTGGCTGCATTCAGGAGGATTGCTAACCCAACATCAAGCAGAACAAAAATTAATTACCTGGGACTGAACTGAAAGAAGATTAAAATGCTTTTATGACTTTTTGTTTGAAACATTGCTGATTCTTCTTATATTTTATTTTCCAGGGTCAAGAAAACTTTTTTAGGGTGTTATTTATAGCTTATAGCAATTGGGTAAATTATACTTTTGTGAGTAAAATTGAAACATTTTCCTTTCTCTCTACTGGATTTCTCTAGAATTTGGAAACTATTTGAGTCTTCTTAATTTGTGGCAATATAGTTATTTGCATAAGTTCAATAAGAATCTGTTTTTTTCTGTAACAGGACACAATTAGATACATTGGTTATTTTACCAAGGCTTTGACTACAGGGGCATATTTTCTGATATGACCAGACTGCTTTGAGGAATTGAGATTAACTTTGTAGAGGTGATAAAAAGTCCCTGGAAAGACTGGCCTGGTGCCTTGTCTACACGGTTCCCTTACAAGGTTTCTGACCTTGCGGTAAGGTCACTTTCTGACAGGCCCAGGAAACTCGAGATAGTTTGGAGCCTCAAGAAGAGAGGAATTTGCCTGGTTCATAAGGCACTACAGGCACAGTCTGATGGTGAAGCCTGAGCTTGGCTTCCTGAGCTTAACTCATTTACAAGCCCCATCGAATGGCCCTTATAAAGTTCCAAAAAGCCAACTTAAAAGAGCCTATATGGCCATTCACTATTAGCCAATCACAATAAGACTAAAACTTATTTTGCCAATAAATTGGTCTTACTATGATTTTTCTTTGGTAGAAAAGGGGAACTGGAGAGAGAAAAATTATGTTTCAGAAGAAAACTAAGGCATACCTGTTATTAGATTCCAGTCCTGGACATTGTTTTGGAGTTTTATTATTTTTTATTATTTGGACTAAATTCTGACTTACTTCCTGGCTACAAGTCTTTAAAGAAGGACTAGGTTTTAATTTTCTTTATAATGTTTTTAGTTGACTCCCCAATAGAATAGTTTTGTTTTGTTTTTTGTCATTCTGTCATACAAATTTTCTTTGTAGTCATAACACTTACATGCATTGTATTTCCACTATATGTCTCTTATTGCTTTACTTCTTCTGAGAAAGGTAAACTCATAACACTCTGGAGACTAGCGATGAGTCAACAGCAGCAGCCACAGATTTCAACAGGACCACCTGGGAATGGGCCTTCCCAGTGACAAGGGACACCCTGATATGCAGATTTTCGTCAGTGTTTTCCGGAAGAAAGCTTCTTGATCAAAAGGGGGACATGGAAAAGGAAAAGAACTTTTATCTGAGGAATGTGAGTCCTTTTAAATTATCAGGCCCAGAGAGACACTCAGGTGAGGCCATAATCACATCCTGTTCCCCACTTGAAGCTGGTTGACGGTTGACTGGCCTGTGGTGTAATTGCTCCCTACACCGTCAAGTCCTTGCTAACGTGCCTGAGCTCTCAAAACCCAGTGCAAGTAGGTTCCCTTGTGGGACGTTAGTGTGTGCCTGCCACAGTTCAAGACCAAAGCGAGGCAGCACTTACGGACACAGCAGTGGAGGTGAAGGGCCCTGGACACGGGAAGACTGGAAATTCCCAGGGCCGTGGGGAGGGTAACGATCAGCACAAACTGTGCTTTTGGACCCATGGGCTAAGTTTACCAAAACTGGTAACACCCCAAATAACAGATTATTTTCTTATTGGGACTCAGCACTTTTATCAATAGGAACGTGTGGAGGCGAGGTATGTGCAGTGGACCGCACCCCAGATCGGTGATTAAGACCTTGTTCTGCCAGCAGGGGCGGAGGCAGAAGCCTGGGCTGAGGGTCCCGAGGCAGGTCAGACACCAGCTCTGCTGTTCCGACCTGGCCCTGTGTCCTTGGGGAGATCACTCGCCTTTGGACCTCACTTCCTTATCAGTAAGATGTGGGCACAGCACATCTTATACTTGTTATGAGAGGTGAGTAAGACCAAAGGTGGAAACACTTTAAAACAAAAATGCTCCTCAAATCTCAGGATTTAACGATGGGAGAACTTGGTGCCATCTACTTGGATCCTCCTTGAATCAGATTTTTGATACATAAATAGCCACAGGGATGTAGAACTAGACTTCCAGAAGAAGCACATTCAATTAAGGGGTAATTTGAGCTTAAAGAAAGTAATTGAAATGAGCTTAAATTTACCTTTTTATAACTTTGCCTTTTGATTCTAATTCTGCCCATTGAAGTCACGCTGAAGAAACGGGAGCCCTCCGAGCACAGCAGCCTTCCCGTGCTTGCAGGTGGCTGTCCTGTGCGCCCCGTTTACCTCTCCTTCAGGCTAAGCTGCTTCACCCCTTTCATGATGCCTTGTGTGGCGAATGAAGTGTCACTTGGAACAGTCGTTCACAGGCAGGAGCAGGAGGCAGGGAGGCGTCCCTCCGCGGGTGCAGGTCGGGGCCTGGCAGGGCCATTTGGTGCCAGCAGTCCCCCTTCCCTGGCTGCGGCCACTTGGATCCACCCTGCCAGGTGTGGAGCAAGCACTTTTACCCGTGGAAGTGGTTGTTCATGTGAATGGTATGGAGGGAAAATTGACTTGAGAGGCACGAATAGGTTGTCAGTCCTAGACTCCTTTCTCAATAAGGAAACTGTCTCGGGGAGGCTGGGGGCTCTGCCTGAGGGAGCACAGCTCCATAGCCACTGGGCTTGGTTAGGGTTTCTTAACCTCTGTTCTTACACTTCCCCAGATCTGCAGAAAGAGCTCCTGTCTGCTTTCTTTTGATCACATTGTTATGATAAGTGGGTGTTATAGACGTCTTTCAGGGTATCTTCCCAGCTCACACAGCCCCAGCCCTGGGCTTGGCGTGTTCTTTCCATACGATCAGTGGCATTACCTCCTCAGAAACTGGAATTGCTGTTTGGATGCAGCTGCTCGGTGTCGGCATGTCTGGCACGGAGGCACCCAGACGACCCTGGAGGTGGGCGAGGGAGCTGACTGCTGCCCTGTGCGTGCAAACGGGCGGCAGCCTTCAGGGAGGTGGCGACAGAGCAGAGGGCTGCGAAGCAGGTCCAGGAGGCCCAGTGGGCTCTGGTGGCTTTCCCAGCACTGACTTTAGATCTGCACAAAGCCCCATTTCCCTTGTGTTTATGGAGACTCTAGAATCTTCTAATAAATTCCTCTTCTGTCTTGAACAGAGACCACCCTGGAGAATCTAAAACAATAAGGCAAAGTCATTCTTGTTTCCACATAGTTTTATATTAATACATTGGTAATATTTGTTCTCCTGGGAAAATAGAGGTACCTCCACCTTCTTTAATAGAAAAATTCAGATTTCTAATTGGCCTTCTTCATTTTCTTTTACTCCCACGGAAACCGGGAACAATTTGCAATGTATTCAAGCTCATGCTGCAGAATTTTTAAAGTGCCTTGAACTTCCTGGAATGATAACTGTATAGCTATTGCTTAGTCAAAATCTGGAAACTGCAGTGGCAACTCAGGAAGAAAACAGTTATATTGATTTATAGTTATATATAGTTGTATTGCTTTACATAGTTATTTTGATTTTAAAAGTAGGACTCTTGTCTCTCTCCTGAGATCTCTTACATTTGTTCCTACTGGTCATCACTTCATTAAGCTGATAAGTTCCTAAAGCTTGTTTCTTTCAGGACAAAATGTAGTTTTAAGTGTCAGAAAAGCACTCTGTAGTCATCTTATCCTCAGACCAGAGACACTCTTGGGCTACTTTATTTTTTAAAGGAGAAGTGATCATTGTCAAAATGGCACTCAGACCCAATAAATAGAAATAACACTCTTTTCACCCTAACGAGGTGGGCCCAGCCAGCCTCCCCCTACACAGATGGTCAGGAGCAGAGACAGTGCTAGAACCCAGGTGCTTTGATTCTTGGTCCAGTGACATGTCCCTCTACAGAAACCCTTGTGTTTCTACTGTCTTGGTGAATACACCAGCGGTATTTCATTGGTGGTAATTTAGTTCCTTCTATAGACAACACAGTAGATATCTTGGTTTCAAGGACATAAAAGTTAGGTGGTTGGACCAGGTCTTTAGTGAAAGACAAGTTGTTGCTTTCCTGAGGTAGGTATGCGGGTAAAGGGTTTTCTCTTCTGTGTGCCACTAACAGGTAGGCCTGGGAGGGTGTGGGGTGGAGCCAGGCCACACAGGGAGGCCGTAGAGTCCTCAGTGCCCTCCCTTTGCTCACCCTGCCAGAGCTGTTTGCTGTGCTGCGTGAGCTTCCTGACAACCAGCACTCACTGCACTGTCTCCAATCACATTCCTGACCTCTCGTCTTCACGAAGACCACAGTGATTATGATTTCTGAAAATTTACTTGTTCACTGTCAGATCCCAAGGTTCCCATCTCCTTCCACCCTCAACCTCTCCTTGTTTCTTTCCAGCTCTGCACACTCCCCAGCCCACTCTGGCACCATGGGCCCCTCTCCAGGAAAAACTGCAGATTTGCCACGAAGCTAAAGAGGTCTGAATACAGAACCTCCACTGCACAGCCCGCAAGGCCAGGTGTGTTTTTATACCATGGTGTCCCCTGACACAGGTACAGAGCCACCCCAGACTGTCCCCACCCTCAGCAGAACAGCCCTTCTGAATGTTCAGTATGTTGGTGGTGTGTTCAATCTTGTTTGAAGAAAATGTCCTAGAGCTCATACAAACTATAAAAACCATAGTTCCAGGTAGTCCATGGCTGGTATCTTAAATATTAATGTTAACAACATGCTAATATATGTGATATTTTCCCCATAAACATGGAATAATTTGCTTGTGATATCTAATTTTGAAAGATGTTGGTGAATTGGATAATGAGTTGGCACAATTCTCTGTCTAGTGGAGTCATCACTGTCAGACATGCAGGTGAGTAGATTATGCAGTCAGTAAGAGATTGTTTTTTTCTCTTTATATTTTGTATGCAGAGCTTCGGCATTTAGTGAAGCCAGCAGGTCTTTACTCACCACTGGAGACAAGATGGCAAAACAGGAAGAGGAAGCGCAATGTCTGGTGGAAGTGGCGCCGCATCCGCTCAGGAAGCTGCTGCTTCTGCAGAGCACGAGTGGATCTTTCTCCAAGAGCAGAGTGGCAGGATAATGTCAGAATCCAACAGGCTTTCTGATAACTCTACCTGAGACCAGGATTTCAGAACAAAACTGTATCAGTGCCCTTGCAATGCACACTGTGTGATTTTCTTATCTGTCTGAGGCTGGCCTTTACTCAGAAAACTGATTCATCCCAATAGCAACAAGGAGGTGTATTGAGGAACAAAAACGTCCAGGCATTTCTGTGCGAACTGGGAACTGACTACAGACAATAGAACAATAGATGATTGAAGGTCATAATAGATCATGCTTTGAAATGAGCCAGCAGTGGACTCAGTCTGCCACAGAAGACCATTTATGAGCACGTGACCAAGGATAGCAACTGTACTGAGCATTACTCAAGCTCTTAGAAGAGTAATAAGTCAAATTTTCGTTTTCACATTTTAAGAAGGACACTGGAACTACTATGTGGGGGGTCTTTTGAAGGGGAGGAACGCCCCCAAATGTCTGAGGACTCTTGGGTGCTGTCCTGAACTCTGGCTGAGTGCGGGGGTACTGGGTGCACGGGCCTCATCATGGCCCCTTCCTTCTCAGACCCCACTGGATTGCCAGTGCAAGAGAGGAAGCGCAGCAGCAGAGAGCATGGGGAAAGAGGGTCGTGGGCAGACGAAGACGACAAAGGGCTTCTGACAGTGGAGGGGAAGGGTGTGTCGGGCGGGGCAGAGGAGGCACAGCCAGGATGGCACAGAGACTGAGGGGGAGGCTGGGCTTGTCTTGCTAAGGGAGCCCGGGGAGGCGCCGAGCTGGAGGGTCAAAGAGAGACCCAGAGCTGAACGCAGGGTGGGGGCTGGTTCCTTCAGTTGCCTGTGAGCAGGCAGAACAGGCGCCTCTCTGCCCTGCCCTGGACGGGCTGCTAGCGGTTCCCCCAGGGGATGCCACAGCGATCCCGTTTGCGGGCCTGGAAGCAACAGCCTGGGTCTGGGGCCCCAGGGCAAAATCTCTTCTGTTCTAGCTTGGACAGGGCTAAGCAGGGAGAACTGCCAGCCCCTTGCCCACCTGTCCTAAGTGAAGCACAGCCAGCAAACCCTACCTGTGGACACAGACTCCCTGTTCACCTTTCTACTCCGAGGGGAAGTCCACGGAAAACCCACAGCAATGCAGCGGAATGAGCCACTGGTTCTCAGATGTGCATGAGCCTGCAGGTGTCCCCAGGCTTTCAGAGGAAAACCAGGACACAGAGGAGCTGTCATCCTTTGTCATCCACAAAGATGACTGCTGACCTTAGAGGAAACGGCCATGTGAGAATACAAAAGAAATTAAGCTAAAAGTCTAATTATTGTCCCAGAAAGATTCGAGAAAATATTGCATATCTGTAATCCATAATGTAAGAACAGAACACTATTTAAGAGCAGGCAGACAGCAGGAAGGAAATTTGAAATGTTGTTGCTGAACTTAAAATCTCACAAAAGAGATGGAGTTCAGGGTCCAATGGGTCTTCCAGAACATACCTCATAAAGATAAAGAAGGAGAAATATAAAAGGGGTGATAGGAGTCCTAGACAGTTAGCTGAGGAGTGAAATGCCTGAGTAGTAGGAGTTTCAGAGAAAAAAGGGGGGTGAGTGATTACTTAAAAATGAAGGAAGTTTCCCAGAATGTAAAGATGTGACTCATCCCACCGAAGGCCCCCAAGGGCTGAGGAGACCGGGGTATGTGATATCCCCCACGTAGACCCAGCGAGGGAATCTCAACACCCCAACCAAGAGCCTCCCCTGCTCTTGGTGGGGTGACCAGACCCCATGGGAAGGCTAGGAACCCGAGTGGCTTCAGACTCACAGGAAAAGCCACATCCTTGAGGACAAACTGAGTGCAGCGGCTACAGGTTTCCTTAGGGCTGGCTTGGCATGAAAGATAATTAGGGTTAGGGTTAGGCACGACTCACTGGCGGAAGTGGCATGTTGGGAGGCAGGGGAGGGCAGGCCCAGCCCTTCCTCACAAGGGCACCCGTGAACCTCCTATGCACAGCTCACTCAGGGAGGACCCCTCACTGAAACAGTCATAATCAGAAAGAGGCCAGCAGAGGGTCTGTGCAGAGACAGAGTAAGAATTTTGAAAGGGGAAAAGGAACAAATCAACAGAGGAAGCAGAAAAACGTGGCCATGAAGGGAAGAAAACTGACCAGACCTGGGGCAAAAGTATCTTCCAAATTAAGATGCACACACAGCAAGACAATGGGACACAGAGTGCACAGGGAACTGTTTTGACAGAGAAGCTACTATAACCAGAAACTATAACATGAAATATGATGATAAAACCAAGGCCAGCTTCATCGTTCCTATTCACATGAATAGACGAGCTTGACTTACCTGTTAAACTAAAAAGACTCCTATTGAATCACAAAGCAAAACCCAACCTCGTGCTGTGCACAAGAAACATGCCTAAAAAAAAGTAATTCAGAGAGTTTACGATGAAAAGGTACACAAAATCACACAAGCAAATGGCCCTGGAAAAAAGTCAACATGTAACATGTATTTTTTTTTCCAACTAGACAAGATAAGGAATCAAAAACAACCACAAAAATATCTGAAAAAAGGACTAATGATGGAGGGGTGCTGCTGGTACATGAATAGACAGACCAACGAACCAATTAGAAAGCAGAACTACGCTAACATCTGTACAGGAATCTAGGGATGGAAATGGAATTTCAAATCCTTAGGGAAAAGATTAGTTCACAAATGGTTTTGGGCAACTAAATAGCCATCAGAAAAATTGATTTAGATCCACACCTTAAACTGAAATAAATTCTAGATAAATAAAAATTTAACTGGAGAAAATAAAAGCATTAGGGATTTTAAAAATACTACGGAGGAAAGTCTTTCTAAGTATGATACAAAGACCCAGAAGGCATAAAATAAAAGATTAATACATTTGATTACATAAAAATAGATTGTCAATAACAGCAAAAAAACCAATGTAAACATAAGCCAAAGACAAAAAAACCAAACTGGGGGAAGTACTTGGAACTTGTAATCATAGACAAAAGGCTAATTTCTTTAATAAACGGGGAGTGCCAACAAAGCAATACAAAAGACCACAGATCAAATAGAAAATGAGCAAAAAGATGAATAGACATTTTACAGAAAAAGAAATACATCACTCTTAAAGTTGTGAAAGGATTCACAACGTCAAGAAATGCAAATTAGCATTACGATGAGCTCCAATGGCAGAGTCTGCAACTTGTGCACTGAAGTCCGAGCTCTCTTCCTTGTTGGGCATAGGGAAAACGCATCTCTTTCTCCCCTTGCGGTTGGCAGTGGCCGCACGGTTAACTGACTGCCAGTGGCACGGGAGTGGAAATAGGATGTGCTTAGGGCTGGCTTGGCATGAAAGATAATTAGGCCCAGCCTTGGATGGCCCAGCCTTGGATGGTGGGTTTGCCTTCTCTCCGAGGGCTGTCGGCCGGCCGGGGCGGTGAGCAGCAGGACCTGGTCCCCAGCCGTGGGTCAGGTCCACTCGTCAACTCGGATGCTCTCAAGAGAAAGACACAAATGCACAAGTGAGGAGATTATTTGTGAGAGGAAAAACCCTCTCAGTCACCACGAGGATGGTTAGATAAAGGGCGCATCCGTACGATGGAAAGTCACACGGTGGTTTTTTTAAATTAACCAGCTCTGTATGTAGTGATTTTTTTTTTTGAGACAGGGTCTGGCTCTGCCGTCCAGGCTGGGGTGCAGCGGCGCGATCACAGCTCACGCAGCCTCACACTCTGGGTTCAAGCGAGCCTCCTGCCTCAGCCTCCCAAAGTGCTGGGACCACAGTTGTGAGCCACTGTGCCTGGCCTGTAGTGATCTAGAATAATGAAAATACATGTTAATGGCAGAAAACAAAGTGGAGAATAGTGGACAGAGTGTGCTAGCATTTGTGTGAAAACTGCGACAGAGAATAGTTACGTCTTCACTTACACAGGCCTTCTCTTGGGGTGGAAGGATATGCGTGAGCTGAGAAGAAGACCTGCTTGTCATCGTTTACCCTCTCGTACAAGGCACATGTATGACCAATATTTAAAAATCTAATTATTAAAAAAACCAAAAACAACTGCATGGGGGCTTGTGGTTCAAAATGGTGACTGAGCACAAACACAATTTTCTATCTTTTCTTCTCCTGGAACCCTCATTAAAATGATGTAAAGGAATTAAAATATGTATAAAA
The DNA here is from genome assembly GCA_023783475.1 of Daubentonia madagascariensis. Classification (NCBI taxonomy): domain Eukaryota; kingdom Metazoa; phylum Chordata; class Mammalia; order Primates; family Daubentoniidae; genus Daubentonia; species Daubentonia madagascariensis. Next base: position 742,060 of record JAKFHU010000863.1, on the reverse strand, counting down.
CCAGCACCAGGAAGCGAACAGGAGAGAGGCTGTCAGCAGACAAGAAACCACAGCATTTTCCTGGGAGGCGGAAGCAGACAAAGAAGCCACAAGTTGGGGGGTGGTGAGTGGGCACAGCCCGGTGCTCAGACCACAGAGAGCAGACCCTGCAGGAAAGAGAGAGATTCAGGCACGAGGGAAAACCTAAAAATAAAAAACCCACTCCATTCAGTATCTTCAGGGTGCTCTTAGGGAATAATAAAGACCTGTTTGAAAGTTGAAACGAAAAGTCCAACAGAAAGACTGGGGATAAAGGTGAAGAAATTGCAAGGTAGGAAGAACAGGAGATGAAATTCCTGGATAAAAGGCGGAGACAGACGAGCAGGCTAGGAGTACCGTTCACAACCAGCAGGAGTCCAGGGCACAGAGTCAGACAAAGTTGAGTAAAGAAGATTATCAATGACATCATGCATGAATATTTTTCAAAGCTCTAGGGTGGAAATCTTCAGGCTGAAGGAGCCCACCACCGGACACACACGTCCAGACACATCATGGATAAATTTTAGAGTCCAAAGGAGAGAAACTCCTACTCCTGTGGGCTCCTGGTGGGGTGGGAGGGAGGGTGAGGAAGCCTGTCACCAACAAAGAACAAAATCCGGACGCCTTCAGTCTGCCGCAGCTGGAGGCGCTGGGAAATAATGAAGCAATACCTCCGAGTTCTGAGGAAATCTATTTTTAACCTAGACTCTAGGTCGAGTGTGAGGGAAGAATAAGGATATTTGAGACCCACATGGACTCAGAGTTTAGCCCTCGTATGGCTTCTTTAGAGTGAGTCAGCTGGATTCTCACCTATTTGGTAAGAAGTCTATGATAGACCTTATGTAAGACTAATAAATTAGTAAGTAGTGGTACAAGAATAGTAGAAGATTTGGAATATTTACCCAGAGGAAATAGTTGGAGAGGTGAAGGGTTGCCTGGCAGGCAACAGGGCTGGGCAAGGTGAGCTTAGCCCCGCTGCTGCCGTTATAGGCCCTTGGCCCTGCCTGATATTGTTAAAGCAAACGCATACATTTTGCCTTAAACATTGCTTTTGTAGGAAGGCACGTGGAGCAGCTTCCTAAGGCCCGGCTGCAACCCCACCCTGAGACTCTCCTTTCATCTCTCCAAGTCAAGTCGCAGGCATTGGATGGTCTGTGTCTCATCCGGCAAGGAAGGCAACCCTGCTGCAGGAGCTCTCGCTCCGGTTCTGCTCCCGCGCAGGCCCAGCCTGAAGGTCCCGTGGCAGCACCACTTTGCTGTCATGTCTTGACCAGAAGAATACCTGGTGGGAAGAGGTGGGTCATTTGATTTCTAACACACCGATGGAAAGGAGACTTTTCCCTCTATCCTCTTAGGTTCAGTGACTGCAGCCCTGCAAATTGGACTGTCAAACAAACAGATTAACATGAGTAAAAGGTTTATTTCATATGCACATGAGAGGCCTCACAAATGAAACGGGAACCCCAAGAGGCAGTCAGACCCACAGGCTTATATGCTACTTTAACAAAAGGCAATACATTGGTGGAGAAGTGGCAAGCTGAAGGAAAAGCGTTTTGAGCTTCTAGGGGAGGTCAATTCATGGGGAAGCTAATGGAAGATGAGGAGTAGTCTAGTGAGGTTTGTCATGTGGGTTCCTCTGGGTGCTGTTTCTGGGCTGACAAGAGTCTAGCGTCGTCTGCAGTGACTAAAAGTCATTCTCCCTTCCTGGCAGGAGAGAGGGGAGGGGACACCTTCCCAAAGGGAAATTTATGTTCTGTTTGTATGCAGATAGGAGGAGGGCAGAGAGCTTTTCCTACCTCTGCTGTTTCTCAATTGCCTTCAGCTCAAAACAATCCTTATGTCAAAGTGGCATATTTGGGGGTGGCATATTATGACCCCTCCACAACCAGTAAGAACTTATTCCATCAAATGGGGTGGTTCTACCATGCACAGGAGGCAGCTCAGCATCATGGAAAGAGCTTGTGCACTGGGGGCAGGGACCTATCTTGGACCTTTATGCTGAGACACCTGTGGGGTGGTGGCCAACAGGACTCGAGATGGGGACGGGCTCCAGTCACAGTCTTCTACTTACTGGCAATATCTCCTTAGGCAAGATACTTAACTTCTCTGTAGAAAAACAGAACTCTAGGAATCACATCCTTTCCATGGGGTTATAGAAGAATCAAATGACTTAGTACATGCTAAGTACCTAATACAGCATCTGGCATGTAGTGAGCTATGATCACACAGAGTGCTCAGTGCATAGCCCTTGGGGGGACAGCTATGGCCTTTGCTACACGGCACTGACAGAGTTGTCAGTTGGAGCACCACATGCTCATGCCGTGTGACGCTGTTCTTCAGAGCCAGCACCACATTCTTTGAAATACCCTTAAGTATGGCAAACGTTTTTCTTTAAAGGTAAATTTGAATTTTATTTTTCAATACAGAACAAAGTAACTTAGAATCAAGTATTTTAAATGAAGCACGTGATTAATAAGTGCCAACATTGGTCCAAAAGTTGTGCGTGCCTCTTGGTGGTTACTGTGATGGCGCGTGGCCACTGGTCACTTGTGTGCTTGCCACCTCCTTACAAGCGCATGTGGGACAATTGCTTACTGTCTCTAAGGTATAATCTCATCTGCCGATTGTGACAGCAACAGTCGTATCTCACAGGAGGTCACAGGGTGTCCACGACCTCGGTCTGCCCAGCACTGAGGGTCTCTGTAGATGCTAAAACTGGGACAGTCCTGAGCAAATGGGGCTAGTTGGCCCCCCTAGAATTGGATAATCCATGTCAACATGGCACTTGTGACTGCTCTATACTTAGCTTTTCTTATTTCTTACAAGGTGTTTTAAAGACAGTTCAGAAACGATGAGGTGGTGATAAATTGCGAAATGGCGGCCAAGCTTTCCCTCCACACGTGGGAGACGTGGCCTCTCTCGCTGCCTCTGGGCTTGATCAACGGGATAAAGGCAACCATGACACGTGCAGAGACCTGGAAAGTGCTTGGAAAGTTGTTGGCTGTTCCTGCTCTTGCTGTGGGAACCCTCCGCCCCCAAGTCGGCTTGCCTGAGAGTGAGGGAGACTGGCGGGGACCCCACCGTCCCGTGTCCCAGCCCAGGCCTTACTCGGGGGAGCACCCAGCCAACCCTCAGAACCATCCGAAATGATGCTGGTTACTTTAAGCCACTAGCTTTGTGGTGGTTTGTTATGTAACCGATTGAGAGGTTTTTTTTAAGTTAATGAACAAAGCTAAAGCTGTTTAGACATGGGGCAGCGTACATGGTTCTATATGTTGACAGCAGACAAGAATATAACATTATGTAGAACTTGGATCTGAGACCTAAAGAAGTGAAGAATATAAAATTCATCCTTAGCTTGAGGTGTAATGGTCTCAAAGTTTTTGGTGTTTTGTTTTGTTTTGTTTTTTATTTGAATGTCTATCTCTTTAAAAGAGAGAAAATTTACTGTCAAAAAATCCAGGTTAGGCATTGGGTGCTTACTTCCCTTGTGTTATTCACCTCAAAGGAAGAAGTCTACAATAAAAATACAAAGTTCTGCACAATAAATATTAGAAGTTTAACCCCATCACGGGGTAAATACTTTGGGTCAGTGGTTCTCAGAGTTGGTCCCCAGGTGTGCTGGCAGGTCCCACTTCACCCCAGGGCTGCCCCAGTTTTAAAACTGGAAGTCTCATGTCCCAAGGTCCCTTCTTAGACTCTGCCAAACTGGGATTGTTGGACACCCCCTCCCAGGACCAGCAGCAAAGCTTCACTTGGGAACTTGGTAGAAAAGTAAACTCTAGGGGGAGGGACCCAGTCCATGGGTGGTGATGATGTAGCTAAGGGTCAGAACGGCTCCCGGGGGTCCTGGGGTCCTGGGGTCCCGGGGTCCAACTCTAGTCTTGGGAGGGCCTGGGTCTCACAGAAGCAGCCCTTGTCCCACATGGCTGGGGAAGAGCTGGGGTTGCTCCAGTCAGCTGACAGACCTGTGTCCTGCCCACCAGTCTCCAGCCAAGGGGAGGGCCCTGCCTTAGCACAGCATCTGCCAGACTCTGGGGGTGACCTCCTAGGCTTCTTGGTTTACTTAGGGCATTGTCATTATCTCCAGCAGGTGGCACATGCTAATCACTCCTGTTAGAATATCTGAATGAACCTGATGGTTGACATAGGAACCGAAACACCAGGTGTGACATATTTGCAAGACACTTGCAGTCAAATTATACCATCAGCAGGGCTGAAGGGAAATTTGCAATTGGCCTAAATTTGTACTTAAGGGTGGTGATGTGTAATTAAAAAAAGCACGCTCATCAGCTCCAGTAACACTGACATTGGTAAGCAGATGTTTTTTGAGGGAAAAAAATAAAGGATGGTATTCTGAGATTCAGAAGCTGTTTACTTAACCACATTTTAAAATTTACTGTGCTTTGTAGGTGATATGCTAATGTTGCCCAGTCCTGATTTAAAAATCTATGAAATATCTTAACCAGAGCAGAGAAGAAAGTAGGATGATATCGTGATGCACATGTGTGGGTGACCAAGAATGCAATCACTTTTTTTTTTATTTCTTAAGGAGAAAATTTGAGACAAATGAAAGAAAATGGCCCTTTAAATTTGTATTGTGACCCTATTATTTCACAGTTGCCTTAAAATAAAAGCCATATGTTGTAGGTTATTTTCTGCTACCTGAGAAATTGTTCCACATGATGTTGGTGTGTGATGAATTCCCAGTGCAGCTGCAGAGAAGAAATGATTGTGGGGGCACTCTACGCATGACCACGAGTTCTGCCAGCAGAACACACCCAGCCCTGCCACGTGCCAGTGAAGGAAACTTGGGGGGTCACAGCAGCCTTTCTGGGCTGCCACAGTGTCTGCTTCCAGTGATCCCTCAGCAGACTTGCTCGCATCACTTCCTGCCATTCTGGAAGAAAAGTTAAAATTGAAATTATTAGTAACTTGGGCCTCTCCCAGTTTCGAATAAATAGTATTGTAACTCATCCTAGTAACTTATGCAGGAATTAAGCATTTCAGAATAGTGCTGAAAAGTTAAGTACAGCTAGAGATCCTTGCTAACCCTCTGGGTCGAGCTGGGCCTTGCCTGTTAGCTCCGAGAGTCTCACAGAAAAGTCAGGTTTTAAAAGGCACAATGAATGTGGTTGGGAGTTTTAAAAAATTCTGTGAGTGCAAAGCCTTTGGATATCTGAACTATCTTAAGAGAAGCCTCAAGCTAATGTTTGCACAATTGTGCCTCTCAATATGTTGTTTAAATGTTGGCATTTAGTTTAGAGAACAAAGAAAATATGAAATCAAAGGTGAAACAAAAGTACAAGATCCTATCAAAAAAGAACCAAATACTGTCCATTTGAATAGGAATCTAAAAATACTATACAACAATTTTTTTAAAACTTCTGATTATCGCCTGAGGAACGTGAGACACAGACCATGCCGACACGTGCTTCGTGAGGACGCGGCCAGGGAGACCACGCCAGTTCTGGATTCCTGTTTGGGGCTGCACCAGCAGCCTCCACTTCTTGTCTTCTCAACTCAATGTCTTAAACAAACTTAAGAATTAAAGAAAAATCTTCATGTGTTTCCTATCCTGGGTCTTCTCAATTGTTTGTGGAATTCTGTAAAATCCACAAACAAGGTTGTTCCCATTAGTTTAGTGGTTCAGAGGCTGTTTTTGAGGCTTCCAATTTCCCCAACGTCTAAAACTCACCAAATGTTAACTCACATGGTCATCTTTGATTCACAATGTAAAATAGCTCCTGAGCATCAGATTTAGAATAGCTGCTAAATTAGAAAATATCCTTCTCAAACACAACAGTAATTATGATGCCACAGATCTTAATTCTTATTTTGATCCACCTTTTAATTTTCATTTGGGTCTGATGACTTTTCTTTTTGCCAGTTGCTTGTTACTAAGTTGGTTGTTCGAATGCATGTGTGGTAACCCGTGCAGGTATGCTGTGTGCATGTGTGTGCATGCGTGTGCTTGAAGGGAGATCAGACCAGGCGAAGACAGGCCAGCACACACAAAGGGAAGACCAGCGTGTTGGTTTCCGGAGCTGTTCTGAGACAGAGCACCTCTTCTACTGCCTTCCTCGAGGGAAGCTACACTCTAGAGAGCAGGAAGGAAGGGGCCGCCCGGCTGGCTGTGGGCCACTGCTCAGGCTGAGACTTCTTGCAAGGATGGTAAATAAAATGTTGGGCATTGGTGCACTCTGAAAGCCAGTAAGCCAAGGATCCCTGAAGTTCAGTTGTTCTGCCTTCAGAGTTGGATTCACCATGGATGGTTCAATGTATGAGCTTAAAAAACAAACAGCCTGATTTTTGATCCTCAGAGTGAATGAAAAGTGTGCCCAGTGGAGCCAGGACTTTCTTTCTTCTTAAGATGAAGACCTGCAACATAAAGGTTCACAAAACTAGCAGTGCGCCTTTGGAAGTCTCTGCACCGTACAAAGTGGGGATCCTTCAGACTTCGGGGAGAGCCCCATGAGACAGTGGCGATGCCCTCGCACAGCTGGCAGACAGTGAAAGATCACGTATTGCCTGTCACCACCACTGCCACTTTCATTTTTGTTCCTAGTTGGATACATCAATTTATCTGTGGAGCAGATTCTCAAGTATTTGAGGGAAAAAACCCTGTAAAACACTACCAGTCTGAATGCAGATTAGTGTTCTGTTCATTATTGCAAAGTGAGATAAAATTAGAAATTAGATATTTTCTCCCCACTACGTCTAGGAGAGACAGATGATAAGCAATCACATGTAGACTAGATCAGGTGGTGATAAATGTCACCTAGAAAAATTAGCAGGGTAAAGAGATAGAGAGTTGGGGGGGTTGTTATTTGAAATAAGGTAGGCAGGGAACTCTTTCTGGTAGGTTTCCTTGGAGGAAAGTCCTAAAGGGGAAGAAGGAAGAGTGGCATGCAGATCTCTGGGGGCAGAGTATTCCAGCAGCTAGAACAGCAAGTGCAAAGGTCCTGGGGCAGGAGAGAGCCCCTGTTGAAGGAATAGCAAGGAGGCCGGTGGGCCTGGTGCTCTGAGAGGTGGAACATGCAGGAGGTGAGGTAGGAAGAGCAGAACCTCTGCACACAGGGTCTTGTGTGTGGGTGTGGGGGTGTTTGAGGTTTGTGCCAAGGGGGACGGCACCATCCAGGTTTCAGCAGAGGAGTAACATGGCCTGTGGGTTGCCACAGGAGCACTACAACTTCATAGCAGTAGCTACTTCACTGCCATAAATTTAAAGTATGAGCCCCTTTTCGTGAGCCACAATTTAGCTAGAATTACGGAGGATAATCTGGCAGGGAGCCTCGTGCCTTCCTGCTAGCCCAGCTCCCAAACATGGTGTTTTAGCCCAAGAGGCCCTGCCTGTTCCGCAGGGCTCTATGGCAGGTGCTCAAAGCTCTTGTCTCTGCAGCAGGACAGTCAGGCGCTCCTCAGCTGTGCGGCCAACTAGGGTTGGAGGCAGAGTTGAAGGCCTGCAGAGCCTGAGGTGACACCAGTGCCATCCTTTGGCATTATCTCATTGCAGGGACACTGCAATTTGCGGTGTCTGTTCTCCACGAGGACTAGAGTCCCCACTAATCATATCGGCTCTTATTCAAACCTGAAAAATGCAGTGGAGAGAGTTGGGATAAGAGTGAAACCCTGGCTGCACTTAACCTTTGCACTCAACATGCACAGGAGGCTACCAGAGCCCTGGAGAGCGGGCCAAGCCCCTGGGTTCTCCAAACCCTCGGTGCCCATTCAGTTGAAATACGGAAGGAAATAAACAGTAGCTTCTGCAGGGATGGTGGTTACAACCACACGGAAATGGAAACGTGCATAGGAATATACTGATGGCTTTCATGCCGGGCAGGTGGGGTTACGAGTGGATTCTTTCAAATTCCCCTTAATACTGCTTTTATAGGAATTGGAATTGGTGAAGGAGGAAAACCACTTTGAAGTACTGTAATTAAACGTGTTTTGTAAGGGCTGGAAGGACCCACCCATCCCAGCACGCACTGGGCTTCATGTGCAGCTCCCCGGGCTGTCTTCAGAGGCAGCCTCAGAGGCGGCACACAGGCCCCGCATTCTCACTCAGACCTTGCTCCCAGTTCTTCCCCCGCAAAGTTTTTTCAATAAATTTGAAAAGGGCAAATAAATTGAGGACAAGGCTACACCAGCAGGATGGCACAGAGAACAAAGAGCCCCCAAGGGCTGGTCAAGACACTTGCTGGATGCCCTGCGGTCTGCGTTCCTGGAGCAGGGGACCTGCCCCTTGTCCTCCACGTGTCCCTGTCTAGGAGGGGGGCGCGGCTGGACCGTCTGCTTCTAGCTCCAGAGCTTCGAAGCCCAGGCTGTGCCCAGACAGTCCTCGCCTCTGGGAGGGGCGTAAGAGTTGAGAGGCAGAACTTTGCGGGGTAATAGCACTGGACCCAGAAGCAGATGCGGTGAGCACCACTCCCGGCTTGAGCACTACTAGCCTTGTGCCCTTGCTGCTCTACACCCTTCCTTCAGTGTCTTCCAGGGAAAACAAAGGTGGGGCAGGGGAGTGGAATTGACTTGAATGGTACATTTCAAATTGTGGGTTGCAATCAGCAGTGTGCTGGCAAATGCTTAACAGCCACTCAGAAGAAAACAGAGGGGGTGGGGCTTGTGTGTACCACTTGCCAATTCTCATGGTCTCAAACAAATACTCCTAGTTAGGAAGAGATGCTTAGTAGAATTCCACATACAGTACAGCCATGCATCACTTAACAACAGGGACATCTTCTGAGAAATGTGTGTACCTACACAGACCTGCTGCACACCCAGGCTGTGTGGTGGTGTTCCTGGGCTGCAAACCTGCACAGCAGGAATAGTATAGGCAAGTGTAACGCAATGGTATTTTTGTACCTAAATGCACCTAACCTAGAAAAGGTTCAGTAAAAACACCGTATTGTACTCTTACGGGACCACTGTCATACACATGATCGGTTGTTGACCAAAACGTCGTTACTTGGTGCATGACTTTTTTTCCACTGTGTAACAGACATCGATAACCTCAAGGGCATGGGTTTGTATAATTTTATAAACTCTGCAAGCTTATTTAATTTAATTTTTAATAATGGCTCTGTTTGACAACCAGCTTGCAAAATTCCTGAAAATTTAATGATTGGGTCTCATGAGCCAGTACCTGCAGCACACTGGGACTCATTATCTGATTGAGGGGCCTAAGCTTTAAAGATTAAATAGACCAGAGTAGTCCAGGTGAAGCTAGAATAGAATATAAAATATCAGAATGCACTGTATTTAGTCAGGATAAGTATTGCTTCATAAATTTTTTGTATGTGTGTATCGGGCCACGACCTAGACTGTATTTACTTTCGTGGGCCTTCTGGTGAGGAGTCTGAGCAGTTCTGGAATCGATGCCCCAGCTCCTTTTCTGCCCAGGGCTGGTGTGGGGAGCAGTGACAGTGACAGTGACAGCAGGGCTGCCGCACCATCCACTGTGACAGCCGAAGGTCCCAGAGGGCGGCTGGCCAGCAGAAACCTGCTTGCTTCCCAAGGGCCCTGAGGTAGAGAAGGTTCTGGAAAAGGAGACCTTTAGAGAAAAGTGTGGTGGACAGGAAGGAGCTGCGGACCGACCGCGGGCTGCAGGGCTGGCGGCGGTTGCTGCGCAGCGCTGGGGTTTCTTCCGACCTCGGGCTGCGCCCGCGGGGAGTAAACACGAGGTCACGCCCGCCCGCCGCCAAACTCCTTTTTTAAAAAACATTTTTATTTTGAGATAATTGCAGGTTCGCACAGTTGTAAGGAACAATACAGAGAGAGCCCATCTACTCTTCACGCAGTTTCCCCCAACGGTAACACGTTGCGAAACTGCGGAGGCAGGAAACCGCCTATGGTGCCCCCCCTCCTGCCACAGCCGCGTCCCTCCCCCGTCCCAGCCCGACTGCCACTCATCGGTTCCCATCGCCGTAACTTTGTCACTTTGTAACTCTTTGTCACTTTGTAACTCTTCATAACTCTTTGTAACTTTGTCACTTTGTAACTCTGTCACTTTGTAACTCTGCCACTCTGTAACTCTTTGTAGCTCTTTGTCACTTTGTAACTCTTTGTCACTTTGTAACTCTTTGTCATTTCGTAACTCTGTGACTTTGCGAATGGTGTGAAAATGGACTCACACAGCGTGTGACCTTTGAGGTTCTTTCCACTTAGCCTCGAGCCTGTCCAGCCGCGCCGGTGTCAGGAGGTGGCTCCTTCTCCCTGGGCGCTGCGCCGCAGCCCGGGCGCCGCACTTTAACGCTCCGGCTGGTGGGAGCCGATCCGGGCTTCGGCCGCCGCGAGTGAAGCCGCGGCGGACACGCGTCTGTGCGCATCGTGACTCCGAGGGGCATTTTCTCCCTACAGAGTGAGGACGGATCGCAGCGCGACACGTGGCGTGAAGGGGCCAGGGCCTCCGCCGGCGCCCTCGGAACCCAACTCCGTCCCAGCTGCAGAGCGGCGGAGGGAGCTGCGTTTCCCAGTCCACAGCCCGCGCAGGGCGTGGGGGGGCGGGGGCGGCCCGCGCGGGGCGTGGGGGGCGGGGCGTGGGAGGCGGGTGAACCGCGAGCAGACCCCACTCCGCAGGGGGCGCGGCCGCGCGGAGCCGTCGCAACTTCTCCGGGGCCCTGGAGTTTGCGTTGCACCAGAGCTCGAGCTGCAAATCTGCCAGGTGCTCGCCAGGGTGCGGAAGGTCACGAGGGTGCGGGAGAGGAAAAGTGTCCGGCCTTGTCAGGGAAAATAACGGTGAGAAAACCACCCTTGACCGACCGCTGCGTGTGTGCCAGACACTGTCCAGGTGCTCTGCACACACCACGTGCCAGCTCCGTCCCCACGCAGCCCTGCAGGCGGGCACTGCTGCCAACCCAGCTTACAAAGAATTTAGAGATAATCTGGGGAGAACAGCTATGTTCACAACAAATTATTTGAAGGAATAAAAGGAAATTTAAGTGGTGTGTTGCAGACTACAATGTGATAAGAGCGCGTCAGTGGAATCGCTATTAATTCGCAGGTTCAGGGCGTCACCGACCGTGGCTGCCGTGCTGGCCTGGGGCACACGCCGGCCTCCCGCGCTCACGCTCCCAGACAGGCCACCACGAAGCAAGGACGAGGACGCCTGTTCTCAGCCGCGGGAGCACCGCCGCCTGGGAAACGCTTGCTTTCGGCCTCCACGGGGTGCGGCCGTCGTGTCTGCACCTGCTTCCGGGATTTTCTCTTCTGTGTGTGTCGCTGGCAGAGGGACGCTGAGCGAGCGCAAGGTCGCCAGTGGCCGGGCCATGTGCGTGCCCGGGGTGAGGGGCCGCGTGTTGTATTTCGTATGCCTGGAACTGCGGCCTTGGCTGATAGACGCAGCCTCAGGTTTGTTAGATAAATGAACTGCTAAACAGAGCAAATGCTCATTCAAGCAAATTGTATGACCTCTATATAAAACTGTGATAAAACATTGAAGGAAACGAGGAGAAATAAAAATACTTGGGTTATAGTGGTGGACATACAAATGCATTTTTGCCCTTGTAAAGTTTTATTACTATTCTCTTGGGTTCCTCAATCTAATGTTTCACAAAAGGAATAGTTCTTACTGGCCATTGATAAAATCTATTGTGCCTGATTTCAAGGATACTTAAGAACAGTTGAGGATTTTTAGCTGCATTTGTTGCTGGGCCTCCAGTGTCTGGTTCCTTGGACAGGAAGCATGTGTGTCCGATGCGGGACTTCCTAGGCTCCGGGGTCTGGTGTGCTCCTTCAGAGCTGTGTGAGGCTCTGCAGTGAGATTGAAGTGTCAGAATAGGGGCCTGACTGTAAGTTCCCAGACCAAACTATGTGAATCAGGTACCCTTCTCCTTTTAAACTTCCTCTGGAATAACTTGATGAAGATCTTAGATGGAAGAAATATCTACCTCTCTGCCATAGCCAGGAAGGTAAGACTGAAAGTCTAGTTAATGCTCATGTCAGGGATGTCTTCAGAAAGTACTAGGATATTTGGCTAATTAGGGTCAAAAATAATGGGTTAACTTCATTATGACAAAAAACAAATAGTCATTTTGAAAGAATGTTCGTTATAGTTAGCAATCAAGTCATTACACAAATCCACTCAACAGGTAAATCCATTTAAATATCTGGGGTTTTATTTGACTACTAACATAAATTGACAGATGCATTGGGATTAATCAAACTTCTCATATGAACTCAAAGTTTTTTATTGGTGAGGATAGGCTGGGCTTGGGGTATGCCAATGATTCTCAAATTTTATTGGCTTCACACAACATAGGTTTACATCCCACATCTACAGATCTGGCGACTTGCCAGGACAGCTGTGCTGCATGTGGTGACTCCAGGATGCAGGTCCTTCTGTCTCCTCTCTCCGTGCTTGGCCTCTCAACTGCCAGAGCTGGAGGAGAGAGGGACTGGAGAATCCTGCAGTGGCTTTTCTCAGCTTCCAACCCAGGTGTGATGTCATTTCCGTTTGCATTTCTAGGCACACAGTTCTTAGCTGAGCTGCCAGGAGTCGTATAATTCAAACAGCAGGGCTGCTTGCACCATAGCCTTAACCCTCTGCAGAGTTCTTTTCTGTTCTGGGACCCATCCAAACTGTCAGTCTTCAGGGTCACTGGGGAGATGGTCCAGAGAAGTAACTCCAAGTTTAGAATATGCCACTTCCAGAACTGAAAGGCTTACGCTTCCTTCTTTGTGGTGGGTAATGTAAGATGCAATAACTTGTCCTTTGCTTTGTAGGGAATGTCCTGACATGCCTCAAATCACTGGATCCCTGAAAACTTCACTGATGTGGGGGGCCCTTGAATCTTTATAAATTTATTTCCTACCCTCTGAACACATGTGTCTTAGAGCACATCTTATCAAAACTTCCAATGAACTGCCAACTTCTTGATCAGAAGTAATGGTGTGATTTAGGCAATGTTATCAGCATAGCAAGCCAAGCTGACCTTCTGCACACTGTCCAGATGGTCCAGGTCTGGACTATTTTATAAGAGAGGGCAGAACGCCTAACGATGGGGCAAGACTGTGATGTGTGCTACAGGCTGTGCCTGTGCCTGTAAACCTCTTCTGGTTCTCCTGCTCAACAGGGTGGGAAAGGATGTCCATGCCCAGGAGTAAAGTTGCTCTGTTCTGGCCCGGTGGTTGCAACAAGGGCCTCTTCTTAGTTGAGTTTGTGGTCATCCCCTGTCATCCTCCAGAATCTATCTGGCTTATCAGAAGCTGGACTGGTGAATTAAATAACCCCTTAGGTCTTTCAGGGCAGCATTGGTCTCTGTCTCCCCCAGGATGTGTTATTGGTTTCATTTTGTTTTGTTTTGAGACAGGGTCTCACTCTGTTGCCTGGGCTAGAGTACAGTGGCATCATCATAGCTCACTGCAACCTCAAACTTCTGGGCTCAGCCTCTTGCCTCAGCCACCCTAGTAGCTGGGACTACAGGTATGTGCCACCATACCCAGCTAATTTTTGTATTTTTTGTAGAGACGAGGTCTCATTATGTTGCCCAGGCTAGTCTCGAACTCCTGGGCTCAAGTGATCCTCCCACCTTGGTTTCCCAAAGTGATGGGGTTACAGGTGTGAGCCACTATACGCGGCCATGTTATTGTTTTTGATTTTTCCATGTTGGTACCCCACTTGGTCTTCCCCACTGGGATGGCTCTTAACCTACATGCCAAGGAGCCAACACAAGTGTTCTGACAGCTACTAAATACAGTATGTCCATGCAAATTCCACATTCCATGTAAGGGTAAATAATCACGTGGGAGGGTCCATGGATCCAGCAGGCCCACTGTAAGCCATGCTGGGCTGGGACTCCACTGAATGCCTGCACCTCACAAGTGCCTGCTCTAACAGGCGTGATGACCTTCTGGTCCCTGGGCAGCAATGAGTGCAATAGTCCTCTGAGTGCAATAGTCCTCAAAATGCCTAAGTGTTTCCTTTTCCTGGTGTACAGTTACCTGAGTAAATGGCTGCAGGCCCTTTGCAGAAGTCCTAGGGGCACCCTTTCATACACATGTGTAGCCGGGACCCCTCTAGGTGTGAGAACCAGCTCACATCTGGAAACTGGGCAAGGAATTGTGACTTTTTTAGGACAATTTTTTTTAGCCTTGTGATATCCATCTTTTATCTCCTTTGGTTTTATAAATTGAGTGAAAGCCAGTCTTGCTTGTCAACTCCCTATCTTGTCCTGGGCACATCTTGTTCCATGAACCATCTCTGTAGCTCCTTGCAGTTTGGGACCTCCTGGCTGCTCAGGACAGCTGTGGTGCCCAGCTTGCAATACTGATGGTGGAGTGTCTCCACCTGGACTCTGTTATTTCACTGTCTGACAGTCCTCACTGCTACCGGGGAACCCAATCCAATGAGGGCATCTCCAGCCTCAGCCCACCCTATAGTGGACAGCCACCCCTGACTGGCTCACCAGTGCATTCCTCTAGGATTTCCATGAAACCCAGTCAGCCACTGGGTTTTCCAGTCTTATGGAGCACAGCTACCCTACTGTGCCACTTTGAGCATTTGATGCCTTCTTTTGTTGTCTGCCATGACAACTGGGCATTTCTACTTCACTTAGTGTGGGACATTGCTCTTCACAAGCTTCAAAAGGCCATCCTAGCAGCACAGGGTGCTAAATCCTGCATTATAGTTGAAAGCTCCCATGTAAATAAACTCCAATGTGATCTAACTCCGTGTTCTCCCCGCTGCCCCGAATCCAGCATACTTGGGACCTGGTTCTGCATTTGCTCCCAGCTGCTGCTCGTGCATTTGGCCCTGAAGCCCCTTTGGCTGGCTGGCTGTTCCTCCTTCACCAGACCCCCGCTCAGTGATGCTGGTTTGGTGGAGGTGAGCTGGAGGCAGGTCCTTACGTATCTATGTTGTCTTGCAGAGGTCTCTGTAGTGTCTCCAAGCACAGAAAGAGCACCTACCTTTAACAGGGAGAAGTGGGACACCTCTTCAGGCCCCACAGAACTAGAGGGATCTAGAATCAGGATTTTTGAGTGCATTAATCCGGACAAGCCCACCCCAAGCCTCGGGGTCTCCCTCCTTCCCAGTCTGGGTCCCCGAGCTTGGTGCAGCAGCCACCTTCTCTGGAGTGCTGCCTTCTGCATGATCAAGTCCTGGCCCTGAACCACAGCTTTTTTGGTTCTCTGGTCACAGGAGATGAGAGTGTCTTTGTCTGGTACCAAGGAGGCCCTCTTGTGCCACATTCACCTTTCACTTGGTGATCTCTTCCTTATCTTGCCCTCAGCAAGAGCCACCTGATTCCATAGTCCATGTGACTACCACTTCCCCACCTCCCTAGTACCTGAGATGCTGCACCTGCCCGTGTGTTTCCCTCTGTAGGGGTCCTGTTCCAGCTCACCACAGCCGCCTCATTGCCAGCCAGCCTAGGAGCAACCCAGCCTTATCACCCCATTGCAGAGGCTGCACCTGAGAACCACTCCTGGCCCCAACTGTCTTATGGTGGTAGGTTCCCCTGGAAATCAGACACTGAAGCAGAGATTTGTGTGCAGTTTATGAGAAAAAACTCCTGTGAGCACATGAGGGAGGAAGGAATGGGCAGAGAAGCAGCTTTGCACTCGCTACTGAAAAGTTGATTCTCTGAGAAGTTCAGGAGCTGGGGCTCCTCAGAGTTGTCCCAGATGGAAGCAGGAGGGCCCTGGGTAGCACATCACAGCCTCCACTGCGGAAGCCTGCCAAGGTCCCAGAGTCAGATGCAGAGACACTGTGGTTTGAACCAAGGAGATGTTGCTGTCTTAACCTCCACGCTAAACTTCCAGTAAACACCACGTATGAAGGAGCGAAGGACGCGGGATGGTCAGCGCAAGTGCGTGATGGAGAGAGCTCAGGAGGAGTGTTAGGGTTAGGCTACCCTGCGTGGCTACTGCCTCAGAGTAGCTGGGGACAGAACGGTTATTAATTCTTTCAACACATACCTAACCATTCATATTTTTAGGAAGTGAGGATAAAGCAGTGGAAAAAAAAATAAGCCTGTATCTTCATAAGCTTGTATTCTAGTATATACAGTGTGTGTGTACTGTCCGGGGCTACGAAGTTTTGCAAAGTAGAGGAAGGAAGTGGAGTCCTGGGGGTGGCCAGACAGGAGGTCAGGGAGGAGACCTTGAGCAGAGCACAGAGCAGTAAAGGAGGTGTGGCCAGGAACCCGCAGGTAGCCGGGGTCTGCCAGGGCGCGGGACCGCCGGGATGCAGGGGCGGCGGAGCCGGCGAGGGCCACAGAGGTCCGGTGGGCAGAGCGCCGGCCTCCGGCCTTCCCCCCCACCCCCCAAGCGCCCGGACCCTGGCCACCCCCTACGCCCCAGCGCCGGGGGCCCAGCCGCATCCCACGCCCCAGCGCCGGGACCCCGGCCACCCCCCCGCCGCGCCAGCGCCCGGCCCCCGACGCCCCCGCCCCCCGCGCCCGGCCCCCTACCGCCCCGGGTCCCGTGCAAACGGACCACCGCCCCACCCCAACCCCGGCCACCCCCCACGCCCTAGCGCCCGGACCCCGGCCGCACCCCCCCGCACCCCCGGACCCCCCCCGCGCTTGGACCCCCGGTCCCCACCTCCGCGCCCGGCCCCTTGCTTCCCTCCGTGTCCGGCCGGGTCCCCTCCCCTCCTGGTCCCCCGCTCCCCTCCGCGTCTGACCGAGTCCCCTCCGCTCAGCCACCGGGCCCGCCCTTCAGATCCCGCCTCCGAGGCCGATCCCGCCCCTCCTGGCCCCGGCCAATGGGGAGCTGGGGCCATGCTGTGGGTGGAGCCCCTGCATCCCGCCCCCGCCCTCGGCCAACAGGCGGGCGCGTGAGCGGCGCGGGGCGGGGCTGCGGGGCGCGGACTCTGCGCTCGGGGCTGCCGCCAGCTCGGCCCGCGCTGCCCGGCTCGGCGCGCGCTTCGGGGCGAGGCTCGGCGGGCTCCCGGCGGACGCGCAGCATGGCGGTGGAGGAAGAGGGGCTCCGGGTCTTCCAGAGCGTGAAGATCAAGATCGGTGAGCGCCCGCCGGGCAGCCGGCGTGGGCGGGAGGGGTCTCGCGGGCTGGGACCCCGGCCGCCCTCCCCAGCGCCCGCCTCCCCTCCCGGCTCCTCGCGGGGGGACCGCGGCCGAGGCTCCCCCCAGGCGATGCGCGCTCGCCGCGGTCCCCTCGCCGCCTCCCGCCTCCCCCAGGGTCGGCTGGGCCAAGCGGGGCCCGGCGGCTCGGGGTACGCCGCTCCCCGAGCCTCCTCTGCACCCCGAGCGGCCCGCGGTTCCTGGGGGCGCGGCGGGGAGGTGGGGTACCCTGCGCGGAGGGGGCGTCTGTCTGCGTGTGCGCTGTGCGCGCCGCTGTGAGTGCGCGCGGGGGTCTGTCTGTGTGTCTGCGTGCGGGAGTGTGTGCGCCCGCGTGAATGCATGAGCGCGCGCGTCTTCTGTTTGGGCGCTTGCACTTCAGGCGTCAAATCCACCGACAGTGGGGTCCCCGCATCTCCTCTTCGCCGTTGCGCCCAGAAACTTCCTTCCAGGGGCATGTGGAAGCTCCTGCACATATGTCCCCGAGGGGCGTGCGGCCCCGGGTGCGCTGCTGGCTGGTGCGTGTGCGCGCGCGTCTCCATGGGTGGATGTGCGCGCGCGCGTGTGTTTGTGTCTGCGTGTGTCTGCGTGTGCATGTGTCTGTGTGTGGTGATGAGCGCTCCTGCGGGACAGGGAGCCACCGGAGCCGCAGCACCAACCCCCTTCCATTGAGAACGGACCGCGGGCGCGCTTGTGGCTGTTCTCTCTGGGCTGCAAGAGCTGGGGAGGGTGGGGAAATTCAGGTTCTGAAGTGGGCTCCGGGGAGGAGGTCCCAGAGACAGAGGCTGCATCTGGGCTTCGTGATTTATCTGGAGAGATCTGCTTTACCCTAGTTGTTTTATCTTGAGAGAGTGATGTGTGGGTCCTCTCCCCTCTCCCCAGAACAAGATCCTTTCCTGGAGTGACTGTTACACATTAATGCCCGAAGTGTGTGGGAGGAGAGCAGGTTAGTGTTGGAGAGGGCTCTGAGGACCTGGAACACTGAACTGCGCTCCACATCCTGACATATTCCCATGTGAAAAAAGGCCTCTGGGAACAGAGCCAGGCACCCAGGGACTGTTGGAGTGTCAGTTGTTGATGACATTCGATGCTGCTTGAGGAATTCCAGCTACCCTAAATCAGCGTGTTGTTTCCTGTCTGCTTTATTTTGGTTTACGGATCATCGCTGAGACACTGTGTTGATATTTGGCTCAGAAGCACTGCAGAGAGGATGTGGCAGCACTTCAGCTTTGAGTAGTTGGCAGGCAGGATTTCTCTTGTTTATGTGGTTGAAATCTGTTGTCACTTTCATACCGAGAAAGCAAACCTTGCACTCTACCTGAGGTGTCTGACACATGGTGTGTCTCTGAGGGTCAGCTGGCTGCAGTTTACTTCAGCCGCCATCCCCTTGGTCAGTGAATGAGTCCAGTGAGGTGTGAGGAACGCTATGCTTCCTTAATCAAGGGGGGCAGAGGGGACCTTGGGTGGGCTGTGGCCATGGCCTGGCAGGTGGACGAGGGTCTGGGGCTCTGTAGTTCTGGACCAGCACAGCCAGCCTCAGCATCAGGGGGTCCAGTGCTGTGTTAAATGAAGAGGAGTCATTTCTTTCCAGAACAGCATAGGAAGTAGAACAGGAGGGTGATGAAAGAGAGCAGCCTCACTGGCCTGCCAGGGCACTCAGCCTAACATCCGACACTTGTGGGACGGTCTGGACGCCAACACGCACCTAGGAGGCCAGTTGGAAGGAGGGAGGTTTGAAGAAGCTTCTTGATGAGGCTGTTTCACCCGTACCCCTTTGTGCTCCACTTTAAACAAGTAAGAAGGACTGGCTCAGCTGAGGCTTAGCCCTCTAATCCAGACTGGGGACTGGGTATTATCTGAACCTTTGACCCCCATTCCCCAGAGTTTAGGGGCAATAGCAGTGAGGACAGGTACAAACGCCCATGCACCAGTTGCACGCCTCTCTGGATGTGGCTCTGGCTCGGAGAGGACCCTGTTTCTCTCTCCTCCAAGGGTGTTCGCCTGCAGGACTGGCTGCAGGAGGGGTGTCTGTGTCCCCCTCTCTGTAACTGGGAGCATGCAGGGAGCACAGCTGTGCACTCAGAAAGGCAGGATGCCCTCCTGTGTGTGAGCAGAGAATGGTCCAGGGTGTGCTGTTGAGTTGGAGCCTGGGCTGGAGACCCCGAAGGTGATCGGTGGGTGGGTGTTTAGGGGTTAATCTCCTCTAACTGTCCCTCTAACGGATACTTTGGGGCCCTCGGGGAAAGCCTGTCAGTGGAACAGGAGTGGAGTATGGCCCAGAGCACGGTAGGTGGAGCGCTGAGCTCTTGTGGCCAGGCTGGCCCTGCCTTGCCCGGATCTTGAAGGCACAGACAAGAGGGTGATGCTTAGTTGACTTAGGGGGCAAAAGTGCGTTAATCAAACACTGCACAGAGTCTCCTTTCGTGGGCAGTCACCTCGGACCCTGGTCTCCAGGCATTCTGGCTTCGAGGCTGAGTCTGCTGGATGACCCAGTGCAAGCGTCTTCCCCCTCCTAACCTCATTTTTCCATCTGCAAAAGGCAGGCGGTTGTCGTCTGCTGTGTCTGGTGGGAACTTACTAGGCAGTGTTGTTCAGACTGAGGGTAATGCCTACCCCCCGCCCCCAGAAAAAGGGAAATTGTCCCTAAGGTCATACCATAAGCAATATGCTACTGTTGCTAAGAAAAAAGGCAGAACATTTTGGGGGGGTGGATGGGAGCTTTTTTTAAAGATGTGGTAGGGGTGTTGGCCTTTTTGATTCTTTTTTTTGAGGCAGGGTCTTTCTCTGTCGCCCCAGCTGGAGTGCTGTAGCGTCATCCGTCATCGCAGCTCACTGTAGCCGCCAACTCCTGGGCTCCAGCGTCCTCCCGTCTCGGCCTCCCGAGTAGCTGGCACTGCAGGCGCCACCACCACACCCGGCTAATTTTTCTATTTTCAGTAGAGACGGGTCTCGCTCCTGCCCGGGCTGGTCTGGAGCTCCCGTATCTCTTCAGTAGTTCTGGACTGTGTGATGGCGCCGTGTCTCACGCAGAGGCCGCAGGTGGAACCGCTGGGAAGAATCTCTTTTTCTTCCTCCCTGTTTCTTCCTTCCACCTCTTGCAAATGAGATAATACAGAAGAAAGAGCCAAATAAAAGTAAGGTATTTTTATTGTAACTATTTTGAATCCTTGTCTTGAAGAATGTACTGCTTTCCCCATTTAAATTTTGCAGGGTTATTTTGGATATGTTCTTCTGTACACTTAAAAATCTTCCACATTGTGTATCTTTGGTAACAATTATTACTTTTTTACAGCAGCATCTCAGTGTGTCAGTGTGACCAAGCACACACTTCCTGTGAGATCGCTATTTGGGGAAGTGTGTGGTTCTGACTCTCCATGAGTCAGGCCGGGTGAGGAAACCCTCCGAGAGCTTCTGCCGCAGTCAGGGGCACGCTCCTGAGACTCTGCAGTGAAGCTTCCCTTCCCACAATATTTGCTACTTGTTTTCAAAGTGTGATCTTATCTTGATACATGTGTTTAATAAAGAGCAATACACAAAGATGTTGCTCTTAATCTATAAAAAATAAAAAATAAGACAATCCCAGCCTTGCATTCTAGGTTGAGAAAAGTCCTCTTGACCTCTTGTGACCTTGCTCATTTTGCCGTCAAGGTGTGGGCAGCAGGCAGGCCTGTGACGTGGAGCCAGGCTCTGCCTCGATCGTCCTCTGCTGTTGGGCTTCCTGGGGCATCCCCACCGCTCCCTTCTTTGTCCTCGATCCCAGCGCTTGCTGCTTCACTGGGCTCTCGTGTTCCTTTCTGTAAGATTAGAACTTGTCAACATAGAAGGGCTGTGGCAATCTGGGTCCAACATGGGACCCCAGAGCTGATAGCATTTGTGGACCCCTGGGGAGCTGCAGGCCTGGGCGGGCCTGCCTCCAGCCTCATGCTCTCCTGATCGTGGACAGGATCCCTCCAGAAGCAGGAGGTACCACTTGGGAAGGGAACTGGGAGAGTTACAGGATGGGGTGTGTGGAGGCATCTCTGGACTGCGCCTCCTTGGCCGTTTGGCTGGGAGATGGCAGAGGAGGAAGGCCAGCTCACGGGCTGCGAGCTCGGGCTTCTAGATCTGGCTCTGCTAAGAGGGCAGTGGTTGACACTGTTCGCCTGATTTCCTCCGCGGGAGGCAAGAGTGTGCTGGTCACACGGCTGTTGTAGGCATCAAGTTAAGTGATGGTCCTACGTGTGCAACAGCATCTGGTTAATAAGTTAAAATGTGTACTGTATGAGTGTCTGCATAGGGCTAAGGCCAACCTCAAATAAGGGAAACACTTTGTGAATACAAGGGAGGGAGTGATGTTAGTAATACTGTAGCTTTTCCTGCAAGTCCGTCTGGCTGTGTAAGGAAGGCCGTGCTGGCCACACGTGGTCCTTGGCATCAGAGATCCTAGATTCTCCTAATGCTAAAATTAACTTGGGTATTCTCTTAACCGAGCTCAGCTAAGCTGCCTGTGCTATTTTTAACTCCTAAGGATGAATGTGCATAGCTGGGCTGTACCTGGGGAATCAGGAGTGGGTTTGCTGGGCATGTGTGTGGGTGAAGGAGGGATGCAGATCTTACATGGGTAGTTTTCATATATTACCTCATTTTATTGAAGTTCTCACAACTCCATGGCATTCAGGTTGAGGAATGGAGACTCACAGAACTTAACCTGGCTGGAGTTGCCCAGCCTGTGGTAACCAGTCTGGGATCTGAGCCTACACCTGTGTGAGGCTGGCATTCCTGTTCTCCTCACCCCTTAATCCTGTCAGTTTAGGGGGTTCTTTCCTTTCTCCATGATCTTGGACTTGAATGGGGGGGGTGCGTGGAGGGCTGGAAAAGAGTGAGACTTGGGACTTTAGGGACAAGAGGCAGTTAGTGTCCAGAGGGAAGGAAGGGGCCACTGGTGGGTGGGTGGACATTGGCCTGGAAGATCCCAGACACACAGCACTGACCAGGGCGTGCTGGGATAGAATTCAGTGGGGAGAGGACTCGGGAAGATGTGGTCTTGGGATCCAGAGATGACCCTTCGAGCAGGGCTGATGGCCAGCCATGTAGCCCCCGGGCACGTTAGAGAAGGCCCCTGGCAGGTAGACTCAGCCAGGGTGCTGGACCTGCAGACAGTGCAGGGCCACCCTGGACTCAGCACTTGGATGGAATCTATTGTTGGTAGAAAACATTTTGATTTACTTCTGAGGACAATTAATGAGGCATTTGAAACTAGTGAGTGCATACACACACACACACGCAAGTGAATTAACTGCATCTTCCCGAAGGTGTTGCATATCATGTTTTAAATATGCATGTGTTTAGAAAGGAGATGGACATACTGGCTGGAAGCAGCCACGAGGGGTGTGGTAGCTGCTACAGTTTTGTTTATGAAGGCTGAGAAGTGAATTTTGCAAGTGGCACTTGGAGTCAATGGCAGCTAAGTGACCATGGAGAGGCTCAGGCTTGGCTGCGGGAACAAGAGCCCCCAGGAAGCCGGCTGAGGGGAGCAGGTGTCAGAAACCCGAGACTGCATGCTGGCTGTGTTCCTTGATGAACCCCTAACTCTCCTCTGCCTTGGTGTCTTCGTTGGTCAAAGTGGAGGGTAATAAATACCTTTTCTGCAGAGTTTAATGAGATTGTGTGAGCAAAGGCACTTTGCTCAGCTCTTTGCAGATAGGAAGTGTTATGTCTGGCACAATCTGAAGCTATTTGTTCTGTTTTTCTTGTAATGAATTGGACTTGTACCTGAGGAACCACATAAAGAAAAAAGGACATGCACTTTAGTAAGTGGATGGATGCTTGCTCTGGAAGAACTCACAGAGGGCGTGGGGGGGGCTTTGAACCCCCCGGAAGAGAGCTGGGGTTTCAAGATGGGAGAGAACTGCCTCGGGGTGAGCTGGCAGAGAGTTTGGCTGGAGTGGCCGGGGGGTGCGTGTGGATGGGCCTCTGGGCTCCAGGTGGGCAGGAGCTGGCCTTCAGGGGGGCCTCGTGGGGACATGGATGTCACGTCCTGCAGGTGCTGGTGGCCTCTGAAGAGTGTGAGGCGAGAGGGCAGATCACGGGGCGGGGAGGGCCTTCACCGCTTCTCTCTGGCCTTCTGCAGCCTCCTGTCAGAGTAGGGTCTGTGCTCTCGCAGTAAAGAGGGAGCAACACAACCAGAACGTCTGGCTTTGACCAGTAGGCAAGGACGATGAACAGCAGTGTCCACCGCAGCGGCACCTGTGGCCAGTGCCTAAATGAGCAAAGTAAAGCAAGTGCCACTGGAAAGAGTGACGATATTGTGGTGCGTCCACATGTGGATGCTCTGTGGCTTTCAGAGCATTGAGTCAAGCCAAGGCCAGACCACGTGACTTGCAGGATGTAGGGGGTATGGTTAGAAAGAAAAGCAAAATGCAAAAACTCCATCCAGTATCAGGCCCTTAAAGAATAATGAAACGCAGATAAGGTTATGCAGATACAGAACTAAAGACCCACACGAGTCTATTAATTGGATTTCTCTTGGGAGTGTGGGAACACCTATGTAGAAAGAGAAGAGACAGACAAGGCGTAAGAGGTCTGTTTCATAAAAGCAAGCTTATGTCTGTTGTGCCATGTGTGGTTATGTGTGTATATACATAAATAAGTAAAGAACAAAGAGGAGAGATCGGAAATCACAACTTTAAAAATCGAAAGAACAATACTCTGTAGAGGATACCAAGGCCCATAAAGATGGTGTAGTTTACCATGCAGAGAAGGCTTGCCCCGCGCAGGAACGTGTGAGTCAGAGGGTGGGGAGGGCGTCCGAAACGAGTGGATGACTGGCGGCGTGGGGCAGCTGTAGGGCAGGAGCACAGGCTGGCTCCTGGGAGGCGCCGGGGGCCCCAGGAGTGTTGCTGGGGGCTTGGGGCTCCTGCCTTCGCGTCTAGGGAGCTCTGGCAGAGGATAAAAGGGAACTTAAAGTCATGTCGTCTGCAACAGACAGTCCGGGGTTTTTCTCTAAGTGTGAGGCAGAGTTGGAGTGACAGGGAGGGTGTTTCCCATGTCCGGGAACCCCAGGATTGGTTCTCACACAGGCTCATTGGGTCAAACGCGCCCCCACCTCGGGGCAGCAGAGTGTCTGGAAGATTTTGGCTTTTGTGTATTTTATCAAAAATAGTGATTCTTTGTTTTTTAGTGTGTTTCTGCGTGGAGGGCTGGATTCCCTTGGGCCGTCGCTGTCATCCTGAAATCTGGCATTTTACTTTCAGTTTTCAAGTAAGCTTGAACCTCACATTTGGGACAATCACTAGAATTTGAGGCTCAGTTTGACTCCTTTGGGGACAGTCAGTGTCCTGATGGTCTAAACACAGCTGGCAGCAGCTGCATCTCTAACCCGCGTTCTCAAAGGTGCTGTGAGGGGCCGAAACCTGTGTGCCACCTTCTCTCTAGAGGCAGAAGTCAGTGCTTGACCCCAGGTGAGCCGAGGATGCTCCTGTGCCAGTTCTTTCCTCTTCTGTTACTTTTTGTGTTATCTGGATGATTCTCAGAATGTGAAGAATTGTCCTGTCTTGGACCCTGGTTGTAGAAGGGATAAAATTCCAAAGGTAAATTAAGGCCCGTGTCTTTCTCTGACTTGGAAGACTCGAAGTGGGTTGGTGGTGACGCCTTTCCTGACTGCAACCAGATCCCCTGCTCGGGGCCTCCATGGGGCCCCGCTCACCAGCCGTGAAGACCCATCCCCTGGGCACCTCCGTGGGCACCAGGACGGGGCCAGGTTGGGAGACCTTGGCCAGGAGCTGCCTTCTCTCCCTTTGCCTGTCCTGGTGCTGATGGGATTCCCAGGACTAGGAAGGAAGATTCTTTGGGAAAGTTAACGAAGTTTTAGGTGCCCTTGTTGCTTTGTCTTTGCCTGGAGCCTGGTTTGGACTTCGTGGTTGCGTAAGCTGAAGTGTGAGTCTGGTCGGGTGTGATTGGACGCGGGCCAGGCATCTGCACTGAGCAGGCCCTGGTTTCTGTTTCTGTGTTGTGCTCCGTTATTGGTCTTTTTTCTGTGTGAAGAGGCTGCACAGAGTAATCCCACACCCAGGTAAGCCTCTCACGTAGCTGGGGGCAATCATACATGCCCCTAAGTCTTCTCTTTAGCTTTGTTTTGTTTCGCTTTTTTCCTTCTGAGGAAGAAAATTTCACTTTCCTTTTTAGCTCTTGTGGTTTCTCTTTTTGGCTCTAAATCCACTTCTGGAAGTTACAGGAACAGCTACCTTGCTTTGATTTTGTGTACCTCCTCCATGTTTTCCCTCCACCAGGATCAGCCTTTGCTCAGGGAGCCCTGGACAAGCCAAGTGAACAGCAGGTGGCTGTTTGTAGGGCGCGGTCGTGTTAGCACCGGTCATGACTGTGCACAGGACAGATTTTTTTTAAGAGATGGGGCCTCACTGTGTCGCCCAGGCTGGGGCGCGGTCACAGCTCCCTGCAGCCTCCCGCTCCTGGGCTTGAGCGATCCTCCTGCTTCAGCTTCCCTGCTAGCTGGGCCTGCCGTGTGAGCCACCACACCTGGCTAAGTATTTTTAACTTCCCTCCCCTGAGGCTCCCAGAAGTAAAGTGACTTTCAGAGTCACACCTGCAGCAAGAGAGTCTCCATGGGACTGTGCACTTAAGCCGGCATTCAGGGTGTCAGGACCCTGGTGCCACATTGCTGTGGGTGTAAAGCTGTCCTGTGATGAACGTCTAATCACCAAGGCCCAGGTACTTTTGTGGTGAGCGAGGAAGGGCCTTTCTTGGATGTGTTATCAAGTCACTTCCTCAGGCAGGAGACAGCTGGCTCCCACCAGAGGCCCTGCCTGTCTTTCTTAGTGCTCCTTGAAAT
The DNA here is from genome assembly GCA_023783475.1 of Daubentonia madagascariensis. NCBI lineage: Eukaryota > Metazoa > Chordata > Mammalia > Primates > Daubentoniidae > Daubentonia > Daubentonia madagascariensis. The sequence goes on along the minus strand of JAKFHU010000863.1, from coordinate 716,198 downwards.
GCAGCGTTTATGGGGCTTGTTCAGCAGAGGACAAGCCTCGCATTAGCCAGTGGTCCTTGCTCCAGGCAGCGCTGGAGCACAGAGAGGCCAGGACCGGACTCAGGGCTGACCCGCTGGAGACCGACTTTCTAGCTGAACCGCCTGGAACACCTGAGCAATGTCCCCCAAGACGGTGCCCACTCAGCCGTCCCTGTGGACAGCCTGCAGGTCAGGGTCCCGGGGCCCTGGCCCCGGGGGGAGTGGAGCTCTTCGCTCTTGCACTTGGTGCCTTGACTCCAGCCCTCTGGCTTCCGCGTCTGGAGGTTCCCGCCTGTTGGTGGGGCGAGGCCACCCTCCTTCCGAGTCCAGGTGCTGCCTGAGGCAGGGCGCCCACCGGGTGAGGGGCAGGCTGGGTGGGGTGGGGGGCAGGCAGTTCAACTCTGGCATTTGGGGGCTTTAGCCCCAAGCACCCCAAGCCTCGGGGCAGCTGCCTTATTCAGGCCCAGGCTAAGTTGGGGTTTCCCAAGGTGAGTCAAAATAGGTACAGGGCTGTTAGCAGAGATCCAGGCCAGGTTCTCGTTCACAGGTCTGGGCTGGGCTGCTCTGGCAGGGCTGGTTTTCCCATGGCCTTTGGGATGAGGACTCTGCGGGGAATTCCAGATCCCTCAGGGCTGTAGCTGGCAAGCTCAGCCTTCCCCTCTGCAGGCAGAGGAGAAAACCCAAAGAACACCCTTAGTGAGTTTCCCTGGACCTTCTCTGTGTTCCGGTTGCAGTAACAACATTCACAGCTGTAAACAGTTTTGGGTATTTAATTTATTGTATAGGGCTGAGTTTGAAGGGCAGTAAACTCTCCCCATATCATGTTCACATGGAAACTCGCACTGCCAGGTGCAGTGTGTCCAGGGATTGGTCTGGACCTCACACCCATAGGACTTGCAGCGGAGTGAAGTGCTCAGGCTTTCCTGGGGACAGGGCGGTCCAGCTGCACCCATGAGGCAGGGTTCAGGCTGAGGGAGGGTCTCTGTCATCTTTACTTTCTTAGGAGGTCTCCTCTTGGGACACGGTTGTGCACACAAACACACGTGCACATGCACGCATTTGCACACACACAGCCCTGGGACCACTTGCAGGGAAGAGGTGCATGGCTGGGCGTGCAGTGTCGCCATTGGGGTAGAAGCATGAGGGAGGCCCACCACCGGCTCCTGCTGACTTTCCCTTCAGCCAAGATCTGTGGCAGAAGAAACTGGCCAGTCCAAGTGAATAAGATACACAGTTTAAAAATTGTTCCTGTTTCTCAAGCAGTTCTTACTCTTCTTTTCCCTACCCGACACTCTAAGGCTGGGAACACGCCCCAGACAGTTGCAGGGCTTGCGGGCTGAGCCCAGGAGGCTCTGTGGTGTGTGTTTGGGGCACCTTGCATCTGAGCGCCCCAGGGTGGCCGCCGGGCCTCCGGCTCCATGGTCTCGACGCTGCCACGGACCTGCCTTTCCACAGCTTGAGATCTTTCCCCACAGTTGCATTTTGATTTTTTAATATTTTGCAGGTGTATAAGAAATTGTCATTTTCAGGCCCACAGCTTGCTTTTTTTCTTATAGCTTCCCCTCCTATTTGTTTCTGGCCTGTTCTCTCAGGTAGCCGCATGGCGGGAGGGAGTCTGAGATCTTTGACCTGCTGCGGAGCCTGGGACTAGCCCCAACACCACCTGGGCTGTGCCACTCAGGAAAATATACTGGAATTCAAGTGAGGGGGCATCATTCTAGGGATAAGCTTGAATCCTCTTAGATGTACATCAAAAGAAAACTACGGGCAAACGCTAGTACTTGAGCTGTAGCGAGTAAGAAATTCCCAGGGTCCCACCTCCATGGATGCCAGCCGTGCGCCAGCGATAGCCAGTGGGCAGGCGGGAGCACTGGTGGCGTGCACTTCGCGCGGGTCTGCTGATGGCAAGTCCCCGTTGCTACCTCTGCGGCAGGCTCCTGGGGTTTCTGTGTGGGGCTGCTCTGTGCAAAGGGATGAGGTGGGTGCCTGCTGCAGCGTTCCTGGGGGACCTTGTTCTCTCACGCCGCTGTCAGGTACCGGTGGCTTCTGGTTTTCCCTGGTCCTTGCGGTTCCACAGTGATTCCCTCAAGGAGTCACGGGAGGTGACGTTGCAAAGACCATAGTGTGGTTTCCTGAACTCCCAGCTGGTCCTGTCCGTCCGGGATGGGGCGTTCCTTTCTCTGTGCATCACTTCCTGCTCCACCCGGCTCCGTGGCTGTGTTCAGAGGAGGAGCCTCCCGGCGCTGGGACCCAAGCGTGTGTGCGTGCATGTCCTGAGTTTCCACAAAGAGCATGTGGCAAGGAGAAAACACGTTTCACTGTTCTGGCTAAATACCTTTATTTTAAAATCTATTTTGTTTTAAAAAGTATGTGTCTGTGTTTCCTCCAGGGAAGCCTTTTCTGCCTTCCTTGTCGCCTTCCTGGCCCCAGAAACCCTTTCAGTGGAGAGAGCTGGGCCGGGCGTGTCAGGAGGGAAGAGGGTACGGAATGATCTTGTCCCCAAATAAACGTGCTTTGATTTCCTCCTTGTCAGTAGCTCTGTGCTCCCGGCTGCCGTCTGGGGAGCTCCGTGGTGGCACCCCCACCCCACCCTGTCGGGCAGTTGCTGCCCCATTGATGCTGCCCTGGAGCCAGCTGTCTTGTGAATGTATTGACGAGAATGTTGCTGTTTTGAAAGTAGGATATATCTGATTTTCAGCAGAGAAAGCCAAGGGATGGGCTGGCCGGGTCTGGTGAATAATCCATCGTAGCGTGCAGATCTCTGAAGCTGTGACTCGCTCTCCAGAACCTAGTCCAGGTTTTGGTATCACCATGGCTTAAAAGTGGTGCAGCATTGTTTTTCAAATAAAATGTTTCAGAACTATTTGGGAAATTTTTATATGTATCTAATCTGGGAAATATTGTGAGGCTTGTCAATATGTTGTGCTGTGCATTTTGACTTTGTGGGTTAGGATTTGGGGGTAGAATCAGGAAGGGAAGAATTCAGAGGCATGCACAGGTACTTAGGTGTACACACACACACACACACATACCCCCTCCAGCTTGCTCCTGTTCACCCATGCACAGGTACTTAGGTGTACACACACACACACACACACACACCGCCCAGCCTGCTCCTGTTCACCCATGGACAGGTACTTAGGTGTACACACACACACACACACACCCCAGCCTGCTTCTGTTCACCCATGCACAGGTACTTAGGTGTACACACACACACACACACACCCCCCAGCCAGCTTCTGTTCACCCATGCACAGGTACTTAGGTGTACACACACACACACACACACCCCCCAGCCTGCTCCTGTTCACCCCTGGACAGGTACTTAGGTGTACACACACACACAACACACACCCCAGCCTGCTCCTGTTCATCCATGGATAGGTACTTAGGTGTACACAGACACACACCCCAGCCTGCTTCTCTTCACCCACAGACAGGTACTTAGGTGTACGCACACACACGCACCCCAGCCGGCTCCTGTTCACCCATGGACAGGTACTTAAGTGCGCGCGCACACACACCCCAGCCTGCTTCTGTTCACCCGTGAATAGGAACCTGGGTGTGTGCACACCCACGGATAGATTACTTAGGTGTACACACAGATGTGCACGTACCCACTGAACACACCCGCTCACATGCACGTTGCACTGTAAACAATGTATTTCCAAAACCTGGAGACTGCATAAACAGTAGAAAATATACTTGCAGAATTAATTTTAATTACATAAAATGGCTGCCATTGTGTAAGAGCAGCACTTTACTTTTCTCATCAAAAGTAAATTAAATATTAACTCAATGGTTTACCTGTTCCGAGGTTTCATCCATCCTAAGGTGCAGTTTTCCCTCCCATCTCAATAGCTCTGAAGCTGTTTCAATGCTCTGACAATCCCGGTTTACGTGCCGGTGTGTTTCTGCATCATGGTGGCACATGTGCTGGTCTGTCTTACACTGTGGGGTTCACAGGTGCCTCAAAACGTGAGATTTTCGTTGGAAAGCTAGGGAGGGCTGGGACTGGGGTGTGTAGATTCGTAGGGTGGATGCTGTTTTGCGTATTTCTGTTTCATGTGTGTGTTTCAGAGTTGCAGATCACCTCGGGTAAAACGGGGTGTGCTGGCCTCGAGGGCGCCGGGTGCCTGTGGGGACGCAGGGCCGGGCCACAGAGCCCTGTGCACAGATCTCTTATCCCTCTTGGTTCCTGTTTAGTCTGTAGGGTCCTTGTTGTGAGGGTGAGTGGGGGGGGGGAGAAGGGAAAGCCATGCCCCCGATCACGCGCCAGAGAGCAGGGCACGTGGGCAGACGGCGGTGGAAGGCCTTTCTAGAAGGTCCTCCTGAGAAACTGCGTCTGTGGCGCCTCCAGCACCCCCAGCTTCTGGCTTTGGTGAAGACACAGCAGAAAACTGGAAGCGGGGGGAGGGGCCCGCATGGGTTTCTCTTTGGCGTTTGTGTTCATAGGTGACTCCAAACCTCGCCCCTTCTTTGGGAGTTGATTGGCCTTGCAGAGGGCCTGGGGCTGTATGCGGTTCACCCTGGCCCATTGCACCGTTCCTGGGGGGAGCTGTCCAGATGGGCGACTTCTCTTTAATGCAGTGGTTTTGCCCCCCAGGGGACATTGGGTAACGGTTCGGGATGTCTTTGCTTGTCGTAGCTGGGAGAGGTTCTGCTGGCGTGGAGTGGGTGGAGGGCGGGGTGGTGTTCAGCACCCTGCCACGCACTGTCTGCCCCAAATGTCGGTGGTCCTGAGGTCAAGCCCTGTGTAAGGGCTTTCCTGAATGGCACATTTCGGGGAGAGAAGAGATTTGGGGACAGACTGTTGGACACCTGTGGAAACCAAGGGTGTGTCTGGCTACAGTTCACTTACCTGTGTGATTGTGGAGAGCCATTGGCCACGTGTTGGAGGCAGAGAATAGATCATTTGCTGATGAGAAGGCGCCAATGGCAGGGACCGGACAGGGGCTGCCAACAGGCTGGGGTGTGGGGCCAAGAGACAGGCGTGAGGAGCCAGGATCCGCACCAACTCACCAGCTGTGTGACCTTTGGCAAGTTACTTAACCTCTCTGTGCTCAGTTTTTTTTTTTTTTTGGAGACAAGTTCTCTGGATGTTGCCTAGGCTGGACTGCAGTGGCTATTCATGGGCATGGTCACAGCTCACAATGGCCATGGACCCCTGGGTTCAGGTGATCCTCCTGCCTCAGCCTCCCGAGCAGCTGGGACTGCTGGTGTCATAAATTGAGGACAATAGTAATAGCTGTTTGCTAGGGTGGTTCAGAGGATGGAACGGTGCAGTGTTTGGGAAGGGGTAGTGTAGTGCCTGGCACGGGATAAGCCTCCCCTGAGTGTTGCTGCAGGCTGAATATCCCTCATCTGAAATGCCTGGGACCAGAAGTGTTTCAGATTTTTTCAGATTTTGGAGTATTTGTATTATACGTACTGGTTCAGCATTCCTAATCCAAAAGTCGGAAATCCGGCGGGCGAGCTAAGGGTTATTTTCAAGACTAGCAGAAAAGGTTCCTCAAGAGAACATGGAATTTTCTTGAGCTTTAGCTGCACAAGGAAGGGTGGGCTGGGGGCACGAGCTTTCCGGATCCCGCGTGACAGCCCCCTAGGCCCCAGGGTTTCCACTGTTCCATCAGGGTCACGACAGCCTCTAAGGGGACCCCAAACATCGCTGGCCTGTGCTGCAGGGGCCTCTGAGCGCATGCATTCTATTCACAGAGAGCATTTGGGTTTCTTCTTCATGCATGCTAGTTATGACTTTAAAGTAAAATATTAACCAAGAAGAACAATCTTACATTTAAATGTAGTTTTACACAAACAGGTACACCTGTAGTGACATAATTACAGGAAACTGAGAAGGTGTGGGCAGCTGCTCATACCAGCTTGTGTTTTTCCCTTGAGAGGCAGTAGGAGAGTGGAGATGTTCTGACTTGTGGACTAGTTATTATATAAAGCATTTAGTGTAGTAAAAAAAATATGAGGCTGTGTGATATGAGAGAACTAGAAAAATAGCAGGTTACACCACCCCGTTAGATATTGCAGACTTGACATGATGATTAAAATTATTTAGCATGTTGTTTTGAGTTGACCCTTTTGTCCTGGGTGTTCTATGGTTCTCTCTTTATGGCTCAAGTCTCCTATGACAGGAAGTGGGTAATAATGAGTCAATTAACTATTTTGTGAACTACAGGAAGTAATCCTGTGACTAGCCCCCTACCCACACTAAAACAAGACTTGTTTTCTGCGTGTTGCAGGTCTCTCTAGCCCCAGCTGTCTTGGTGTGAAGGTATTATTTCACTTGCTAACTTGCATCCAGCGAGACTTAAGGGCTGGCCGGGTGATGCTGGGAGAACTCTCCACAGTGGGACGGGGCTGTGCATATTTCGTCGCTGGGTGTACATGACTGTCGCAGCCTGCCCACCAGCAAGCTAAGCCTTCAGTGGGTTTGAGCTGTTTCCTAGGCCGTGGCTCTGTGTCTTGGTTCCGGCCTCCCCTGGAAACCTCCTCCTGCGAGCCCTGTGGCTGCCCACAGCTGGGGCTGGGGCTGGGGGGGCTGGGGCTGGGGCTGGGGCTGCCCCCGCGCGGGCCGTGCGGAAGAGTAGGGCGGGAGCGCCCTGGCAGCCCTTCTCCTTCTCTGGATCCCGGGGCATTCTGGGTCACTTCATGGTTGGAGAGTCGGCCTTCTGCCTGCACATGGGTTGGCGTCGCTGGGAAGTCAGTGTAGGTGCGTTTTGGAGGGAGGACATCTAACCTACCTTCAGGTTTACACTGAAAACTTGCCCAAATGTTATCTCTAGGTAAGAGCAAACAGAGGTTGGGAAAGAATGAAGAAAAACAACTTGCTTTTACAAGTAAATTAAATACATAATCGTGCTCAACTCATTTTGGCTTGTGCAGTTTAAAGGCCAGACAAGAATAAGGTATTCCTTATTTAAAGGTAAAACGAGGGTGTGGGCCCGTTTTGCACCGTTTAGCAAGTGAATGGCTAGTTTTTGTGGGCTGTAAGTCGGTTTGGCTGTCAGAGCCGGGAGCCGCCCAGGAGCATTTGCTGGTAATTGACGTCTCCCTTCTCCTCACCGCTCGTGTGTGCAAGGCTGAGATATCCCAGGGTTCTTCCCAAGATGGTTTTGGACTCAAGTCTAGTAAAGAAAACCCCAGGATAGAAAGTGAGCACATGACAAGAGGAAATTCATTTTAAGCTCCATAGATACATTTGTGGCTTGACTTGCTAATGTCACGCGGCGGCTTGCCGAGGGCAGGGAATGTCTCTCACTGAGGCCCCGCTCTGAGCAGAATCTGCCTGGAACCTTGTAAATGCGGGTGGCAACTTGTGGAGCAGATTGACAAACACGGTGCCAGCCAATCCGTCTCGATATCACCTGTTTTACAATCTCGGGATTTAGGTAACAGGTGCTGCCAACCGGGTTTTCTCACTAGCATGTTTCTCTCTTTTTTAGAAGTTTGTCAAAAGCAATGTGGTTATTCCAAATGAACTCAGTGATCTGAATTACATTTTAGATATATTTCTTACTCTGCAGTCATGGGCAGCACTGAGTGCTGGGGTGTCTCAGGGCACATGTGTGTCTGCCTGTGTGCTGGGGGCTGTGCTGGAGCCGTCTGATGTCCCTCCAGTCTCCACGGGAGCAGGTGCCCACACCTGGGGCTGTGTCCCAGGATGGAGGCTGACGTGCCCAAGCACAGGCTTATATTCAGCAACACAGTCCATGAAACACAGTACGTGGGGGTGGGGCAACCTGGGAGTTCTGGCTGAGTCCCTCATTAGGGTCCTACTCCCCCAGACCCTTCCCAGGTCAGGACTTCCCTCCCGTAGTCCTGGTCAGCCTCTGCCAGGGTAGCCTGGCCTCCTCCAAAGGCCTTACTGATGACCCTTGCTCCTCCTGGCCCTCCCTGTCCTGGGCACCCTCCTGGCCCTCCCTGTCCTGGGCACCCTCCCAGCCCTCCTGTCCTCTCCCTGTGCACTCAGCCCTCCTGCTGGCTCCGAATTTACTCTCTGTGGGGCAGGGCTGCTTTTCTGCTGTGGATTATCTCTGAACCCCTTTGAGCTGAGAGCTGAGCCCACAGCTGTGCCTGGGATATTGGCATTCTCTCCTGCCCCCTGGGAGGGGAAGCTGCTGGTCTGGGAGCCTTGGCCGTGGGAGGGAGAGATCGCTCAGGCGAGCAGAGTCCTGGATGCTTCAGGCAGGCAGCAAGCAGGGAGGGCTGGCATGCCCACCGGCCCATTTTCTGTTCCTCACCCCTAACCCATGGCTCTCAAAGTGGGGCCTCACCTGTAGTGTCTCCATCACCTGGGGGCTTGTGAAGTGCAGATGTTAAGGACCCCACCCTAGACCCACAGGTCCAGTGACTCTGTTCTATTTTGAATTATTGCTGGTGTGCTGGTTACCCCGACCAAGACTTGGGATTTGATGATCCCAGAAGTACTGTATTTGCTCAAATTGCAGTGGGGGAGCCTAATTACTGACCATACTTGGGGGTTTTACATACTCTGTCATTACACTTGAGGTTTTTGAATCGCTTGTGTAGTTAAACGTTGTTTTGGGGGGGAAAAAGATGATCACAGCTATAGTTGAAAATGCTGAGTCTTTGTGGCATTGGGAGGCTGAGGCGGGGTCCTTTGGGGGCGGGAAGCGATGCTTCCTCCCTAAAGCTGTGGGACGTTAGAATTTAGTCTACAGCTCGTCAGTGGCACCAGCGATGTTGCGGTTGTAGTTTTTTATCTTGAGCAGCCCTGAGTGATGACGGTGTCAGCTGACATCCTATGCACAATCTCTTGGCTGTAGTGTGGATCCGCCTCCACCCAGGGTCCAGGGCCAGAATCTCGCTGCTGTGCCACCCAAGTGGGACACCATCGATCTTTTAGGAGGGTTCTCACTCCCCCAACAAGCGCAATCCCCGGGGTCAGCTTGTCAGTTTCCAGATGGGTGTGTCCCAGGGCCGTGAGAGGCTCTGCCAGGCCCCCTAGGGGCGTGGGAGGCTGGGGGGGGAGACCCCGGGACGTGGGTGTCAGGAGGAGCCGTAGGTACTTGCAGCAGGGACAGGAAGCTTGTCATCTCTGTGTCTCAAATGAGGAAGCAGAGAGTTGCATGGCCAGGGGGCTGGTGGCCCCTGTGAAGTCAGAGGAAGTAAGGTGGATGCCAGGAGAGTGGAGCCTGCCCTGTGCGGGCCTTTGTGGGGGCCTTGACAGTGTGTCCCAGTGGGCGTCACTGCGTGCTACCAACCTTACTTTGGACGCTGAAATTTAAATTGCACATAATCTTCACATACATGAAATATTATCCTTTTGATAGTTTTAAAATTATTTAAAGTTTATCTTGCAGGCATTGCAGTGTAGGATTTGGTCAGGGCAGCGTGGGCCAGGCTGGGGAGCCCCAGAGTGGGGGATTATGATTCCAGGCCACCCTGTCACCTGGACACTGCAGAATTGTGCCACCCCCGACTTCCATTTTTATGTTTTATTCAGATCATTTCTCTTCTTGTTGACTCATTCGCTCTTCTGGTTATATCAGGTCATTAAATATGAAATGTCTGATTTCTAATCAAAAGTGTAGTTTATTGTATCTCAAACAAGAAGCAGTACAATTAATCAAACTATGCGCCTAAACTATCAACACAGTTTTACCGTCTTAACAGTAGCCTGTTTACGCCAGCAGCAAAGAAGCCTGGAGAGCGAGTGGCAATTAAATCGCGAAAGGCGTTTTCCGCAGCTTGTTGAGAATGGAATATTTTTCCTTGCAAGAAGGGGTCCAAAGCCTGGAAGAAGTGGTGGTCAGCTGGTGCAAGGTCTGGTGATTATGCTGGGTGACAGAGAAATTCCAAGTCCAGCCTCTGTAGTTTGAGCAGCGTTGTTTGTGTGACATGTGGTCGAGTGTTGTCTTACAAGAGGACTGGCCTGTCTCTATGGACCAATCTTGGCTGTTTAATTGCAAGCATCCTCATCATTTCGTCCGATTGGTTGCAGCAGACATCCAGTGTAATCGATTGACTAAGTTTCATGAAGCTGTAGTGGATAATACCAGCCTGGACCACCAAACAGACACTATTAGCATTTTGTGATGAATATTCAGTTTGGACTGTGTTTCGGCACTTCATCTTTATCCAACCATTATGCCCAATGCTTTCGATTGTCAAAAAGAATCCATTTTTCAGCACACATAACAATACGGTGTAGAAATGGTTCGCCTTTATGTTGCGACAGCAAAGAAAGGCAAGCTGCGAGATGATTTCTCATCTGACGCTTGTTTAATTCGTGCGGAACCATCTATCCAGCTTCTTTACCTTGCCCATTTGTTTCAAATGTTCCAATATTGTTGGAATAGTAACGTCAAACCTTGCTGCTAATTCACACGTAGGTTGAGATGGATTCGCTTTCAGCTCATCATTATCCACCTTGGTCTCAGGTTGCCCATGTGGCTCATTTTCAGGATTAAAATCACCAGAACGGAACTTCTCAAACCATCGACATACTGGGTGTTCATTAGCCACATCCTTCCCAAACACTTCCTTGATATTTCGAGCTGTCTGCACTGCAATGGTTCTACGACGGAACTCATATTTGAAAATAACACGAATTTTTGACTTATTCGTGGCTTCACAAAAATTGCTCTTAAAAAATTTGACAGATAATCACAAGCCAAACTGTGCATTTGAAAGACTGAGGATGTACCTGCACGATAAACATAAAACAAGAAGTGTCAAAGTGAAATGTCAGAGATACCAACTGTCAAACTTAGCACTTAAGGAAATCGGACATTTCACACTTAATCACCTAATAGACTAGAATTCTTCGTCTTTCCACTGTTCCAGCTGCAGCCATGCTTGGCCCTTGAGGTTTCTGTGGCCTGGGAGAAGGTCGGGCTTGAGGCCTGCACCTTGGTCCCGCGCTGCTCTGAGGGTGCGGCCCAGAGTGCAGAGCCTGTCTGTCAGGCTGGGCCCGGCTGCCCGTCCTCTGCCTTGAGGAATCTGCAGTTTGAGAAAAGCTGCCCCTCGGAGCACTCTTGGGATTCTGACCTGGCTGAAGGCTGTAAACAAAGGGCAGTAGAGAGAGGTCCCCTGCGATCCAGACAGGGTCCTGCTCCGTGCCCCTCGCCGCCGCAGCCCACACAGCCTGAGGCCTCCTTTGCCGCAGCGCTGAAGGCCTCGGTGGAGGGAGATGAAGTCTGCGAAGAGGCCAGCTCTGCTGTTCTGGGACCCTCTCTGTGATAAAGTGGTGTTTATTGTGATTAATTCAGTGAAACCAGATTTTTGGGGGAAGGACTTGACCTAACTGTGGGGACTTTGGGATGGTCCTGGGCTGCCCACGAGCTACTCAGAAGGGCTCCTTTTGGAGGACAAGCTGAGGGGCAGTCTCCGTGAGGGGCATCCCCAGACCCCCGAGTAAGGCTGTGCGCCAAGAGACCAGCGCCACCTTCGTGACCTTGAACGTGCTGCGGTGTTGTAGCACCAAGAAAGCAGTTCCGGGGTGGTGATGGCGTTATGACACCGATTGAAGAAACTCTCTCTCGGGGCGGGTGGGGCAGAGCAGGATGAAAAGCCTGGAGCAGCCGTGTGCTGAGTGCTCCCACGTGGCTGAGTGGGGCTGAGCGAGCTGCAGATGTATCAGGGTCCCATGAAACCCGGAAGTCAGGCAGGGTCATCCCCCTGCACTGGTGGGGAACCCGGGGTGGGGAGACAGGCTCTGGGAGTTGTGGTTGTGTGAGGAGTGGGGATTTTCTTTGAATCCAGTTTATTTTAATTCGTGGGAGACTGAGAGCAGCCCTTGGCTGAGTAAGAGCAGACAAGCCAAAGCTCAGACTCTGGGAGCTGCAAATAGAAGTGACAGGGAGGAGCTGCCAGTGAGGGTGGGCTTGAGGGGGCTCCACGGCAGAGGCACTGGGTGGGGGTGTGGTGGGTCCGCAGCCGCCGCCAGCATGGGGAGAGCCGGGGGGGGCAGGGGAGGGGGCACCCGCCGCCCGCTTGGCTGGAGAACTGTCTTTAAGGTTATGTGTCAGCCAAGCAGAGGTGTGCTTTGAGGGGGAAATGGATTCTTTAATTCTAAATTACAATAAAATAAAGAATAAATGTGAAACTTTCAATTTTGGGTTATTAGCTGTACTAAGACTTAAAGATGGAAATAGGTTATTACTTAATTGAAATATTAAAAGTAAAAAATTGTTAAAGGATAAGGCTGTCCCGCCCGCGTGCCCGGTCTGAGCCCGTTTGTGTGTGGCACTAACCCTGGTGTGTGTCGGAATCTGTACATTTGTTTCTTTTTCCCCCATACGCTACCGTAATAAACACTGATCTTTCATAAACTTTGTTTTATGGATAGTTGTGCCTAACCCTGCATAATGTACTGATTCATCGTCTTTTACATATCTTTAAGAGATCAAAGGAATTACCAATATGCATCACACCAGGCGTGAGGATGACATAGCACTTGACTGTCGTCCGCGCACAGTGTGGCTCTGGTACAATGCTGCGCTCGCATGCCATTGCCGTGGCACGTGTGGAGTGAGTTCGTGCTGCTTGCGTTGGCCCCTGATGTCATCTGCGCTCTGGGTGCGAGCGGCGCGTGGGGCCACGCAGCAGGTGCCGCTTGGCTGAAGGGGCTCCTGAGCCCTCCCCCAGCCCCTGGGCGCCCCTCCCAAAGCCAGCTCGTAGGTGAATTGGGGGGTGAACAGCTTCGGTGCGCCCACTGGTGGAGCTGCCTTTCCAGGAGCTGCCTCTGCCTCCCGAGAGCTCAGCTGCGCAGGGGTCAGCTCCGCTGGGCTGTTACCAGGCTGAGCAGGTGAGCCCTGCTAGGTGCCCAGGTGTCTCAGGTGGATGGTGGCCGCTGGGGACGAGGCTGGAGCCCATGGGAGTGGCGGGGGCTTGCCCGGGGGTCTTGCTTCAGGCCCTGACCCACCCTGCAGGAAAGCCTGAGCCATCGTTCCCGAGGTGGCGCTGACCAGAGGAGGCCTGCGCTAGGGATTGCCTGCCCTGCATAGGCACAGGACGTGGTCTCCATCTCCATGGGCTCTGGGGCAGGTGGATTAAAGAGCGTGTTCATGGCCTGGCAGGGAGGCTGGACCACACTGGTGGCCACTCTGTTCCTGTGCAAACTGCTGTGACGTCAGGGTGAGCAGGTGGAGGCACATCCCCTGGGACAGATGCCACTCAGCCGTCTGCACTGGGAGCCTGATGTCCCTCTTTGGCTGTCTAGTCCTGAGGCATCACTAAGGAAGGAAGAACCAAAAGTTTGATGTGCCATTTCCTCCTGTTCTTTTAACAAAATTGCCACTGAGACATGAAATCTCAGGCCGGTGCAGAATCTTGGTTGTGGGTCTCTGTAGGGGACAGTTGATTGCAGATTGTCTTTGTGGCTGGTCTGCTAAGTGGCGCCAGATGCTGGCCCTGCAATTGCACAGGTTGCACCTGCCATCTCTGTTCCTCCTCTGGGTTTCTTCCCTGACGACAGGGTCTGGCAAAGAGGCCAGTTTCTACTGGCTGGAGGTTTTGCTTGAAAGGACTGCCGGGGCACAGGCCATGGCCCCTTGCCAGGGCGTGGTGGCCTGTGCTGGTCCTATGGGGCCTGTAGTGCCCTGTAGGAGCAGACTTGTGTGCTCTGCACTGTGTCCACAGGCACCATGGGCCCATCAGGAGGTTGGACTGCCATTAGCCAGTGCTTGAGCTCTGGCTGTGGACGCCTACCTCCCCCAGCAAGGCACTCCCGGGGCCTGGCTCTGCACCACCCGCCGGGAGCTGCTGGACAGCCCCTGTGGCGCACAGCGCGTGGCTGTGACGGGGGCATTGTGCATCTGGGGGTCTCAGCATGTGGTTTGTACTTGAGCTCTCCAGACCCTTGTGCTTTGAAAGGACAGGAACTGTCCTGAAGCAGGATGCCTGGGTTCTTCCGAGACACCCAGACTGTCACAGCTGCCGTGCACTGCGCCGAAGCCACACCGTGGCCACCTCTGCGGTGTCTTCCTCCCACAGCAGGGTCAGGGAACAAGCATATAGGTCCGGCTGGTTATGAGGGGCCCTGCAGGTCTTGTTGCAGCACAGAGTGGGCTCAGCTGACCTGTTTTTGCCCAATACACCGACAATCACAACCACCAGCCACAACCTCCTCCGAGACAACAGCAGCTGCGTTCGCCCCCGCGGTTTGCGGCCCACCGGCGACAGCATCCCCAGCCTCCCCCTGGGGGCGTGTCTGCAGCACCCACCACCTCCTGGCCTCTCTGAGCCCTGCCGTCAACTGGCCTGGCGGGGGTACAGCTGGAGGGCTCAGACCAGGGCCCCGACTCTGAGACCCAACCGTCAGGGCTGGGCAGGGGCCAGGGGCAGTGGCCACGGCTCCTGCGTTACCTTGCGTGCAGGTGACACCACCAGGCTGTCTCCACAGCAATTATGAAGACGACCTGACTCTGTTCTTCCCGGCGCCTCCTGGCCTTGGGCCTCGGGCCTCAGGCGAGCTCTGGGACTCTTCCTCAGGGAAACCCGCCGCTGGAGCACGAACCGTCAGGAAACCCCAGACTCTCGCTGCAGAGCCACTGGCCAGGCCTTCGATCCAGGGCGGCAGTGGACCAGCGACCTGGGCAGGACACCGCCTTGGTTCCAACCACACTTCTGCCGCTGCCACTGGCCCCTTGGGCCCTGGCCTCGGTGTCTTCATCCGCAAGATGGGATCGCAAAGGCTCTCGAGAGTCAGCGTGTGGAGGGCGGTGCCTGCAGATGGCTGTCCTTGCGCCTCCTGCCACTCTCCACAGCACTCGGTTTTTAGAGGGACGGTGGCCGCACACTCTGAGGAGGGCAGGATTTGACCGTGGTTTTCCTATGGGGCAGGTTCTCTCTCTTCCTGTCCATCCCTCTCTCTGTCTCCTCGTCTCTCTCTGTCTCTGTCTCTGTCTCCCTCCCTCCCTGTCTCTCCCCCTCCCTCCCCCTCACCCCCCCAGGTCCAGCTCGGATTCTGTCCCCTTGCTGCACGGAGCTGTCTGGGGGTTGCTGGCTGGGCCTCTGCTTGGCTTCTTCCGCCTTCCCTGCCTGATGCTCCCCCCAACCCCCACATCCCAGCTCAGCCCCACCCGCCTGTCTGTTTCCTGACACCCGAAGATGCTCTTTATAAGACAGTACTGTGACTCATAACTAAGGCAAGGCTACTTCCAAAAAGTGAAGTCCCATGCATTGAGGAGCCTGTGTGCAGTCCCAGAGGGTCCCCAACAAAGGCGGGAGCCTCGGGGTGGCTTCAGTGACCGACAGCAGAGCCCCTCCGGCCCCTGCAGGCTGTGCTCACAGGAGTGCTTGGTATAGAGATCGCACGGCCACCTCTTTCTGATTAGATGGTTTTGTTCGTCTTCATGCTGTGGTAAAGGGGGATAATTTGAGAGGGTCTGCGTTTCCTTAAAATATTTGCCTTGTCCTTTCCGAACGCTGCTGGCATCGCCACACCTGAGGGTCTGGAAGGTGACTTGGGGATCTGTGCCCCTCTGAAGCCCACCCTGAAACCTGAGTGCAAACTACAGCAGTTAAGAAGCGCTCCTAGAAAATTGCTTTTTACTGGAAGATTTCTAAACGGTTTCTACTGTGGGAGCTGTGAGTTTGATGTCGGCTTTGCTGTTTTACCAACAGAGGGGGCAGGAACTGAGGAAGGCCCCGTGCTCCCACGTCTGGTGAGGGGTCCGACTCCTCGAGGTGCAGGGACAAAGCAGGAACAGACCATCAGCAGCTGGCACTCAGACGCCGTCCCCGGGTGACCCCTCCACCCGGCCCTGCTGGCGGCTCCCGCGGAGGTGCTCACAGAGGGGCTCGACCCTCCTCTGTACTTCATGTCAGAGTGCCGGGCCCTGTGCTGACACGCTGTGTGGGTGGAGGGGGGCCCATTCCTAGCGCGTGGCCCAGTTGTCTGCAGATTGGATTTCCCCTTCCGCTCTCTCCAGAATTCCCCGGCTCTTCCCTGCGGTCTCCTCTCTCCCACTGGGCACTAGGGCTCTCCAGCTGGTCTGTAATGGGACGTTTGGGTATCATCTGGGGAGATTTGGTGCAGCCTCCACTGGCTGCCAACGTGGGTCTGCAGGACCCCAGCCTCGCTGGGTGATCTCGTGGGTTACATGTCTGAAGATGTGGCCCTGCAGGGACCTTGTGAGCCCCGGCCTCCGCCCCACCCTCCTCTCCAGACCTGCCAGCGTGTGTCTAACCTAGGAGCACAGCCCGATGCATACCCTGTGCCGGGTGACTGTGGTTGTCCCCCTCACCTGCGATTTTAGTCACCTGCTGTGAGCCATGGCCCAAAAATATTAAATGGAAAATTCCAGAAAGAAGCAATTCATAGGTTTTAAATTGTGCACCGTTCTGAGTAGTGGGATGAGATCTCTCTCCACTGGCTCCTTCCTGCTGGGATGTGACTCCTCTGCTTTGTGCAGAGTGTCCAGCTGTAGACGCTCCCTGCCCGTTGGCCACCTAGTAGCCACCTGGTTCCCAGACTGAGGAACAGTGTATAAGGGTCCGCGCTGCCCATGGCATCAGGCATCCACTGGGGGTCTTGGAACATGTCCCCTGGGGTGGGGGAGACCTGTATTCTTTGTCTGGACAATTACTAAAATGGCTGGATGCTTAGAAAAAGGAAAGGGGAAAGTCTGAAATGACAGCCCATGGTTTTCTGATTCTGAAGCCGTTTCCCTGTGTGTCCAGCTGTGGGACATATTTTCTGGCATTTTCAGTGGAAGTTCATACTGGCTACCCTCGTCCCAATGTCTTCTTCCCATGATGTTGGCAGATGTGTGTGTGTAGCTCTGAGCAGTTTCCAGAACAAGATTGTGGTGGGCTGTGGGGTGGGGCCTGGCTGGGTGGAGCACACCTCCCTGTCCCTGGTGGTGGCCATCAGGGAACATCCTTCCCCTTTCCCGGGAGCCCACTGCTCTTCAGGATGGTGAGCTTCCTCCAAGCCACGCTGACGGAGGGTTTGCCGAGTGGGCAGGTACCTGTGTGTGCTCGTACACAAAGATCTAGAATCTGCTTCTTGCAGAACGTACTCCCTCTGCAAAGGTGAGGTTCTTGCAGAACTTGCACTCCCTCTGCAAAGGTGAGGTCTGGGGGGGTGTAAAATCAGAGCTGGGCACCCTGCAAGCTCTTCCGTTCACTTTCTTCCTTATTCCACAGTCCAAGAAGGCATCCTGTATTTAGGTGTGTCGGTGTGGCTGACATCCGGTGTGGCTTGCGGCTCCTCCAAGGCAGACGCTATGTACGCTTGGCAATTTTTCTTGCTTAAGTAGACCAACAGTGATGTTAAAGATAATGCTGGAGTTTTAAAACAGCTTTCCAGTTAAGGAGATAAAACTCTGCTTGTGTTCGACCATCGAGGGGAGCCCATCTGCATATGGGTGCTGCAGTGGGGGCTGCTGGCCAGAGGGGAGCTGTGGGGGGATGGGGGGTACCGTGTGGGCAGGGGCATGCCATGTGGATGGAGGGGGTGTGTGCCATGTGGGGTGGTGGGGCTGCAGGGGTCCCAGAGGGCAGGGGAGCTGCAAGGGGTCTGGGGGGTAGGAGAGCTACGGGGATCCCAGAGGGTGCCAGGGTGGCAGGGGTGTGTGTGCCAGGTGGGTGGGGGGCTGTTGGGGGGGCTGTGGGGGTCTCGGGGGGCCTGCTTTCAGGTGGCTGACCCTGCATTTGGTGCCAGTTTTATAACTGGAGCCTTATTTGGGCCCCAGGAGGGGAGGGGAAGGGAGGGACAGGTCTGAACCGCTGACCGGAGCCGAGTCATCCCTGTGTACCCAGGAAATCCAAATGTGCCTGCAGAGGGAGAGGCTGCCCTGCCACCCTCCCTGCAGGATGAAGGTGGCCTGGGAGCTTTGCCAGCTGGGATGCTGGCCCTCGGTCAGCAGACACAGTGTGTCCTGACCCCAGGGAGCTGCTGAGCCCCTGGTGCCAGTGTTGGCCTGTGGTCTGGGAGTGCCCTCGCTTCCAGCTCCGACCTTGTGCTGTGTTCTGACCTTGAGGAGGGATGGGTGGGCTTGGGTGACCAGGGTGCTGTTCTTGAGCTAACGTCCCGGAAGGTTCCTGGGGTCAGTGGGTGTTTCTGCCTTCTTGCCTGTTTTTCTTCTTGTGCATGTGAATCAAAGGTGAGAGTACAGCCCAGAGCTCTGTTACAAGAGATTTTAAAGCTTTATTACTTCATTCTCTAAGTCCTTTCGAAGATTATTCCTCCTACCTGTGTGACTTACCACTGCCTCTCTCTCCTCCTCTTCCAGAACATTCCACGGAGTTTCATGCCCCAGTAGGTCTGGGTTGGTTTCTCCATGTGCCCGGCCGCTCCCCGCTGCCCAGCAGTGGGGCCACCTCACATGTCTCGTCTTCTTCAGGGGTTGGAATGAGCCCGGTCTTGCCACACCTTTGCTGTGCCCAAGTCTGCCGGCTCCGTGGGCAGTTTCCACCTGGGCACATGCACTGTGGACACCCTCAGGGGCCAGGCCCGGGGCTCACACAGTCGCACACAGGGTGTGCGTGAGCTTTCACCTGTTTGCGTCTCTGTTCCGGCCACGGCTCTGGCCACGGACTCTTGGGTGTTGCTGGTGCAGGACATGGATGGCAGCTGGACTGTGTTCAGCCCCTGCTGACTGGAGCCAGGTCCCTGTCACCTTGTCCACGTGTTCTCTGCCCCATAACCCTGCCAGGCTCCCGCTGCACCTAGAACAGAGAAGCATGGCCTCCAGTTTTGTACCTATTTGATTATTTCCTTGCTGTCTTCCTCGCTGGCAGGCAGGGGCAACGTGGCTTTGCCAGTCTTCTGGCACTTGAGTGGTGCCTGACTCGTAGTGGTTGGTCAGAGGACGCCCACTGCAAGGCTGTGGCTTCTGCCTGCCATCATGCTCCCTGCACCCCCCAGATCTGGGTTTGGCCCTCCAGGGGGTTCACCTAAGCCTCTCTGTGCTGCCAGCCAGCCTGGGCCTGGATTGAGCCCCCTCAGCCTGGGGTGTGGGAGAGGCCTTTGTCTGGTGTCTCCACCTGGACCTGCTTTTGTTCCACGGGGTCTTCACTCTCTCTGATGGTCCCACGGGGACCCACAGTGGGTCCCGGCTACCTGCAGGGCTGCCAGGCACAGGGCAGGGGAGGCTCCAGCGCCCTCACATGGGGTCACGGAATGAGGCCAGACCCCTGGTGGGGTCCTCCTGGCGCTCAGGTTGCTGGGGCCCAGGCCCGGGCATCTAACCTGTCTTACCTGCTGCCTGCCCTCCCACCGCTCACCCCAGAAACCCGCCTCCATCTGGGAGTCTGCGTCCCAGGGAGCCTGTGCGCGTGGGGAGGGAGCAGTCCGGCAGTGGAGTGGGACAAGGTGACAGGCGGTCTCTGCTCTGCCTTGATACTTCTGCTCGTGCTGCGATAGCTGCACCCATCTTAACGAAGAGTCACCCTCCCCTGGGAAATGAAATTCAGAGGGTGCTTAGACACGCTTCTAAGAAGATACTTCTGGTAGGGTTTTAAGGCTACCTTGTTGCTTCTTTGGGAAACTTGGCGAGGTTTCCATTCGCTGTGTCCCTGATGGCTCTGTCAAGTCCTGTCTCACACAGAGCCAGTGGCCTCTGTTTTGGGAATATGATGGATGTTCAGCTGTTTGCTCCTGGCACTGCAGCCTGTGAGGATATTGTAGACAGCTGAGTGGGTCACTGACTGCTTGTAGCACTTTCTGCCTTTCAAAACTCTTGCACCTGTCAACTGATTTTATCTGCCAGGGTATTATACTGTCAGTTAACTGAAGCAAAGGTAAGTGACAAGTCTAAGGTCATCCAGGACTTTGACCTCTGCGCAGTTCCCAGTTAGCCCTGAAGATGTTCCTTTGTTCTACAAGTATTTGTCAAGAGCCACATCTGGGAGAGGGATGGCAGAGCCCTGACGTCACACGCAGCAGACAGGGAGTGTCAGGACCTCAGTGACAGTGGTGACATGCACAGAAGTGCAGAGACAGTGCTGGCCTTGGTGGGGACCTGGGAGCCCTCCTGGAAGAGCAGACTGGATGCAGCCTTGTGGGGCGGGAAGGATTTGGGTGTGGAAGGCAGCGTCACAGGTGGACGGAACGGCCATGCAGAGGCACACAAGTTGGCACACACGGAGTGTGTCTGGCTGGAGTGTGATCGCGCGAGTCCAAGGGAGACAGCAGCTCAGCTGGGTGTAGACTGGCTTTGGCTTGCGGAGGGCTTTCAATGCCTGGCTGAAGGGCCAGCCCTCTACTTCATGGGCAGTAGAGAGCTGCTGAGTGCTCTTGGGGCCAGGAGGGAGGGTGGTTGCAGGGGGACGGGTACCTCCGAGCGAGTCCACGTGGTGCTGGGGTGTTAGGGAACGGAAATGCAGGCAGTCTGGGAACGGGGTGGTTTGCTGGGTGGGAGCGTTTCTTCCTGCAGGGCCTGCTAGGTTATTCCAGGTGGGAACCGTTGGAATGAAGGCAGAGGGCGAGCCATGCCCGGGAAATGCTGGGCAGGCCAGAGGGCGTGCTCTGTGTAAACCACCCCGGCCAGTGGTCACCTGGACTGACCGTCGGAGAAGACGGCGTCAGGCGGGAAGGCTGGTTCACAGAGTGGGCTGTGAGCTGGGGCACAGGGCCGTCGAGCGCCAGGAGTGGCTGTGATGTCATTCAGGTCAGTGAGCAAGACAATTCGCCAAAGTGGGCTTCCAACAGGTGAGACGTCCTCAGACTCCAGCCTGCACCAGGGTCGCCCTGGGGCTTGTCAAACACGGATTACAAGGCAGCAGGTCTGGGTGAGTGGAGCGTTTGCCTTCCTGACAGGTTCTCAGGGCACGTTGATGCTGCCAGCCCGGGACCACACTTTGAGAACCACTGGATAAGATGACTTGTTTATTGCTTGGTTTGTAGAGGTTCCTGGCACCTGACGCTGACACTTGTGGTGTAGAGAGAGGACAGGCTGGGTTCCAGCCTTAAACGTTAAGTGTAAAGTGAAGGAGAATGTGTCACAAGTGAAAACGGCATGTCCCACAGCTGAAAGCATTCCAGGCCTGTGCCTAGAGCCTTCTGTCTGTAGGAGGATTTTGCCGAATGTGGAGCAGAAAATTAACTTTATTTATCTTACAGCACCAAAGAGGGTCATGATTTTATATGACAGTTGCTCTTCCCCTGTGAACACGGCTGAGTAAAGTGAACGCACCATCTTAACTTTTACTAGATTAGAAAGTGAGATGAAACTCAGGGTTTGAATTATTTATTTCATGCTCTGTGAAGAATTGTAGAGTCGGAAGGAGATCCAAAGGTCACCTGGTGACCAACCATGCAGTCTACACATGGGGAAACTGAGGCCTAGCGAGGTTCGACGGTGGCCTGAGTGAGCTGGTTAGTTCCGACCCCCGGAGTGTTTCTCCTAAGTGTGGCCTGTTGCTTTGTGCTGTTGATTTGTGGGCATGAGTGGATGCGTGTAAAGTTCTGCCCATGACTTAAAAAGTGTCTTTATTATTCAGCCATAAAAAGGGGTGGAGCCCTGAGACTGGTTGGGACGGGAAGAACCTTGAGAACAGTGACGCCGAGTCGGGGACGCCAGGTGCAAGAGGCCGTGTGCTGTGTCGTTGCATTTATGTGGAATATCCAGAACAGGCGAATCTGTAGAAGTAGGAAGTGGACTGTGGTCGCAGGGGCTGTGGGGAGGGGGTGGGGCGTGGTAACAGGTACTGAGTTTCTTTTTTGGGTGATGAAAAGTTTTTGGAATTGATGGTGGTTATACAGCTCTGTGAATATACTAAAAACCACTGAATTGTATACTTTAAAAGGATGGATTGTATGGTATGTGAATTATATATCAAAAAAAAAGAATAATTGCAAAAAATTACAAAAAAAATTCCCAATTATTCACCTTCTAAGGATGATAGGGAGCCAATTCCTTATTTGAAAACCCAGTAAATAAAAGGGAATAATCAAGCATTTGTCCTGACTTTCCTATGTGAACTTCACTAATGGGTCACTAAATAGCACATTCTCTTTATACGGTTATTTCAGCTTATACATTAAAATGAAAGATAGAATTAGAATGTCACCATTTTTAACCCCTAATAGATTAATAGACGTAAGCACATGTCCCATGGCTTTATTTATATGAAATATAAGAATAGGCAAAGCTGGTAGATGGTTGTAGAATTCCAGGGAGCACGGAGCTGTAGGGGGGCAAGGGACATTCTGGGGTGCTGGCATGTCTGTGCCTTGGTCTTATCGATTACACTGCTGTGCACACATGAAAAAATTTATTGAGCTGTATTTACTGAATGTGTGTTATAACCCAACCAAATGTATAAATAAAAAATGATAAAATTAAACATAAACTCCCAAAAAAGTATTTATTTATGCCCTTTCCTGCTCCAAACAAGGATGTCAGGTGGCATGTAATGTCTGTGCAGTGAACATGGTCACATTCACCAGCAGTTGCCTCTGTGAATACCCAGGCAACCATCTTTAAAAAAAAGTTGTAAAATACACATAACATAAAATTCACTGTTTTAACAATTTTGATGTGTACAATTTAATGGCATTTAGTGCCCTTACAGTGTTGTGCAACTATCCTCTCTCTGTAGATTCAGAACTTTCTAATCCCTTCCCACCCCTCACCCCCGCCCCGGCAGCCACGAACGACACGGCACATTTTGGTGATCACCCGTGTGTTGACAGACGTTGGATTGTTCCCGCCTTTTGCACATTGTGAGTGGCGCTGTTGTGAGCCCTTGCGTGTGCTTTTGCTTGTATGCCGGTGTCAGTTCCTCTGGGACACACCTGGGAGTGGCATTGCTGGGCCGCGCGGTGCCTGTGTCGAAGCTGCTGGACGGCAGGGTACAGGGTGTCCTGCTCGCGTCCCTACGACAACAGGAATCCTGCACCCACCCGCGGCCGAAAGTCTCCCTGGAGGAGCATGAGATTCAGACGTCGCTGTGAATCCACAAACACGAGGGACGTCACCAAATGGACTAAACCAGGTGTCAGGGACCAACCTAACAGTGGTGGAGATGTGTGATCTCTCAGACAAAGAATTCAACATAGCTGTTTTAAGGAAGCTCAGCAAACTTCAATAAAACACAGAATCAATTCAGAAATTTATCAGAGAAATTTAACAAACAGGTTGAAATAATAATAAAAAAACAAGAGAAGTCCTGGAGCAGTAGAGCGTCCACAGCGCAGCTGGTCGAGCAGAAGCGTCCGTGAGCGCAGAGACGACAGTTTCAAAACACGGCCGGGGGAGGGGAGAGAAGAAGCGATGAAAAATGGAGAAAGCAGGGCCTGCGGGGCGACGTCGAGAGGGCGCGTGTCCAGGCCATGGAAGGGAGAACTGAGGCAGGCCAGGGGCGGAAAGCTCGTTCAAAGAAATCGGGACAGAAAACTTTCCCAACCTGGAGAAAGGTACAAATATGCAGGTGTAGGAAGGTGAAAGGTCACCAGTCAGATTCAACCCAAATAAGAATACGCTGAGACAATTGTAATCAGACTCTCCAAGGTCAAAGACAGAGGATGCTGCGAGCAGTGACAAAATGACAAACGAGGGAGAGCCAGCTGCCTGGCAGCGGCAGCCCTCAGGCCGGGAGGGCATGCGGAGCACCAAAGGGAAAGATTAGCAGCCAAAAACATTGCACCCAGCACAGCTGCCCCTCAGAAGTGAAGGAGGGATAAAGACTTCCCCAGTCAAGCGAAAGCTGGAGGAATTTATCGCTACCAGCTCTGTGCTACAAGAAATGCCAAAGGGAGTTTGTTCTTTAAACCAAAAGGGTGCTAATGTGATTGTGACACTGATACTGTGGTCATGATGTGTAAAGCACTTATACCTTGAGTAAGCAAACTAAAAGACAAAACTATTAAAGATGGTAATAACTACAACGATTAAGAGATAGGCATATAAAAAATATAAGTTGTGATATGAAAACCTAGAAGAAATGGATAAATTCCTGGACATGTAAAACACACCAGGATTGGAGCATGAAGAAATACACCAATAACAGGTAACAAGACTGAACCAGTGATAAGAAATTTCCCATCAAAGGAAAGCCCAGGACCTGACAGACTCACTGCTGAACTCTACCAGATTTTCAAATAAGAACTAACACCAGCTCTATTCAAACTAGTCCATAGAATTAAAGAGGGGGGACACTTCCAAACTTATTCTATGCGGCCAGCATCAATCACCCTGATACCAAAACCAGACAAGGACACAACGAAACACGAAAACCACAGGCCAATGTCCCCGATGGACACAGATGCAAAAACCCTCAACAAAACACCAGCAAACCGAGTCCAACAGCACATCACAAAGATCATTTGCCACAATCAAGTGGATTCATCCCAGGGACGCAAGGAGGGTTCAACATACGCAAATCAATAAACACGATGCATCAACAGAATCAAGGACAAAAACCATGTGATTATTTCAACAGATGCTGACAAAGCATTTGATAAAATTTAACATTCCTTCATGATAAAAAAACTCTCAAAAAATTGGCTATAGAAGGAATGATAAAGCTCGTATATGACAGGCCCACAGCAAGTGTCACACTGAGTGGGGAAAAGCTGACAGCCTTTCCTCTGAAACCTGGAGCAAGACAAGGATGCCAATGTCACCACTGTCACCACTGTCATTCAACATAGTGCTGGAGGTCCTGGTCAGAGCAGTAAGACAAGAGAAAAATAAAGGGCATCCAAATAGGAAAGGAAGAAGTCAAATATCCTTGTTTGCAGACGACATGATCTTACATTCAGAAAACCTGAAGACTCCACCAAAAAACTCTTAGAACCGATAAATTCAGTAAAGTTGCAGGACACAAAGTCAACACACAAAAGTCAGTAGCATTTCTTTATGCTGACAGCGACCAATCTGAACTAGAAATCAAGAAAGCAATCGCTCCAAAAAAAAATACCTAGGAATAAATTTAACCAAAGAAGTGAGAGACTGCTACAAGGAGAACTCCCAAACACGGAGGAAAGGAACAACTGAAGAGGAAACAGAAGAGTGGAAGGCACCCTGAGCGCGTGGGCTGGAAGATCCGCGTTGTTGAGACGCCGCGCCACCAGGGCCGTCTGTGTCCAGGGGGCCGGGGAGCCGCCAGACTGTTTCCCGCGGCGGCTGCACCGCTTGCAGTTCTACCTGCAACACGCGGGGTCCAGTGTCTCCCCACACTTGCTGGAGCTTGTTATTTTCCTGCTAAATTACAGCCATCCTTGTGGGTGTGAAGTGGTGTCTCATGGTGGCTTTGATTTGTGTATTTTAATGACTAATGATGTCAATTTGTATATCTTCTTTGGAGAAATGTCTATTTAGGTCCTTTGGCCATTTTAAAATGGATTATTTGTCTTTTTCTTGTTGAGTTGTAAGAGCCCGGTATGTATTCTGGCTACTAGACCCTCATCAAATATGTAATTTGCACGTGTTTTCTCCCATTCTGTTGGTGACCTCCTTGCTTAGTCTTGGTGTTGCCTTAGATCTTTGTTAAGACCTCGAGTCGTCGGTCTGTTTCTCTGCGGAGCACACTGCCTTCCTGTTTGTGGTCGTGAGGAAAGCAGAAGGGGAGTCAGCTGACCGTGTGCCCTGAGCGCCGGAGGGTCATCAGTGCTGTGCTCAGGGGCCACTCCCAGCCCAGAGCCCACCTGGGCTTAGCCGTGTCGGGCGGCTGGACGACTCCTGTTTGCCGTCTCTGCCGGCTCCCTCACCTTCGACCGCTGAGAGCAAGGAAGAGAAGGGAGGGAGGTTTGCAATGAGGGAGCGGCCTGTCTGCTCCTGCAGGTGGAAGAGGATTACGAGGGCCCCAGACCTCACCAGCCGTCCTCGCGGAGATGCAGTAACAGGGTGGCTGCTTGTACGTGTGTTCACAGACGTCAGCTCACGCCTGTGGGAGCGCGTGTGCACAGTCTCACGTTAAGCTGACCACACCATCACTGCCTTCACTCTTGGGAAGACCCCCGGGAAGTCCAAGACAGCCCTGACTACAAAATATGCTCGAGAAGCCTGTTATGTAATTAGCCAACTGCAAAGACAAGGAATGATGTGTGGAAAGTTCAAGCTTTGGTCAGAACGGCGTCTCAGAGTCCCCTTCAGCCCCAGAATAATATATGAAAGACATCTAATGCCATGTGAGAGTTTTATTTCAATCATGGGCCTGGGACATTTTATGGTATATCTAAAAGTATTTAGGCAATTTTCCCCTTTGAGCCAAATAAAGTCTTTCTAGAATTTGATGTTTGTTAGGTGTATGAAGGGCAGGTTCTGAGGGAGAAAACGGTTTTCCAATCTTTTGTTAACATCCAAGAAATTTTCTTCCGCGAATTCAAGCCAGGACTCTTTCCGAGAATGGTGTGGGGAAGAGAAGCAGAAGGTGTCCCGAGACAGAGGGTGGGAAAGCAGAGTGAAGGTGTGTGTGTGATTGTCTCTTGACAGACAAGCCTGAGTCTCGATGGAGAAGGTTTTCTTCCCTTACAAGTCGGGGCAGCTGTCTTTGGCCAAGGCAGGCGCTCCTGCTCCTGAGCATCAGGACCAGCCTGTGGGCTTGCAGCGGTAGGATGCACAGTGGCTTTCTCTGAATTCTGTTTTCCAGATTGTCTTTCTTTCTTGACTCCAAAATAATACTTAATGCAAGATATGAAGAAGTTTTTGTTGTTAACGTATGGAAACCTAAACTTTGATGGTGACAGCCAGGTCTCAGATTGGTCATGACTTCGCCCGTTGACTTCCCACCGGGAAGGACTCTGCTGGGAGAGGTGCGTGGACCCCGCAGGGTCAGGGTGAGGGCTCAGTCCCTGCAGGACCCGCCTGTGGCTGGATGCTTTAAAGTCAGTTGGAAGTGGTGGATGCATTCACTGCTGGAAAAATCAGAGTTTTGACAACAGAGGTGATTTCTGGCCCCCGTGACTGTGTTTTGACAGATTCCGTCGGAGTGGGCTGTGGGCGGCTCCCGGCAGGGCTGGCTGCTGGGGATTTGTGCTGCGACCTGTTCCCTGTCTCGGGGGAGGAGGAGAGGAAAGAAGAGGGGAGAAGCTCTGTACAAATGGTCCAGACTGAAACGGAATTGCATCCCTTCAAGAAGAGCTCGTGGTAACAAACAGAGTGTAAAAAATGCAAACGTGCTGTTTTTCACCTATCAGATTGGCAAAGATCCACAATTTCAATAACCCAGTACTAGCAAGGCTCTGGGAAAACAGGCATTTTCAAACACTGTGGCCCGAACGTAAATTGCTACTACGGGGAGCAACTTGGCAACATGATACATTTGTATGAAAATTATAAATTACCCTTTGTGCCAGAAATTCTGATTCTAGGAATTCATTGTTTATCATACAGAAATTGAATCTATGTATATGTACACCATGGAGTACTACTCAGTCATAAAAAGCGAATTAATACCTTTTGTAACAATCTGGATGGAGCTGGCGACCATCCTCCTAAGTGAAGTATCACAAGAATGGAAAAACAAGCACCACATGCACTCACCATTAAATGGGAACTAACTGGTCAGCACTCGTGTGCACAGGTGGAAGCAAAACTCAACAGAAGTCATGCAGGTGGGGGGGATGGGTGAAGTCACACCTAACGGGTACAGTGCACACTGGGGGCATTGGGGGATGGGCACACTTACAACTTTGACTCAAGCAAGACAAAAGCAATCCGTGTAACCAAAACATTCGTACCTCTGTAATATTCTGAAATTAAAAAAAAAAATGAATCTATACAAGGTTATTTAGTGCAGCAATTCTTGATGATAGCAAAAGACAAATAACCAAGTGCCCATCACTCGGGGGTTGAGCTGCGGCAGCGTCACTCAGTGAACTTGCAGTCAGGAGAAAGGAGGACGTTCTCAACGCACCGGTGACCTCAGAGTGTGTTCTTAAGTCGTACCAGTTTACAAAGCGACAGTCGGGCTACCGTATCCTACCATGTATGTAAAAAGGGGGGAAGGAATATTTCTGCCCTACACATCTCCAGGAGGAACCACAGGGAACAGCATGTTTGTTGCCCGTGGAGGAGGGATCTCGGGGTGGCGGGATGGGGAAGGCAGGCTTTTCATGGGACACTTCGTGCTTTCTGAAATGTGAACCATGCGCGTGTGCTTGCAGAACCCTTACGAACAGAACTGTGCCTTAAAAGATACGAGAGAAAGTCTGAATTTATACTTCGTTGAACTCTCAGGTCAGGAGCAGAGCAGGGGCAGGCGGGCACACAGGCACCCCCCCAGTCACTGGGGGAGGTGCCCCCGCCAGACGCTGAGGGGGTGACGTGTCGTGGGACAGACAGTGGCCGCTGGAGAGGATGGGAACAAGGCCGGTAACACTGACAGCTGCGAGTGACGCCCAGGGGCCTCCTTCGAATCCCGAGCACCAGTTCTGGGTCAGTCACAGCACTGGGTTCCGCAACAAATAATTTCATAATCGTGATGTTGTAGATGACATTTTGTGGGGTGAAAATATTTAGAATTAAGTTATAAAAAATAGGTAAGACAATTATAGAACAGAATGAAAATGTTAAATCCTTGACAGTGTCAACATAATACAACAACAGAAACGGGACAGAGGTGAGAGACCTGTGTGGTCCCAAACCCTTCACCTTTCCTAGCAGATTTTAAGTTGATGCACCAAGAAGTTGCAGTGAGACTGTTATTTAAAGTTGTAGTGCTTACTCGAAGAACTAAGAAACACGAATTAGTGAGCGTGGTTATTTCTAGAGAGCTGGTGTGGGGCTTTAGGGAGACTTATTTTTAATCTTGGACCACTACAGTTGGAAGTTTTATACCATACGTTTCTGGTACTACTGAACGATACTACCACCAACAAACACATATATGTTTATATATAAAAATCATTTTATAGGGAAACCTACAGAAATAGGATGTTCCCACCCCTTCCCCCGCCCCTTGTAGGCCTGCCCCGGAGTTGTAGATCAGGCCCCAGGACCTCTCGAATCTTCCCTAGAAAAAGGGAACTGACTTTGTTTTTCTTACCGTGCCTCGGGGCAGCCCTGGTGAACTTAGAGGAAGCAGAGGTCTCACTCGTGGGCTGGGCGAGCACCATCTGGGCTTGCAGCAGAGATGCCCGGCTGGGCCACTCCAGCTCCCTGGTGTGAGGTGCTTTTCTGGGCCAGGCCCTGTCAGGGAGGAGCATCGGCCTGTTCTTTTCAGAGACAGTTTCTTTATCTGCCTGGTCTTTTGACAAAAATATTAACTGTCTGAGACTGTCGCCATAATTATTTCCCCACTATTTTGCCAGATTAAAAAAAATAAAGACAGATGTTTTTCTACTCAAAGCAAAGGTACGGTCAACGAGACAGGCAGTAGCACCTGGTGGCAGGGACGTGGGGAGCTGTAGCCCTTGTGCACTGACGAGTGGTGCAGCCCTGTGGGGAGCAGTTCGGAAGTTCCTCAAAGGATTAAACCTTGAGCTACCCTGTGCCCCGGCAGTGCCTCTCCCAGGTGTGTAACCAGGAGAATTGAAAACACGTCCACCCAAAAACGTGTGTAGACGGTCATAGCGGCGCTATTCGCAATAGCCAAAAGCTGGAAACAACGCAAATGCCCATCAGCTGGTGAAGGAATAAACAAATTGTGCTGCATGCACACGATGGAATATTATCCAGCCAGGAAAAGGGTGAAATACTGAGTCATGCTACAACGTGGATGAACCTGAAAACGTCATGCTCAGTGAGAGAAGCCACACGAAAGGCCACATACAATATTAACATTGTATGTTCGTCTGTATGAAAAGTCCAGAACAGGCAGATCCAGAGACAGAAAGTGGGTCAGTGGTCTGGGGCTGGGGAGGGGAGGGGGTGGCAGGACCCCACTCCCGGGGACCTGCTCTCGGGTTGTGGGGAGGGTTGCCCAGCCCTGCGCGGCGCTAAAAGCCATGGGTTATGCTGTGTTAACCCTCCCTCAGTCAAGACACCTGCACACGTGTGTCATCAACACGTTTATTGCAGGCCGCGGGGTGGCTGTGTGGGGCTGGTGTCCGCTGCGGGGCCAGCCCAGGCGCCTGCCCACTTCCTTCTGCCTCCTGGGCCACGGACCCGTGGGGGGTGGGGGGTGCGGGCTGGAAGGTGCCCCAGCCTGGGGTCCCGTGTGCACCGTCAGGCCAGACTGCGTCTTCTCTGCGTCTGTGATCGCTGGCGCCTCCGGGTTGCAGCCCAGCTGCAGCCGGGATTGGGGAGGCCGCCTCCCTCCCCTGTGCGGGGAGGGCAGGTTTTACTCTCCTCCTCCCCCTCCCCCTCCCCCTCCCCTTCCTCCTCCCCCTCCCCCTCCCCCTCCTCCCCCCTCCCCCTCCTTTCCCCCTCCCTCTCCTCCTCCCCCCTCCTCCCCGCTTTAACCTCAGAATGTTCCTCCTATCGCTGTAGCTTTTATTTTCTTTGCCTTCTCTGCTGTCTTGAAGTTCTCACTCTCTTTAATGACCTATTAGAAATTGCTGTGCAATTTGGGAAAAGCAAAGCCTGAAGGAGCAGCAGGCTTTGGGGACCCTGGGGGAGGGGTGGGGAAGCAGAGTCCTCCTTGGGTTTAATTGTGCCAGTTTCACACCGAGTGCCATTTTCAGTCCCTATTTGTTAATATTTCTCACCATCTTCTCTACTTTGTTTTCCACAAGCTTATTCGTGGATTTTCAGTAGCCAGGGGACATTTTACTGTGTGAAAATTAGTTTGGGAGTTTGCAGTATGCAAATCCATCAAGTACCTCCCTCAAACCAGGGAGTTGCAGAGTGTGGTTCTGCGGGGATTCGGAGGCACTTAGACTCGTTTCCTTTCTGCAAGGGGTTTACACTTTCCGGGGGAAACAAACCATTTAAGGCGACATGAAAATTACTGTAGCAGCAGCACAAGCGCAGGCGAGGGGGGCTCACTTCTCGCTGGGCTGATAAAGGGGCTGGTCCTCTTGTCCTCAGCGGGTCTGCGCGTGAGCAGAAACACTGCCCAGGTGTGCCGGGCGCTAAGTCGGGGTGGAAAACAAAACAGATCACACAGTAGTACTTTTTTAAAATCTAGAGGCGTGTTAATCATTTACATTTCCAAAGTATTATTTATTAATTGTATGGGCCTCTACAGGTCTGTTTTAGATGTGTTTGCGTGTGTACATGACCTGTTGTCCTAGGTGTGTAGTAATATTAACAATAGCTCATACTTACATGGTGTTTTAAACATGCCAAGACCTGTTCTCAGGGCTTCACACATTTAACTCACTTGATCTAGGTATAGTCACCTATTACTCCGCTCCCTTATGGTGAGAAAACTGAGGCCCAGGGAGGTCACGTAGCTTGTCCAGTTGCACGGCACTCGGTGCTGGATCAGCCGGCTGGCTCCAGAGCCTCCTCCCATCCCGAGCTCGAGCACAGACCCCGCTGCTGGTGTAGGCCTCACGCCGGGGCTCCGGGTGGGAGAGTCTCAGGGGAGGGTGTTATGTTGTGATGGGGACACGAGTGAGGAGAACAGGGGCAGATGTGTCCGGGTTTCTACCCTTCCCTTTACTTCTGTTTCACAAATGCAGAGATCAGATAACGCAGAGTATTGACAGTCTCGTGAAGGGCCTTTGGGGTAATTTTCTGTGTGTTCAGGCAGAGGCCTCCAGTCGCTGCAAGCTCAGGCTGTGCATCCCGCAGGGCTGCCTGGAGGAGGAGGCAGCACTTGCCCCCGCAGGCTGGTGCTGCCCTTCCTGTGGTGGTCAGGACCTGGGGTGTTTCTCATAAGGCTCTCTGACAGCACCCTTGGCCCGTCAGGGTAACCTGTGTGCTTCCTTAGCCAGCAGACGCCTGGGCAGAGCCCTCTCCTGGCACTTGTGCCGAGGGTCATAGGTCAGGATGGGGCCAGGGTCCCCGTCATGTCACAGTGGGGACAGGAAGACAAGCCAAAGGGCTTGTTACCCAACAATTTAAGGTTTGTTGGAAGAAAATGATATTCCCAGAATCCAACTTGAGGGCTGCTGCCCGGTGCCACCTGAGAAGCTGAGCTGCAGACGTGGGGCGTGGTGGCCGTGATGCCCTGCGGCCCCTGGAGTAGTTAGTCTTTAACCCAAGGGCAGGTCTGAACTGTGCTCCCACTTGGATCCGGCTCCCAGCTAACGATGGCGCGGCAAGCCGGGCCGCCCTAGAGGGGCCTTCAGCGGCGGGTGGGCGGCCCTGGGCCCTCTGCCTCCCCCCGTCTTGCCTTGCACTGTGCACATTGCACAGGGTTTGGGGTGGCAGGCGCCTGCCGCTCACCCACCTGTCCTCAGGAGTTTTATGACCCAGGTGTCAAATGCAGCCACCATGCAAAACCCCATTGTATGAACTTAAGTCACATAGTTATATGAGGAACCAAGGTGATAAATACTCAAAACTCATTGCTTCCTCGCGATTTTACTACATGTTGCTGTTACCTGTGCTTGGGGTGCCTGTGTCTGTGGCGTCTGTAAGGTGGGGATGCCTCCCGGGGCGGGGTGGTTCCTGCGTGTCTCTGTCCAGACTGAGGCCATGAGAATATTTACCCCACAGAGGTCAGCAAGCAGAAGCAAGAAGTCGCTACAGATCAGAGGGAGTGAAGGTCATGTTTGAGTACATTGTTCTGTTGATTGTCTAGGCTTAGGAAGGCCATGGAGAAAATGTTAATAACGTGAATTAAATAATCATGTCTGTGGCTGTTCCATTGTGAATAGCAAAAAATTGAGAAAAATTCTCCAGTATTTAAAGCATTATAAAGCAGTCTGTGAGGAGCTCATGTGAGCATGTACACGCATACGTGCCTCTTCTGGAGAGCTCGGCTCGCCGCCCCCGCAGGGCACACGGCCTTCCTCCTCTGCAGTCCTTCCTCCTCTGCAGTCGCAACCTGCCTGGGTTAAGGACGGTTTTCCTCGTCGCCCACTCCTGCTCTGCATCTGCTGTCAAGAGAGCGTTCTCCATGGTTTCCCTCAATTCTGCACATCTTGGGAGCAAGACAGTGGCTTCCTTTGTTCCCTGCCATCTGTTCGAGGGTGTTGGTCTACGGAACAGCCTTGGACAAAGGGAGGTTTGTTCGCTGTCCGCTATGATGAAGGCAGCTTCTCCCTCTCGGACAGAGGTCAGTGGCTCTGTTGCCACTGCCCGTTATAAAAGAGTCAGGCTCCCAGGCTCCGGTTCTGCTCCTAACTTGCAGCACACACGTGTGCACCTGCTTCCAGTCACAACTTGGGATTGGGGCGCAGGAAACCAGGGCACACGCCTACACTCTGGCTACGGCCACTGCTGGTGCCGTAAAGTCTCGTGTGTCCCGCCTGCATCTGTGAGCCAGTGGGGGACCGTTTCTGACCCTCGCAGGTCTTGACAGAAATCAGTGTCTCTCAAGCCCGGTTGCACCCGAGACTACCCAGGGGCTTCGTCATAAAGGCCAGTGTCTGGTTCTTACCCCTGAAAGCTCCTCCCCAGTCGAGGAACTGGAATGTCTGGGTGGGGTCCTGGAATCAGTCCTTTTGGAAAGCTCTGCTGGTGGTTGTAGTGTGGTGAGAACCACAAGTTTAGGGGTTTAAACATAAGACGGCTTGGGCGAATGAGCTCAGATTCCAACGGCCAAGCGCAGTGGACACCCAGGAAGGGAAGTACCTGCCTTGCAGACCTGCCGGCAGAGCTAACTGCAGGCTTCGCTGCCAAGGGGAGTGTGTTAAATAGGAAAGTTCATAGGTGGTATCAGGCTCAGATGTGGGTGCATTTGGGGTTCTGCTTTTGCCTTGTCCTTATTCCCTGGGTGTTTTTGGCTTCCAGTGAGATTATGATTTTGAGCATGTAGGGATGGTGGCCGAGTTATTTAAAATATCTGTCCACATTACATAAACAGAGCAAGCGTGGTTAAGGCCAGTTTACAGGTGTGTGTGCTGGTTTCTGAGTATGTTCCTGAAGACTTCTGTTTCTGTTTATCTCAAGAATTAAACATGTTCCCAGCGCTCACTGTGGAGACCGGTTGGATTAATAGGCAGCGTGTGAGCTGTGGGAGTTGTTGGCGGCTGTGGCGAGCTGATGGCACTTCCAGAGGACTGGCTGGCCGGGCCCTGACCATCCGGCTGCCTGCGTGGCTCCCTCTGCCCAGGCGCCAGGTCTCTCAGCAGGAGTCTGGGGGTGACTTGGTTCTTGGGATTCAGGAGTCACTAAAGTGCTGAGCAGGTCCTGAGGCACGACCAATCTTCCACGAGGTCGTGCTAAGCATGAGGGAAGGGCATTGATGTAAACCAGGAGTTTTTCATCTGGACACTGTTGGCATTTTGAGTAGGATAATTCTTTGTTGTGGGGGTGTCCTGTGCACAGTAGAATGTCGAGCGTGCCTGGGCTCTACCCACCAGATGCCAGGAGCACAGCCCCAGTTGTGAGAACCAGAAATGTGCCCAGACATGGCCAAGTGTCCCCTGGGAGGGGCCCCAGCTGAGACCCTGCTGCAGACACCAGGGCCAGGCCCCCAATAAGCAAAGTGGGCTTCTGCTAGCTCCCCACCAGGCTCATTCTCCATTTAAATGGTGGACATTTAAATTATATTATAATAAAACTGTACCCATTCTTTGAGAGGGTTTGAAACCTTCCATGTCCTGTGATGAGTGTGGGGGCTGGTGGGTGGCAGCAGGGGAGGGGAGGGGAGGCCTGGCGTTCCTCAGGGGATAGGGGCAGGTGGGCACCCCCAGACACAGTGCTGTGCCCTCCCGGTCATGTGGCGGCACCACCCAGAGCTTGGCGAGTCGCTGCACAGCAGGTGAATTTTGGAATCAGCCTGCAGAGCCTGCCATCTCCTTTTTCCACTAAAGCAGAAACCTGCCAGGACCAAGGGGGCTCCCAGCAGCCCTTCTGGATGAGGAGTCATCTGTTGGAGGCCCAGAGGGTCAGGGGCCTTGTTAGAGGACTCCAGCCTGGGGTGGGGGGCTTCCTGTCAGCACCCCACACAGCTGTCTTCTGCCAGGAGGGTGTGTGGCATCGTCCTGGAGAGATGCCACATGCTCCCTGTTAGCGTGGAGATGGAGCACAGGCCTGTGCCCACCTGCCTGCTGACAGCCCAGGGATGGGACATGCCGGCGCCCACCTGCCTGCTTCAGGGCCCATGA
Source organism: Daubentonia madagascariensis (assembly GCA_023783475.1). Taxonomy (NCBI): domain Eukaryota; kingdom Metazoa; phylum Chordata; class Mammalia; order Primates; family Daubentoniidae; genus Daubentonia; species Daubentonia madagascariensis. The sequence goes on along the minus strand of JAKFHU010000863.1, from coordinate 681,193 downwards.
AGCAGTAAGGACAGAACCTGGTCCTGTGCAAACTCCATTTCCAGTCTTGTCCAATTTTGCCCTTCTGGGCAACCTTTGGTAGGAAGTCACTGGTGCTGCCAGGGGCACAGGAACATAGTCCACTGCGTGCACCTGCGACACTGGCTGTGCCTTCAGCCTGTCTTCCTTCCGCAGCTCTGGGCTCCAGGCAGCCCACGTAGATGCAGGGCCAGCTGGTCACAGGGAGGGTGCTGGGCAGCAGTGAGGATGGGAGGGAGCTGGGCACAGCCTCAGAGGCAGGACGGCAGCCGGAAGTGCCCCCACGTGTCTGGAGACACAGCCCGGCAGATGGATGGCACCAGGGCTACAGTCAGTGGTTCAGAGCCCAGAGGAGGGTCAGTGCCCAGGGTGCTTTATAGGGGCTCCCGTGCTTCACTGAGACCCAGGCCCGAGGGGGCCTCTGCCCTGTTGGGGGGGTCCTGAGTCCGGGCTCTGGTTGGGGGCTCTGGTTAGGGCCTGAGGGGGCCTCTGCCCTCTTGGGGGGGTCCTGGGTCTGCGGCTGTGGTCTAGGGGCTCTGGTCAGGGCCTGAGGGGGGCTCTGCCCTGTTGGGGTGCTCTCGGTCTGGCCTCTGGTCAGTTTTTCAGGCTCTGAATCAGTGTGCACAGAGGACACTCTGTATAATGTGATTTAGAAATGCAATCAAATGGTTTTATGGAGTTTTGTTTTCTTTCCTATTTAGTGTTAAAATAGACAGTAAAATGTTTATTCAAGTAAATAGAATATTTTAATCACAAACTGTCCTTTTTGGGTAAATACTTTTATGTTGTTTTAAGATGCTATATTGCCCAACAGGAATTTCAGACCCAGTTAAATGTTTTGCATCAGAGCGACTCACAGGCATGGGGGCCTGAGTGCCGTGAGCGGGGTTCTCCCCCAGTCCTGCCCATGAGTGGGGGCCTCGGGCTCCATTGCTGGGGGGTGCGTTTTCAGACCAGTGCTCTGGGCCCACCTCCTGTTCCTGCGCTGTCTTCAGCGAGCTTGGCCTGTAGTCAGGTTGAGAAACGCTGTGCACCAGGTAGGAAAGAACAGAGTTCCAGCACCGTGTTGCCGCGGGAGAGCCCAGCACACGCCGAGTTCCCTTCACACATTTCTGTTGGCTTCGGCTCTGGGCTCCAGGCTGGAGGGTCTGCCCAGCGGGAGCCCTTGACGCCCCTGCCCTCCCTCCTCCGTCCCCCTTCCCCTGGGACCCTGTAGCCCTGCCTCAAGGCGTCCTGGGGAGACCCCCACGGCCCGACAGCCCCTCTCAGGGGACAGAGCACTTGTTCCGAGGGCCTGCGTCCCCCCGACAGGCTCTGTGTCACACTGCGGGGCGGCGAGGGCTGCACGGGCTCTTCCCTCTCTCCAGGTCCGACTGCCGGGCTGCCTGTGCTCGCCCTGAGTGTGCGGCTCTCCACGTGGCGCAGGAAGTGTTACCGCGGGCTTGCGAGTGATGAGGAATGGTGGTGGCTCTGTCTTCCCTTCCCACTGCCTGGTTCCTGTAATTGGAAATCAAGGCAGTTAAGTGCTGCCGTTTACTTCTGTTAGTAAATTAATTCAGTTTTCAGAGATAGTATCAGGCACCAAATTGGCCTGATGGGGAGTCAGGGTTGGAGAACAGACAGTGCTCATTTTAATGCAGAAGTGGCCACATGGAAATGGTTACTTACTTGGCACTTAGAGTGAAACCAGAGTTCACTTTTCTTTTATATCACTCATTCATTCATCCATTCATTTGACAAATAATGCAGCACCTACTGTATACCAGAGACGGCTTTACCGTCTTATGTAAAGCTCCACAGGTACTAGAAACAAAGGAAATACTTTCCCTCCGAGAGAGACAGAAAGGTGCCGCTGGCAGACGTAATCCACGTGGAAGGAGGAAAGATCTGTTTTGGGTGCGCTGGAGAAGAAGCCGCCACCTGGGAGCTGGGACGTCCCACTTCCCCGCTTGGCTGTGGGGCTGCTAGCAGAGCTGTGGGAGCAGCTCATCGAGCTCAGCTCCGTTGGCCCAAGCAGAACCCTGAACGGTGAGGACCCCGCAGGTGCCGTGGCCCAGGGCGCGTGCCAGCAGCTGCCCCGAGTCCTCCTGGTCTGAGTGGCTGGCTCTCTGGTGTTGCTGTTGTCATAGCAACAGGATGTTTCTCAGCAGCCCTGATGGGGCTGGCGCGGTGGCTCACGCCTGTCATCCAGCACTCTGGGGATTGAGAGCAGCCTGGGCAACGTGGCGGGACCCTGCCTCTACAAACCAACCAACCCAATGCTGGTGGTGGGGGAGGCCCGTGGATCAGGCTGTGTTGGCACTGCACGGGGTAATTTGGCATTTTCACATTTTTAAGTGACCGTCTTACAAGTTCAGAGAAACCTCATCTTCTCTTCCGTCCTGACGACGCCTTTGCGAGAAGTGTCAGGTGTCATTGCTTGTGCTCTGAGGTTCTTTGGGTGATAAACAGGAACAAAATCTCAGTTCTGTATTTGCTACCAGAGACCATCTTCCATGGGACTTTCAAGAGCTTTTTTTTCTCCTTTTAAGAAATAAAGGAACTTGCAGCTAAATTTACACATTCATTTGTTGCAAAAAACAGAAAAACAAAACAAGAAAAAAAAACCCAAAACAAAACAAGAAAACTGAAGGGTGTGCTGTGGCCACTGTGGCAGCAGCGGTGGCCAGGAAGGCTGCGTCTGCTCCGGGAATCTCAGCTGCCGTCCTGTCTCCCTTCCTCTGGAGAAGCCCGCCGGGCCACGTGCTCTCCTGCCGTGCCCGTGAATCCACCACGTCGCCTGCGTGCTGTGCATGTGCTGCCTGCAGGACCTTCACAGCTGTGGAAGCCTCCGGAAAATCTGTCTTTTGACATTTAACGACTGCCTTGAAACTTGGCTGAGAGTCACACGCTTCCCCCCACACTGGCCGGTGTTTCCATGTGCTCAACCGTGTAGAGACGGCATGTTCGGGGAGAGTTATGACGTTCGGTGTTTTGAGGATAACAGTTGCATAAGGAAACATTCACTGATGCTTCTTAAAGGAAACTTTCCAGAGCCGTAGAAGTGTCTCAGCGGGAGGCGCCGAGAGCCAGTGTGTTCTTTGCTTTTGCAGCTCGGGAACCTGAGGCCCAGGGAAGCAGTTGCATGTTCCGTCCATGTGCAGGAAACGGCCACAGGAAAGTGAGGCCCTGTGAGCAGCTCCCTCAGCTTGTAGCAGGTGCGGTTAGAAATCCTAAAAAGCACTTTGATGCGCCCGAAGTAAACTTCTTGGTGTGGTGTTGGCGTGGTGCTGGGTGTCAGCATCTGTCCTCGCGTCCTGGTTTGGTGATGCCTGTGGACACCTAGTGCCAAGCCTTCAAGTCACATGGCTCAGAGACCCCCAGGCCTTGGGGAGGTGCAGGTGTTCCAGGCATTTCCACAGAGCAGCATGTGTAGGCCGGGCACCTGCCGTCTAGGTGGACAGATGCTGCCCACTCACGGCTGCCCACTCTCGGTCCCCAGGAAGCCGGGCCGTGCCACCTGCCTCTGGGGCTCACTCAGAGCTTCTGGCAGAGGATGCTGGCCGAGGGGCTTTGCCATGCCCTCTGGACAGACCCGGGCCAAGTCAGGGGTTGTGACGTCGTGGGTGCCAGCAGGCACCGGCTGCCTTGACGTTTCCTCCGTGGCTTCGTGGGTGACTCTGTGGAGGAGGGGGCTTGTGGGAGGGAGACGTGGACCCTGATCAGGCGCTCCTGGGCTTTCTTTCTAACTGGCAAGTCACTCTGTAACGTAAACAGCTAGAGCTGCAGTTTAATCTTGTCAGTGAGGAAGAGCCCTTCTCTTTAATTATTGCTCAAACTTTTACCTGGTACTATAAAATCAAATTCAAAATAAAAAGGGACCCAGTGGATGAACAGATAAGCAAAAGGTAGAAAATCCACACAATGGAGTATTATTCAGCCCTAAAAAGAAGGAAATTCTGACACGTGCTCTAACATGGATGCACCTTGAGGACGTTATGCTGAGTGAAATACTGTGTGGCTCCACCCGGATGAGGTCCCAGAGCATCACATCTGCAGACACAGAGGGGGGGATGGTGGTGCTGGCGTGGGGCAGGGGGAGGGAGCGGCTGTCTCGTGGGAGCTGAGCCTCAGTTTGGGAGCGTGAGAAGTTCTGGAGACGGTGGTGATGGCCGCACCACGAGGCAAGTGCACATGTCACTATTGAACTTATACTTAGAAATGTTTAAGGTGGTAAATTTTATGTTGTGTGTATTTTACCACAATTAAAAAAAATTAAAGGGGCTAATGTGGGTAAAAATCCCAAAGCAGGTGGATCCCTACTCTGCTCAGTTTGCTCTAGAGGTTGAGGTGTGTGTGTTTGCATTTCAACGGTACAAGTGGTATTCGCATCAATATTTTGATTTGTGGTAGCAGGAGAACCAAGACTGTATACAGCTAGTGAATGTACGGAGATCAAAGCAGCCTTTGTGAAGTGAATCTGTTATTTGGAAATATGTCTGTGATTCGCATGTGGACCAAACATTTCCATGCTAAATGGATAATATATGTTACCTTTGCTTTTTAGGTGAAGCCAAAAATCTTCCCTCCTACCCGGGGCCAAACAAGATGAGGGACTGTTACTGCACCGTGAACCTAGACCAGGAGGAGGTTTTCAGGACCAAAATCGTGGAAAAGTCGCTCTGGTAACGTCCCCCATCGCTTTTCTGATACTGATACAGTTTTCTTCTTCTGTGTAGAAAATTTCCTGAACGTATATGTCATCCTGCCGTTTTTCACATTGCTCAGTTTGAGCGAGGAGGGGGCGATGCTCAAAGGGCGCTGGCTTGCAGGGCAGTTTGTGTTCAGTCTTCGTCCTCAGTGTGGACTAGTGTTCACCGACTGCCCGACGTCCAGGACTCGGAGCAGGTGCTTTGAAGTGGGGCCTTTGGCACTGAGTTCTGAAGATACAGTTCTGAGAAACTTCCACCCTGGTTTCATTTTTGATTTTTTAATTTTTTCAGTTTCAGCAAAAGCCAGGTAATTTGGCCCGAGTGGTATTAACAGGAGGTGGCGTGTGCCTTGGAGTGTTGACTCAGAGCAGGTGCTCACCGACTGCCTGTTGTCCAGAGCTCGGAGCAGGTGCACGTGTGTGTCCACCGGCCCATAGAGACATGTGAACCGGGGGAAGAGATGTGGAAAAACATTTATTGATACACTTTGAGGAAGAGAAGAGCCAGCCAGGAAAAACCAACATTTATAGGTCTAAAATTGACGAGTTTTCATGCATCAGTGCTTCTGCCCTTCGGCTTGTGGAGACACGGATGCTGACCCCAGGGCGTCTGGGGCGGAACTGTCATTTCTGATAAGCTCCCGGAGGTGGAGGTGCCGCTGCGCTGGCCACACTCCGAGGGCACTGGAATTGCACACTGGAATTGCACACTGAAATTGCACACTGGAATTGCACACTGGAATTGCGCACTGGAATTGCACACTGGACGGGGCACAGGGCTCGGCCACGCAGGGAGAGGAAGTGATAGCTCCTCGGAGGTCATACACTCTATGCAGGGGGTGGGAAGAGAGGAACCAGAGAGAATTGTGGGGCGCATTGCAGAGTGTAGCAGGAGGTGGGATTAGTGGCTTGTCGTCTGGGTGGGGCTGGTGGGCTGGCGAGCTCGAGCTGTTTACAGTGAAGCGGCTCCTGGATCAAAGAAGACATCTCTGTGCAGCTGGTGCCTCCACCTTTAGGGTTAGAGTTATGGGCTGTGTGGTTTCATCAAAGCAGCTATTTTGATTTTGAGAACGTTTTTAGCAGATGAATTATATCCTTGCATATTGCTACTTCTAAGAGGGAACAAACAACACGTTCTTTTTTTTTTTTAAAGAGACGGGGTCTCACTCTGTCACCCAGACTGGAGTGCAGTGGCGTCATCACAGCTCACTGAAGCCTCGAACTCCTGGGCTCAAGTGATCCTCCTGCCTCAGCCTCCTGAGTAGCTGAGACTACAAGCACAGCCACCACTCCAGGCTAATTTTCTTATTTTTTGTAGAGATGAGGTCTTGCTGTGTTGCCCAGGCTGGTCTCGAACTCCTGGCCTCAAGGGATCCTCCCGTCTCAGCCTTGCGAAGTGCTGGGATTACAGGCATGAGCCACCACGCCCAGCCCAAACAACTCGCTCTGATGACTTAATGAATTCAATTTTTAGAAAACTGCTAAGGACCTCCTGCCCCTGAGAGAGGCTGAAACTCTCCTCAGTCTGCGCTGTGGCCGACAACATGCTTCAATACACTTCAGGAAGCTTCTCCTAAGACCCGATAAACAGAGTCGTTTATGTTATTTTAATGCACCCTCCAAGTTCTTTGAAATAATTTGTCAAAGATAATTAAAGCCTGAGGAATATTGCTGGGGTCCAGTCTGGCTTTGCAGGAGTGTCTTGTGGGGCTGCCTATGAGGACGGCTGGAGGTGGTCCTTCCACTCGAGAAAAACAGAAGAAATGTTACTGTGCCCTTCAGGTTACTTCTGTAGCTTCATTTGCGCAAAATCCTCTCTATGCCAACAGTCTGCTGTTACTGGCCGTCTCCTGGAGGCTGGGGCTCCCAGACCTGCGGGCTCGCGTCTGGGAAGGGGGTCTCTGTGGCGCGCCTCTTTCAGGGGAGGTTGAGAAGGGGCTCCTTTCTGGATCCCCCCTGCCACCCAGATGCTTCAGATGGTTTAGAAGTGGGAGTCGCGGGTTCTGTCTGGGGCCCCAGGAGCAGGAAAGGGAGCTGCAGATGCCACAGTGGGGTCAGCTGCCTGTGCTTGCCAGAGTTGGGGTGGCCCTGGAGAGCTGTCCTGGGCCGCTGCCCGTGACTCCCACAGAGCCGCCCACTCCCCACAGGCAGTCTTAGTAAGCTTAGTTACTTTTGTTTATTAATTTATTCATTAGTTGAGTGATTATTTAATTTACCAAGTGCTTATGCCACAAAAGGAGAGAGGTGCTGTCAGCAGGAAATTGAGCAAAGAAAGAGATAAACTCATACAAAATAGTTCCAAGAGCTTAAAGAATTTGGGTGCACGTGGCCCTTTAGTACTGAGGCTGTATTCACATTGATGGGCCTTTGCACACTGGCTGTGCCCTGCAGTGTGAGGTCAGAAGGTGAATAAACCCATCTTCAAGAGAAAATTGCTGTCTCCACTGGTGCTGAATACTTGAGACCAAAACTCGCTCTTGCATGAGTTTGCAGCCTGAATCCACACCACATTTGTGGTCCAGAAACCTTGATCGTGTACATACTTTAATGCGGTCCTGGGTTAGGAGTTTGTCAACATCCATCCAGAGAGGCAGGTGTCGGGTGGGACTGACTCCCTGCCACGCCCAAGAGTGTAGCAGTTGCCACCAAGGAAGCGGTCGCTGCTCCCTCCTCTCCATCAGGCACCACCCTCCCATGGAATCGCATCTCTCTGCCTCCTGGCGTGCTTCCTCCAGGGTCAGCATCACCTTTAAGATCTGGTCATTAATTTGGCAAAGTCACTGTAGAAAATAACAAAGCCCACACCTGCATCTCTGAGCCCAAAGAGCCCAAAGGGTGTTCTCTGGCTGTGGGACTTGCAGCCTGGCAGACGGCTGGTCCTCATCCAGGGACACGCTGGCCGGAGCCCCCGCGGGAGCCCTGCCCAGCCTGCCTTTGGGGAAGCGCCTGGGCTGAGTTCCACTCACTGTTGCCCATTGTTGTCTCTGGCTCAGCGTGAAGCTGCAGATGGACTGTGTGAGAGAGAAGACAGAAAACAGCTTTTCTTCTTCCTGCTCTTCCTTAACAGAGGTCGTCTGTGGGATCAGACCAGGCTCTGAGCGTGGGCTCCGTGGCCCCGGCCCCCTCCCTGCGTGTAGCTCGGGCCTGTGCAGCCCCTTGGTGCTCACAACACTCGTGTCCACCTGGCGTCTCCGTCAGTTGCTGAGCTGATGTCTTAGGAAAAGTGACCTTCTCCTCTCCTTTTTCTGTTTTTTTAACATGGGGAAGTGGAGGTGCAGAGTGGCATCCATCACAGGTTTAATTTTAAGAACTCATTGGAGCACGCACATTTGGGAGAACAAGCCCTTTCTCCCTGACCTTGTCCCTTCTCCAAGAAAGTGATTTTGGGCAAAGTTTCTGTCCTCCTTGGAAAAATGTTTTCCTGATGTTGAAGGTGAACTTTGTTCACACTCCTAACTTTTTAGAGCAATAATTTTCAATCATTTAAATGGGAACCATTATTTGTTTACTTATCTGTTTAAACTAAAAGGCTCTGCGAAGTCGCATTGGCAGGGTTGGGGGCTCGGGATGCAGCTTCCTGCCCCGGTGCACAGGGACCTGCTGGAGAGCACCCCAGCACCTCCTGCCTCTAACACAAGCGTCAGCAGGCTGCCCCCTTGCCCTTTGACCTGAGAGAAGTGGTTAGAAGGCAAGGGCAGGTGTGCCAGGGAGGGATCACCCTCTCACGCAAACAAGGAGCGCATCCCAGTTACACACACAGCAAAACTCCCAAGTGCTGGGTTAGTCCAGCCATTTGCAAGAATATTCCGTAAAGTGTCAGTGTCTTCATTTCCTCTTGTGCGTGTAAGGAGGTGGAATGCCCTTACCCTCTGTGGTGATGGTGTGGCCTGGGCGTCCGTGGGGGGCTAAGCCCCGACCCTGCCCCCCTGGTCGAGGCTGTGCAGACACCCCATCCCACAGGGATCCCTGGACCCCGTCCTCCTGTGGCGGTGCCCACACTCCCTTCCCTGGGCTCGTTTGCATCCACATCTGGAGGGGAAGGGCCCTCCTGGCCACAGGCGGGGCGCGGGCGGGGCTGGTGTCTGTGCCCCGCCGCCCTCATACCACCAACCGCCCGCAGCGCCCGCTCTTGAGAGTTTGGTTATGTGCTAAGTTACAGAGCTGGGTTTGTAGGAAAATTCCTTTTGTTTAAAAACTTGTGATTGCTCCAAAAATGGTCTAGAATGTATAGACATAAATGTCACTGCAGTGATTATTTCTGGGTAGTGGAATTATGGGAGGTTTTTTGTTCTTTTGTTTGTATGTGGTTTTTTTGACATAAAATTAGAAGTTAAAAAGTAAAGTAACAAAGACCAACCAAGTGAAGAGGAGCTGGTTTGTCCTGGGCTAATCACGGGCAAATCAGAGAATCCCAAGTCCGTGCCCACCAGAACGCACATCCTATTTGGTGTTCGGAAGGAGTGGTTGGGTCAAACATGAAGGTTTCTTGCTGTCCTTAGAGATGTAAATTGCTCAGAAAATAGTATTTTTGTGTGGTAGAAATGACTAAACCAAGGAAAATCTCAACAGTTCCAAAGGCTTCAGGAGGGGAGAAGTTCCCTGGGGTTGGAAACTGAAGGAGGAAGAGGAAGTTAGTGGTTTGGGAAACAGATTGTTCATTCCCCCAGTTGTTTTTTATAAAACCAAGTCGTGGACTTAGGGAACAATGACTTTGAAATGAGCAGACTTATTGGGAGTGACAGGTGGGGGTCCATCCTCTCTGAGTCCTGGGGTACTCCAGGTGGGTGTCTGTCCTCTCTGAGTCCTGGGGTACTCCAGGTGCGGGTCTGTCCTCTCTGAGTCCTGGGGTACTCCAGGTGGGGGTCTGTCCTCTCTGAGTCCTGGGGTGCTCCAGGTGTTGTTCTGTCCTCTCTGAGTCCTGGGGTGCTCCAGGTGTGGGATCCATCCTCTCTCCATCCTGGGGTCCTCTGCGTGGACCACTCCTCACATTTACGATTTTGTGGGTTCTGAGTGTGGCTTTGTGCTGGTCTGACATTGGGGAAAGCGAGCCTGTTCCTTTTCTGTGGTAGGTTTTGAGTCCAGAGGTGACCCTCCGTCTGGGGTTTTACTTTCACGTGTGATTGGGGCTGGTGTGCCCATGGGAGAGGGGGCGGATACTTAGCCCAGCAGGTGGGAGTCGCGGAGGCTGTGAGGGGGACTGGCCGCAGCCTGGGGCAGAGTGGGCACTGGCGGGCAGGGCGCCTTTGGTGGCCGGGGTCCCAGGAGAGCTGATGACTCTGAGCAGCTGGTGTGCGTGTTTCAGGGCAGCGAGTACGTGTCTGTTGGGGGCCCTTCCTCTGTGAGCCCACCGCCCTGGGCCCGGGCTTCATGAGGGTCTGTGATCCCTGTGTTCAGGAGTCAGCGGCCGTCCTCAGCGCTGTCCTGCTGTGGCTCCTGGGGCAGGACCCCATCTCTTTGGTGTCTGCCTCCATCCTGCACCAGAGCCCAGACTGCACCCTGACCTGGCCCCACCAGAGCCCTGCCTCTCTGCGCAGCCGGGAGAATCAGTGTTCTAGTGTCACTAAGAATAGACCTCGTTGAAGATGGATTTTCATGGAAAGGACTTTTTTTGGTTATCATAATCTTATTTATGATTGCTGTTTTGATAGGTGTCTCGTGAAGAGGATTTTTTGGGTATTTTTCTGTAAATCAGATTTTTCAAGGTCCTCTTATGTGTTCTGTTAAAGCATTTATTATTTATACTTGATCTTTGTTTCTGAAGGAGGGCTGGATGGTATTTCCCGCTGGCCCCACCTGTCCCAGCCTTACCACCTCATTTCAGTGCAGGAGGGAGAGGCGGGGAAGGGGAGCAGCTGCACATACCTGGTCGTGGGGAGTCGAGCTCACGCAGGTGAGGAAGTCTTTTCTCCACACCACAGCATCTTCTTTCGTTTGTTGTTTTACTTCTTCCAGTTTCTGGGAGAAGGGTGTGCATTAAATGCCTCCAAGGCAATTCAGTATAAAAGGACCCACTGGTGGCACGTTCTCAGTCTGAGAATGGAGTTATTTTCTCAAACTAAAGAGGTGGGTGGGCAGTTCCTAATCGGAGGCTGCTGTCAGCGTCAGGGGCTGCGCGTGGGCCCGGGGCCTCTGCCCTCCCTCCAAGGATCTGGATAGATTTGGGGGTTCAAGCCTTGCCATGGGGGAGGCTGTGGGTCCCCTGGTTGATAGCGGCCTGGAGGGGCTTCTCTAGGTCCGTGGGGCCCAGTGGGGAGAGAGCCCCCATGCTGTCTGTGTGGCCCCCGCCCCGGCATCTCTGCCCTGCTCCAAGTGCCCCCCGTTCTTTCTTGAATCACAGGAGCACACCTGTGTCAGGATTGGGGCGCTCTCTCAACTTCACAGGAAGTCAGCAGACCTCAAGGGCCAGTTTGCTTTTATTCTGCAAGCATTGAGCGCCTACTGCACACAGTGGGTTGCCACAGGCGCAGGGGCTTATCAGCAGTGAGGTACATGCGGGGGTCTCTCCTGGTCCTCAGGTATGGCCGGGTCACTGCAGAGAGGCCGTGTGGGTCCATCACTGGGGGGGCTGCACTGAGGGTCCCGGGAGGGGCAGAGGAACCGGGCCCACCCCCCACCCTCCTCCTCCCATCCTGATGCCTCCTCCTCAGGGAGCCCTGGTGGGGGGAGCAGGAGACTCTTCAGAGCGGCCGGCTCCTCCCTGATGACCCCTTCCTCTGTGGGAAGGTTTTGGGGTTGGAGACATCTTGCATGCTGATGAACCCGTGTCTGACCTCGCTCCTCCTGCAAGTGTTTCTCGCTCTGAACATTGTGGAACCAGTTGCTTTGGGGACGCGGGGTGGGGAGGGAGGAGAGGGGCTCGTGTGCAGGAGAGGTCAGAGCTGAGGCCCAGCATTCTGGGTGCCGCGTGGAGTGGTGCGTGGTGCCCGCCACAGCCCCATGAGCAGCAGTGCCACTCCCACCGGTGCCATCACACAGATGGGGAGACTGAGTCTTGCAGGGGTGGGGCCCGAGGCCTACAGCTGCCAGCCTCACCCCAATCAGCCTGCTCTTCTCACCAAGTCCTTGTGTTAGGTTTGAAGACTCACAGTTGCATTTGCCAACGTTTCAGAATAAGCAACCCCACCCATCCTAAACCACAGGGGGCCGTGCAGCCCTGTGTGCTGAGGGCTGCGGCTGACCACGGATGCCCTTCCGCCTGGGCGGGGGCTAACTCCCATCCCTCCAGCCTCGCGCCCTGGGGCTTCTGATGTAAGCATTTCTCCAACCTGTCCTCTTCGCGTGAAGGTGACTTTCTCTTGGTGCAGTCGCCCCTTCCCCGGGGGCCGCTGCTGTGGAGGGATTCAGGCCGTGACGCATGAGGCGGGTGAGGGCTCGGTAGAGGCTGACTTGGCTCAGGGTCTTGCAGCCTGAGCCTGTTCCCCGAACCTGGGAGTAGCCCGGCAGCTCTCCCGCCCTCCAGATGTTGGGAAATGCACGGAGCGGAGAGTCGGGCCATCTGTGCTCTCGTGGTCACGAGGTTCGGCATTCTTGGTGTGGGCTGGGGAGGGTCAGGGGGGCGAGGCTGTGTGTGCACCGTCCCAGCGGCCCTTCCTTCTCCGGACTCTGGGAGGAGGAGGAGGAGTTTGGTTCAGATGGTTTCCCCCCAGTCAGAGCCGCTACTTGTTTTCTGCAAGAGGTTTTTTCTTTTTTCCCTGTGAAAGTTCACTTGATTCTGTGAAACTTCATTTGAGCTTCCTGCAGTAATGACTGAGGGGACAGAGCTTGCTGCTGTCTCTGGCCTCAGAGGCAGATGCTGCTGCATCCGGTCGTTTGCTTATGCCAGACAGCAGTATCTCAAGGCAAGCCGAGTCCGTTTAGGCAGCATTTTTTCTTTATTTGGGAAGAGGGTTCTGGAGCCCTAAGGCTGCAAGTGGGGGCTGCCTGGGCTAGGCATTCGTCACACATCTGACTGCTGCTGGCGAGACAAAGCCGGGCCTGTCCAAGGGACACCTCAAGGTTAAGCTGCTAGTGGCAAGGGGGGCGCCCAGCGGCCATGTGGCCTCTTTGAGTCCCTCAGAAAGAAGGTATTGTCTGCACAGGCACAGCAAAAGGAGGGAGGAAGGAGTGTCCTGACGTTCAGGGAGTTTCATTTTTGTTTTGCAAATGTGCTTTCAACTCCGCAGCCCAGGAGAGACACTGTGCAGACTTCCCTGCTGATGAGCATGGGCAGGTCACCTGACCCAAGGACGTCAGGGCTTGTCTGTGGACCTGGGCTGCGCACTCGGGAGGGACTCGATCCTGCCTCTGTCCTCTGTCCTGGGGCTGAGAAGGTGGGGAGACCCCATGACATAGGCTGATATCTGCTTCCTCAGACCCCACTTCACCTCCAGGGATTGCGCGGGGGCCATATCCCGCTGCCCCCCAGTTGTGGGTCCTGCACGGGGCGACGTGGCAGGATCGAGGCTGATGTGGCCATCCCTCAGCTTCCGCTCCTGCCAGTCCCAGGACGTCGTGTACTTCTGGCAGAGCTCACTGCAGAAGTCGGATCGCCTGTCCGTGTTCAGCTGCTGATGACAACGCTGTTAAGAAATTTGTGGTGTTTTTAGTTAAAAAGATATTCCTTATATGTTGTGAGTTGATAATTTTTCTTTTAATTTGCAACACAAATTCAGAATTCTCAGTGGGTTAATATCCTGAGCAAGAAAAGAATATGAAAAGATGGGTGTTCTCATAGAAAATGGGCCAAGGGAATTTCAAGAGAAAATGAAATTTAAAACTGCTCGTAAACATATGATATTCAACTTCACCAATGATTTAAATATTTCAAATTAAAGCAGACTTCTTTTTGTCATCAGTTTAGCAAAGTTTAAAAATATTAAGAAGACTCAGAGTGGTAGGGTGTAAACTGGCCCAAACTTGCTGGAGGGTTCTGTGGCTTTACGTCCCCAAAGCCTTAGCACAGTGCATGTTCTCTTGCCGAGCGAGTCCACGTGTGGGAACTTACCTGTGGAATCATCAGACGACTGTGCAGCTGTCTGTGCACCAGGATGTTTACTGCAGCTCTACTCCTAATCGTAGCAAGTTGCAAAGGACCTGGCTGCGGTCAATGTGGGCAGCTGCGTGCAGCCTTGTGGCCACACAGACGCAGGTGCTGTTGGCCATGGATGTCGTAGGTGGTTATTTGGAAGGTGGCCCATGTTGATGCGAAAGGAAAAACCTGACTATGTATCGGGATATATAATATAATCTCACTTTTATTTTAAAATATATGTGTCTATATTTCATACTTTCTATATTTATAATATAAATATTTAATTTAAAAATATTATATTTATATTATGCATATTTATACTATAAATATATTTGTATCTTATGTATTTTAAACATATAAATAAAATTTATATATTTTATTTTATTTTATATTTTTAGGAAAGAAACACTCTAGGAGAATATATCCTAGAATATTAATTCTAGATTTCATTTTCTGACTTTTTATATATTTTGAAATTTTAGTTTTTTAAAAATAGCTTTCTTGAAATACAATTCACATACCATACAATTCACCCATTTAAAATATACGATCCAGTGGTTTTTAGTATATTTACAGAGTTGTGCAACCATCACTGCAATCAATCTAGAACATTTTCATCTCCCCAAAGGAAATCCCTGCCCTTTAACTATCAGCATTTCCTGCCAAAAGACTCCTCCCAGCCCCAGGCAACCACTAATCTGCTGTCTCCATGGACTGACCTGTTCTGGGCATTTCCTATAAATGCAGTCACAGTACGTGGCTGTTTGTGGATGGCTCTGCTCACTTAACGTAATGTTCCCAGGGTTCATCCACGTCGCAGCAGGTGTCAGGTCTTCATTCTGTCTCATAGCTGAAACTGTTTCATTGTTGGATAGACCACATTTTGTTTATCCGTTTGTCAGTTGGTGGGTATTTGGGTTGTTTCCACTTTTGGCTGTTGTGACCACTGATGTGAGTGAGCACAAGTGCTCGTGTGGACGTGTGGACTCACCTCTCTCGAGTGCATCCTTAGGAGTGGAATCTCTGGGTCATACGGTAGCTCCAAGTTTGGCATTTTGAGGAGCAGCGGGCCTGTGTTCCCCGTCTTCCTTCCCTACACCAGTGTGTTCGGGTCATGGCTTCTCCACATCCCATCAGCGTGTGGTTACAGCCACCCTAGTGGGTCTGGTTTTGTTTTTACAGTGTAAGTCCCTCCTCAATGGATTTTCACTGTTAAGAAACAGTTTCTTGTTTTTAATTAAGATGAAAGGAAGTGTTTTTTCCTATAAATATGTCTTGTTTTAACGCAAACAAAATTCAGATCACAAAGGAGTAAAAAAACAGGGAAATTCTAAAAATTTGCACATAAATCTAATTATGAATAAATTTACCATGAAAAATAATGTCTTACCGGGATATATGTGCTAACTTTGGGGGAAAAGATTAGGGGCAGTTGATAGGGATATTGTGCAGAGCCCTCCAGGATGGTGCACCCCCGCACCCTGCAGTCTGGGGTCCCTGCCTGGCTCTGTGAACACCATGGCCTTGTGCACGCCTTGGCTCTGTGAGCACCACGGCCTGGCCCTGTGAGCGTCATGGCTTGGCCCGGTCAGCGTCACAGCCCTGTTAGCCATCTCCCCCGCCTCCTGACCCCTGTGGAGAGAGCTCTGGTGCAGGGACATCTCCTGTGGGGTCTAAGACAGGTCTCACTCAGGGAGTGCGCTCCGTGCTGCTGGTGTCGAGCTGAAGCCAATGTCAGTGCCGTCCACCAGAAACACTCCGGGGAGAGTTCGGTGCCATCCCTTTATAACAAGGGGTTAGTTTAAGGATTTTGTTGGATTTTGTGGCTAGTATAGACTTCAAGGTTCCTATTTCATAATCCAGAACGCTTAAAGAGCCGTTCTTTGGGTGGGCCTGGGCACCAGTGTTTTTAAAAATATTCTCCAGGTGACTCTAATTTGTGGGCCTAAGGGGAAAAGCAGTTCCATGGACCTAGAGCAGCCAAAGCTGCCCTCAAGCCAGCGGCGCGGTCTGTGCACCTCCAGGGCTGGCTGTGAGAAGGTGGCGTTGGCCTCGGCAAGGCTGTGCTGGGGCTATGGCCTCTTTCTCTGCAGCTTTCACCCTGGATGGCGGTGCTTCCCCCGGGCAAGGCCTGTGTGAATATTTGCATTCTCCTTGGATGGGCTTCAATGACTTACGTCACTAAAGCTTACATTTCTGTGCTTCCAAAGT
Organism: Daubentonia madagascariensis; assembly: GCA_023783475.1. NCBI lineage: Eukaryota > Metazoa > Chordata > Mammalia > Primates > Daubentoniidae > Daubentonia > Daubentonia madagascariensis. The sequence goes on along the minus strand of JAKFHU010000863.1, from coordinate 665,264 downwards.
CTTCCCAGTGGGTGCCAGATGTCCCACTGGTCTGTGTGGATTTTACTGGGGGCTTCAGACCAGGGACAACCTATTGCACAAGCCACGGGATTCCGGCTCTGTCAGGCAGGACTGCATTGTGAAGGTGCGGGTTTTAAAGGGGTTTAGAGAGGTTATTAACTCCCACCTCCTGCCACGTCTTGTGGAAGCATTTTATGGTTCTTATTGGGATGTTTCAGAGAACTCTTGGGCTTAGGAAAAATGCCACCCACTGCCCCGCAAAGGCAGGACCCTGTTCTACAGTTGCTGGTTTGCGACTCTGCTTGGCTGCACACGTCTGGTACTGGGAGCTGCGGGTCAATATCGTCCGGTGCCCTTGGGCCAGTCTTCTGAGGGGGCAGGGGATGGGGAGGAGCATTTGTTGGGCAGGTGAGGATGGTTTGGCGTCTGGGCCCTCGTTGTCCTGCTGAGGGTGGAGTTGGGTCTGGACCTTCAAATGGACACAGCTCCTGGGCTCTGGGACCAGCGAGGCCAACTGAACTTTCTGCAGAACTGGAAATGGTCTCTCTTTTCTGTCCAGTGTGGTGGCCACAAGTCACAAGTTGGCTATTGAGCAACTGAGGAACTAAATTCTACATATAATTTAATTTTAATCACTTTAGACTCAAATAGCTGCATTGGCTGGTGGCCATGTATGGAGAGCACAGCTTGGGGTGGACAGAAGAAGGTCGGGAGATCTGGTCTGTGAAAAGGTGGTCAGGTGGGTGTGCAAATACACAAGCAGCGAGCGTCATGTCCTGGTGGACTTGTTTTCCCCTTAGGTGTGTGCACAGCAGTGGTGGTGTCGCAACAATGACGAAACAATTGAATTTAGCTTGGGCTGAGGCTGAGTTACTCCCGTGAGGTTCACAGCAGCGGTGGGCTGTGGGCCGACGTGTGGTGTTGGCCATTCGCAGGTGCCAGCCGCAGTTCTAAGAGCCGGCTGCCCTGGGCCCTCGCACCCTCATCACACCACCTGGGTGGCCAGGCAGGGGCTCAAAGCTGTCCTTCACCTGCCGTGCTGACCTGAGTGAGTGGTGAGGAAGTGCACCCCCGGGAGGCGACTAGCACTCACCTCTGGCCCTCCAGGACTCCGTCTGCCCTGCATCTCAGCGCCCTGCCTTCCTAGGGTGATGGAGGCACACACGTGTTTACACGGCATCTCCAGACCCCGGGAGGGGCCCTGTGCCTGGCGGAGCCCCGAGCCCAGGGAACTGGCTGAGCCTTCAGGGTCAGGTGTGGTTGGGAAGTTGTATGGATTCTAGTCCATGGGTTCATTCTCAGAGACTTTTAATTGTCCTGGAAAGATGGGGAAATACTCCCAGTAACTTCCCTGAGCTTTCTTTTGGGGTGTTTTGCATTCTTCCAGAAGTTTCTTCAGGGCTCCCTGGCCAGGCTCTGCAGACTCCCTGCAGTGAGAGTTCTCCTTCCTGGGGCCTCTGCCCTCCCGGGAACTGCCCTTCTTACCGCCCCCGCCTGCCCTGGGCCAGAGAACGGCCTTCCCCACCCTCCGCTTAAACCTCTCTGAAACAGGGGACTCTGTTCCTCCTTGTTCCTTGTTGTGTGAAGTTTTGTTTCCTCGGTGCAGTCCCTCCCCTTCCCGAGGGTCAGCTCCCCTCAGCGGGGAGAGCTGCTCGGTGGGTGGGTCCAGCCATCCCCTGCCCAGGTACTTTTTTCCTGAAGGTTCACGATAATTCACACGTTAAATAGGGACTTAACTTTATTCGTTTAAATTCAAGTTTAACATTAAAATATAAAAACTGTGTGAAATAAGGAGAAAAAAACCATTAAACAGGCGATTGGAACCACTAGGAAAAGCGGTATCAGAGATGCAAAGCAAGTGCTCACCTGCCTCCTGCATTTGAGCCACAGTTCTGGCTCCAAGGTTCTCAGTTGCTAATGCAGAAACGGAAACACGATTAATTATGAAGTGGCCGTTTGGGGAGGAGGAGAGGGGTGCTCAGTGGTCCTGAGGACCAAGCTCTTCTTGGCACCGAGTTCTGGGAGGAGTCCCACCTGGGGAGCACAGGGGAGGGCAGGGTGCTCAGGCCCCTCCTCGAGTGCAGGAACAAGGTTTCTGAAGCTGTTCCTTGAGAAATCCCTAGGCCAGCTGGGAGGGAGCGTCTTGCTCCCTAGAGGTGGGCACGTCCCCCGGGCTCTGCACCAGGGAGGCCCTGGGGGGCGGGGGAGGCTGCTGGCAGGTTGTGGAGGATCCGGTGAGCTTTTGGGTGGTTCGACACCCTTCCATGGAAGTTGAGGTGCCTAAAAAACATAAATAAACTAGAAACCCGTTCAGGACAAAGGAACAGATAAAAATAGAAGGAGGAAGCTGCAAGAAAAACATATGAACTCCATGAAACCATCAGAGACTAGACTTAGTTCTTTCTAAATTTAAAGGCATTTTATAGCAGTAGCGCATGTCCTGGACAATGAAATGGGTCATGGGGTTAATTTAGTTGACAGACATTTTGTGTTTCTGGATGGCATGTCCGTCCCAGCACTGAGCGGGCGACAGGCCTCCCAGGAACCACAGGGCTGTGCGCCCGCCGGTGTTCGAGGGCTGTGGTGAGGGTCCCAGCTGGCCAGCATCCCAGTGTGGCCCCGGCGGCTCTGGCTGGAAGGAGTCGTGTCCCCTGCGGCTGGCTTTCCCTCTGGCCCCAGAGCGGCCTCCCTGCTGTCCAGACACTGCGCCCAGCTCTTGATAAGTCCCCGTCAGGAAGCTTGGCACGGAGCAGAAGGACCTCCGATCCTGGGGACGTCTCCTGCCTGGGCGTCACCGTGAGTAGGCTGTGCTCCCCGAAATGCTCGTCCAAAGAGGCTGGAAGGAGCTGACTGGCCCAGAAGGGACCCCTGGTAGTTGAAGCTGGGTCACCGGGGGCTGGCCCACCCTAGAGGCCACGTGGTCAGCTGTGGCTGCAGCTCTCTTGCTGCCTCTGGGAGGAGGCACGAGGCAGAGCTGAACACAGGGCCGGAGGGAGACTTCTGCCGCCCACGTGTGGCCTGGGCCACCACTTAGCCCTTCAGTGCCTTGGTTTCCTTCCCTGTGCTTTGGGGATGGTGATAATGTGTTGCACGGGTTAAGTGCTGTCGACAGAAAAGAAGCCAAACTCTGTAAAATAATTTTAAAGGGGTTTATTCTGAGCCAAATTTGAGGACCATGACCCGGAGCCACACCCAAGAAGCCTTGAGCAAGTGGACTCGCTGTGGTTGGGTTACAGTTTGGTTTTATACATTTTAGGGAGACAGGGTTACAGGTAAAGTCATAAATCAATGCATGGGAGGCGTACATTGGTATGGCCTGAAAAGGTGGGATGTCTAGAAGTGGGGACTTACAGGTTATAGGTGGGTTTAAAGACTCCTTAACTTGTAATTGGTTAAAAAATGAAGCTTTATCTAAAGGCTTGGAATGTTTTAGATAAGGAAGAGACAAGTCACTGGACATATATTTGTTGTGTAAATGGGGACCTGCAGGTTTGTCTTGCACAGCCTTAGGCCTGTCAGTGAGTCACAAAGGACGTCTCCAAGGAGGGGGGGGGCATGGTGGGGCAGGTCTGACCTCCTCCTCCTGGCAGACAATTTAGTTTTAGGACATCCCCTTGGCCAGGAGGGGGTCCACTCAGTCAGCTGGTGGGGGGGAGCCTTTTATTTAATCTTAGTTCACAGTGCCATGTGTGCAGCACATGTGTGTGGTCTGTGCTTGCTGCCATCATCCTGCCCCTCGCACCGTGCGCACATCATGTGTGCATTGAGCTCACAGTTGAATCTGCTCCCATTTCCTCCCCCTGTTCCTCTGCACGAGGCTGGCACTGACCGTATTGTGGGGTCCTGGGGAGCCAGTGTGAGGTCGTCTCACTGGACAGGTGACCAGGTGACGTCTCCAGGCTCTGGGTAGCTCCGAAGGCATCGTGGCATCGTGGCAGGCCCGTCTGTGGAGGGCACCGTGCGCCCGCCATGGGCCGTTCTGTTCTGTGCAGCCTGGTTCTGGGACTGTGGTTCTGGAGTTTGTCCATCACGAGGGCTCGACGTCCCTCTTCCAGTGGCACGTTTGAGCTGAGGCCCACAGCTGTCGACGTTCCCTCTGAGTTTCTGCGCTGGGGCGAGGCCGGGCGTGGGGCTGTCGCTTTGGAGCTGGGCGGGAGGTTTTCAGGGCCCTGCCCAGGAGCCGGCACAGAGAGACCAAGAGGTGGAGACACAAGGCTGGTTTCCGACACGTCCAGCTGCGGCTCTGTGCAATCACGCCAGTGTTGATGGCCCGAAAGCTGGCGTGGGGACAGAGGAGGCCATTTCATAGTTTAAAAAACCCAAATGGCCTATGAATTAATTATTAACGCAGCTCTTTGTGGTTCTTAGGGGCCAGTGCCTTGGCGCTGGGGTCTTGTGGGTGCTGACAGGGGTGTCTGGGGATCCCCACTTGCTCACATTCCCTTTTTTGGGTTTTTCCTATGGGTCGGGGGTGAGCCTGCAGAGCACCGTCCCCATCCAGAGTGACACGTGTCAGGCTGTGCCGGGAGTGCATGTGAGCCTGAACACGGGAGAATATGTGTCCTCCTCTGGGAGCCGTGTGTCTTGCAGTACCTATGATTTTACACGGGATTGGGGCTGGGGCGGCCTCGCCCTTTGTTACCAAAGCAGTGCACTGTGGGGCACGTGTACATTGGGTTGTGCCTTTGCACGAGTGTGGGCACACTTGTGCACACATGAATACCTGCACTCACACCTGTGCGTGCACACGTGAACACACACACACTTGCACACACACATGCACAGGCTCCCCCTCTGTTTCCTCCAGAGTTTCGGGTTTTCCTGGAGATTATGCCATCGACCATCACAATGTTTTTGAGGTTCTTCGTTACAGAGAGAATACTTGGGAACTCCTGGAGTAAGCGTGTCGTGCAGGCCTGGGCAGAACTGGAAGTTAGTGGGGTGTTTTCCTCCTGGTGGGTCTGTCAACGTCAGATGCTGACGGTGCAGGTGGAACCGCAGGAACGCAGGTGAGGCAGAGGAAGGCTCATCTGAGCGAAGAGAGAAAAGGCCACATGAGAGAGAATATTTAAAAGAAATGTGATTTTATAATAAGCATTTGTTCTTTTTTTAGAGACGAGGCCTCACTCTGTCACCCAGGCTGTAGTGCAGTAGCCATTCACAGGTGGGATCACGGCTCACTGCAGCCTCGAACTCCGGGGCCCCGCGATCCTCCTGCCTCGGCCTCCTGGGGAGCTGGGGCTACGGTGTGTGCCACTGTGCCAGCTAAGCGTGTTAAACCAGGACACTGTTATTGGGGAGTCTGTGGGCGTTCTGCTTTCATTGAAAGACATAATGATGTTCCTTGTTGTATTTAAATGCATACTTCTCTGTATCCAAAATGCTTAAAACAATTTAAGCATTTTAAGTCTCCCTTTGAAAATTTTGTTTTCATTACAAAGAAGTGGTTTTCCAAGTAAACTTTACCCACTCTCTGAGCAAATTATAAAAATGATAAAATCAGCGAGATCCAGGTGAAAGTTGTCTGAAGAGGCGGAGGTGGGTGTTGTATGGGCTCCCTGGTCTGTCCCTTCTAGAGCCAGGGTCACCCTGGCCCGAGGTGCTGGTTCAAGCATCATCTGTATCTCCTGGTTTAATTTGCATTTCCCGATGGCATTTTTCCTGTGTTTGTTGGCCATTTGTCTTCTTGGTGATGTATCTGTTCAAATCTTTTGCCAATTTTAAAATTGAATTGTCATCTTATTATCAAGTTGTAAGTTCTTTATATATTCTGGAGACAAGTCCTTTATCAGATAACTGATTTGCAAATATTTTTTTCCAGTCTGTTTTCACTTTTTTCATGGTGCTTTTTAAAGCATAAAAGTTGTTAATGTTTTTAATTTTGATGAAGTCTGATTTGCCAATTTTTTTTCTTTTAGTAACTGTGCTTTTGGTGCCATATCTAAGAAGTCTTTACCTAACTCCAGGTTATGGATTTATTCCTATGTTTTCTTCTGAGAGGCTTATAGTTTCAGCCTTACACTTAGGTGCGTGCTCCATTTGAGCTAATTTGTGTGTGTGGTTGAAGTCAGGGTCCACAGTCATTGTGTGGCATGGGGACACTCTCTTGTCCCAGCACCAGTTAGTTATCTTCTGAGCAAATATGAAGTGCTGCTTTAGTTCCTACATGAATAACTTGCATGTTTCCTATTTTGGACGTTAGTTATGAATGTGCATGAATTATATCAAATTTCATGTTAGCATAGGTGTGTATGAGCTGCAATAATTGCTCGATTTCCTAAACAGCTAATTGGGTCCAGTGTGGCATCATTTTGGCACAATGAGCCAGCGTTTCCTATCCCTGGCCTGTGTTGGCCAAGAACAATAGGGAGGTTTGTTTGATGACAAATCCCACTGGCTTTTTGCCTCTTGAGAAGGGTTTGCAGTTTATTTTAAGTCTCCATCTGTGTTGCCGCTGCATCTGTGTGTGACTCATGCGTGGGCGGAATGAGCCGTGCGCCCTGCACACAGGGTCAGCGGGGATGGCTGCTTAGTTAGGATTTTGCCCCGGATTTCTGGGAAAAAGGAGCAATGTGTGAAACTGGAACACTGAATTTTACTTTCTATGCACAAATAAACCACCACCAACCCAAAACCAGTCACCTTGAAACATCGTGAGGGTCCTGGACTGTTTGTGCTAAACTTGAACACGTACAGTAGAAACCATTTTGTTGATGGCCATAGTCGATGTTGAAGTCTCTGGTTTTGTGAACTGCCGGCTGCACCAAGTACAGAAACTCATTTATTCAACCCGAAGGCCCTCAAGTGGGCGCTGGGCAAGTCCGCGGGGGTACTTTGTGGCCAGCTTGCTGGCCTGCCCACTTCTACCCTGATTGCAAAGCTGCAGTTTCATGTCTCACATGTGAACTGCAGTGCAGTGTGTTTCTATGGCCCGTGTAAAAATAAGATCACGCATGTGCCCGTGGCCTGCACCCTAATGCTGTGTCTTTGCTTGTCTGTTCAGCCCCTTCTACGGAGAAGACTTTTACTGTGAGATTCCTCGGAGTTTCCGTCACCTGTCCTTCTACATTTTCGATAGAGATGTTTTCCGGAGGGATTCCATCATAGGTAGGTACTTGGATGGAGGTTTTCTTCCCTTTTCTGCCACTTCTGCACGGGGTCTCATCCTGTCCTGTGCTGCTTCAGAGGGGACATTAGCATTTTCGTCTGGAGCCTCCCTGGGGGTGCCGCATGGATGCTGCAGCCCTCGGGGGTCGGTTGTGCCTGCGCCTGGTACGGCAGCTGGCCTGGCCTCGGTGGCCCTGCATCTCCCTGCACCAACGAGCTTCACACCAAGAGCTCTCGTCAGAAAGCAGAACACGCTGCCCAAGGGCTCTCTGGGGCCTGTCTGCAGAGGGGCTTTGCGGGCACGTGTGGCCCCTCCCTCCTCGTGGCCAGGCTGCTCTTCCTCAACTCCTGTCTCTGCCCCATGGTGTGGACGAGGGACGGGCCAGAGGGTTGGGGACCAGGCAGGTCTGCGCCAGAGTCTGCTGAGCCGCTGACACCTCTGAGCCTCAGTTTCCCTCTGGTGTTAAGGGGGTGGCAACACCATCCCTTTCCCAGAAGATGATATGTGAGCGGCAGCAGCACTGAGGTACGACGGGCTCCACTGCCCGTCTAGGGTGTCCCCTGCCTCGTCCTTTTTCCTGAGCAGGCAATGCGTGCCTGCCTAGTGGACTGCACCCCAGGCTGTGGTCTGCACACTGCCCTGCCCCGTGTCACCCCTGCAGTCCCCTGGTCTGCCTACTGCCCTGCCCCGTGTCACCCCTGCACTCCCCTGGTCTGCCTACTGCCCTGCCCCGTGTCACCCCTGCACTCCCCTGGTTTGCACACTCAGCGAGCAGGGAGTGTGGGTGACATTGCTACCTGGGCCAGCACTTGCCAACAATCAGTGGTGTGGGGCCACGGCCAGCCGCTGCCCAGAACCTCAAGCCCACCACTGGAGGGGGTTCTGTAAGTGCAGGTGCTCTCTGAGGTTTTGGGGGTGCTGTCTCAGATGTGGGGTGCCCCTCTCAGGGGTACTGGAGGTCCTCTCTCAGGATTTGGGAGGGTGCTCTCTGAGGTGTGGGGTGCTCTCTCAGGTTTTGGGGGTGTCTCTCAGAGGTATCAACATTTCAGAGGGGACTCCTGGGGAGAATGAGGCCCAACTCAGATATGTGTCCCTGGAGACGTCAGGAGGGGAGGGACCAAGACCCCTTCTCCTGCCCTCGCAGGTGCGCGGCGTCGCCGTCCGCCAGGGTGGGTCAGGTGGGTGTGTCCCCAGCTGTGAGCCCCTCTGAGCATCTCTGTGTGCAGACGAGAGGAGTAAGGGCAGTTCCGGAAGTGGGAAGAAGTGAAATCAAACGTGGTGGAAACTCAGGTGTCTCCTTAAGGAAAAGGGTAAAAGCCCAAAGCCAGAGAAAGGAGACCTCACCCTAACCGTGAGAAGACATGCTGCACACACCAGTCACGCCACCAGATGTGAAATGTTTAAAGATAAACTCCTAGCCTGCATCACCACGCTTACGAATTATGAATTCGTAATGCCTCACACTGTGCAACACACAATGAAAGCGTCTTTTCCCCTGAAATAGTCTCCACTGGTGTATTTTGAGCTTAATTTGATTTGATGGAATCACTAAAAATGAAGACAGCTGACATACGCTGTGAATAAGCTCATTCTAAAGGACAGCGTAAGTGTCTGCGTGGACCTTTTTTTGTGAAACTTGGGGTTTAGGGTGTGTATTTTAAACTGGGAGTGGCAGTTTTAAGGTTATTTGTGCTCAAATGGCCAGGCAGCCTCTGTGCCCGACTCGGCTGCGTTGCTTGTCCAGTGACGCCACCTCTGCCCAGCAAAGCCTTGCTCTGTCCTCACGTCCAGCACGCTGAGGGCAGTTCCTAGGATGTGTGAAAAGGAAATAGTCCCCTGATTTCAGAGCACCTCTTCAGGGGAGTTTTAAACTGTAAAATATGTTGGCAACGTAATTCTGAGGAGTTTGTTGCTTTCTGAGCTGAACTGATTTGTTGGAAGTCATCCCGGGTAAGAAGGGTAATCTGTGTCCTAGAATATCATCTACTGACTTCTATTGGGAACTCAAGACTTCCTGCCCCGTGCACGGACAGTTTTAGGTCAAGGACTTTTTTTAATGTTTTCCACACTGACAGCTCCTGGGCTTTCTTTACGTCTGCCCCAGGAAGACCCTATTCATGTTCACCGTGGTACTAAAAATCGAAATTGAGAAGCCCAATGTGGGGACAGTGGTAGTTATTCGAGCCTCAGGTGGTTGTGTCATGTGGTAGCCTTGATCTTTCCTGGGGGGCAAAGGCATTTTGGACATTTAGCCATTTGGGACGTGCACTTGAGGCAGGCCGACGGCACCGCGGCCACTTGACCGCTTGCCTCTTCTGTGCCTCCCTGGCGGCTGCCCACTCTTGGGGCGTTCGGCCCAGCGCCTGCCTGGGCTGCACGGAGGCTGCTCCGGAGAAGGCCCACGTTGCCAATAAAGGGTGTTTCTGTCCAGGCGTCAGTCAGTCTCCCGCAGCACCCGAGCAGTTGGCCCCACACCTCCCAGTCCTGCCCCATCTCTGGGGCGGCTTTTCCGCAGCCTCTGGAGCTCTCAGTGGAAGGTCAGGGCCCGGCAGGGCTCCCGCAGCTGTCTCATCTCAGACGACGCTGGCTGCCGCAAGCTGGGCCCTCAGTGCCCGTGAGTACCCCCTTCTCTCCAGCACCCTGGGCCTCCACCACTTCTTGTGTGGCTGTGCTTCCTGGGGCCCCAAGCTCGGCCCGCACCTGCTTCCTTCGCTACACGGCCACCTGCCACCTTTCCTGCTTGTGAGCTCTCATCCTCTCTCCCAGCCTACAGCCCATCCTGGAGTCCTGGTGCACCTGCCACAAAGTTCAAAACACAGTCGGGGCCAGAAATGATCCACTGTTAGGTCTCTTCAGTGTCTGGCATGGCGCTGTAAGCACAGGAGGTCGTCAGTGATGGTAGAATGACAATTTCTGAAAATACCTCCACACGCTACATTTATTCCGTTTTAGAAAGTTGAGCTGTTTTATAGATCATCTCCTATTTGAAGAAACCCTTCTCTGGGGCTACACACTTCCACTTTAGAGTCTGATTTATACAAAAAATGAAATTGCCAAGTTCGAGGCCCCACCACCTGATTTGGCCTGGAGAAGGAAGTCTGTACTCCCTGGCATAGCGTTGAAGACCTTTAGTAATCTGACCCAAAGTGTTCTGAATTTTTGTAACGGCATTCACCCTCACATATGTCGACCCACATGCCTTTATTTGTGCACCAAGCTCCCCCTGATTGAACCGCTGATGGATTCTAAACATAGGCCCATGCTTCCTGCAACCACTCCTGAATACGACAGTTCGCGCATCGGCAGAGCTGTGTTGTCCCCCTACTGAACATACGTCGAGCTTCTGAGATAGGCCAGTTTCTGTTAGGATGAGTACCTTACAGCACGTGAAAGAGCATGTCCACTGTGAGCAGAGCACTTGGGAAGACGAGCATCACAGTTACGTAGCAGCGTGGGAAAACTTCTGCACAGGAGTGAGCACAGTAGTGTGAGAAAAAGGTGCCCCTACAGGTGAAAACAGCAGAGTCCACCATATGCAATCACCATCTATTATTGCCAGCCACCATCTACTGTCACCATCCACCATCACCATCACCATATACCATCCACCATCACCATCACCATATACCATCCACCATCACCATCACCATCACCATCACCATCACCATCACCTCACCATCATCACCTCACCATCCACCATCACCATCACGTAACCATCCACATCACCATCACCATCACCATCACCATACCATCCACATCCATCACCATCACTCCATCACCATCCACCATCACCATCACCATATACCATCCACCATCACCATCACCATATACCATCCCACCATCACCATCACCGTATACCATCCACCATCCACCATCACCATCACCCTCATCATCCACCATCACCATCACCATATACCATCCACCATCACCATCACCATCACCCTCACCATCCACCATCACCATCACCATATACCATCCACCATCACCATCACCATCACCGTATACCATCCACCATCACCATCACCATTACCATCACCATCACCATCCACCATCGCCATCCACCATCACCATCTATCATCATCATCACTATCTACCATCCATCAGCACCATCCACTATCTACCATCCACCATCCACCATCTACCATCTACTGTCCAGTATCACCATTCTGGGGAATAAGAGCTGGATATCTTTTGGGAATATTGTTTGGTCTTCCCAATTGATCATTCTTAGAAACTTCTTTGATTTAAATAGAAATAACCAGACTGTGTTCAGGAAACACACAGGCAAGGATCACATAGGGACTCAGATAATTCACATTTGACTGCAGTTTAAGATGGAATTGTTATAGGAGCTTCTGCAGCATAACCCTAGCCCAGAACTAAAGTTGCAGAGGAACGTTTTTGACATTGTTGTGTGGTGGTGGGTTAACTGGCCCACTTTCAGTGTCTCGCTGGAGCTGGACCTCTGTATACGTCCCAGTGTGACCATAGTGCTCCCCTGCTCAGCGCCTGCAGGGGCTCCTCTCTGCCCTTAGAATGACGCCCAAACTCTCTGTTTAGCGTTGGAGTTCTTTGCGATGGAGTCTGGGGAAGGGGCCCCTCTTCATCTCCACCCTGGGCCTGGGCTCCGGTGCTAATGGCAGTTCTCCCTCTTGCCTCCTGTGTCAGGCACCTCCTCCATTCCCATGTGGCTGCTGCGTCCACCTCCATGGCTCTGGTCTGCTGGAGGAGGTGGCCTCCACTCTCCGCTGGCCTGAGCCGACCGCCCTCAGCGTGTGTGTCTCCCATGTGCTTACCCTCCTGTAGTTGTGTGTCTATGGGACTGAGCATCCCATAATTTGAGGCCCCTTGGAGGCAGGGCCGGTGCGCGTCTCTTGCTGCTTTCCCAGTACCCACCACGTGCTCAAAGGCTCGTTCAAGGAAGAGAGAGAAGACACCCTAGAAAGGGAGAAGGGAGGTGTAGAATCTAAACCATGCGGCTAGATTTCAATATTTTGCCTGCATTGGACACACCAAATTTGACAGTTGGAACTAAACATGAAGATACAGTATTAGTCTTAGTAATTGGCTCAGGCTGTGCACTAGAATGAAGAGGAACTTGATGAATTCTTGGAGGCATATGAGAATTTTTTTGAGTGGTAACCCTAAGGAAAGAAATTTTTAAAAATATTTGCACATTTTAATCAGAGAACTGAATTGAATTAGTTCTGAGGTTATTTTCTCTCAAAATAATCAAATAAGGTGTTTATTAGTCATTCTGTTTAAGGTATCTGCTATTTTTAAAGATAATCAGCAAAATCATGATTTAGCGATTCTTGGTAGCTTTGTAATTATGGTGTCAGCATGCAATTGTACTTAGATGTTTTCACCATCGTTTTTAAAGCCATAAAAATAAGTGGCTGTCTGGATCTCCAGTAGTAATTTAAAGTTATGAGTAGTAATTATGTCGTTACCAGGAATAAAAAAACAAGTTCTAAGGAATAAATTTCTATGCTGGAAATGAGTAGTGTTACTGGCTGGCTTCTGGGCGGTGTTGTTCTTGTGGTTTCCTGGTTTCTAATCTAACAGCACCCCACGCCCTGAGGAAATCCCACCTGCCTGTGGGTTTTCTGTGCCCTTGATTACAGGTTCAAGTCCAGGAACGAGGGTGGCAGGTGCCAGGAGGAAATGCAGGCATGTTCATATGGGGACGGGGTGTGCTGGCGTGCTGGGGGGTTAGGGATGGACGGGTGCAGCCCCAGTGCCAGCAGCAAGGGGGGGCCTTCAGCCTGGTGGGAGGCGTAGTTACTGAAACCTAGAAAAACAGCCAAAGCTGTACAGAGGGGTGCAGTGCCTAGGGCAGGGAAGTCTGCCACCAACATCTCCGTTGGCTGAATCGGGCTGACCCAGAGGGTCCAGAGCCACAGGTCACGCTCCCAGGACAGAGCAGGTGGAGAAGGCAGGAGTGTCCTGCACAAGAGGGCTGCGGCCGTGCTTGATTATGTGGCCTCTGTCCGTAGTCGGCGGCCACAGGTGTCACGGGCAGAGCCCTGCTGCTGGCAGGGGCTGTTAATGAAGTCAAGGTTCCCAACCGTGTGGGCTTGACGTGTGGGACGCGTCACGGTCCCAGTATATGTAGGAGCTGTTTGTGGTGTTTCCAAGGCAAAGGCTGCTAGACAAACTCACGTGGTTCCTTCCCTGTGGCTAGAACAGCACCAGCTCAGAGGGTTTGGAAGCTCAGATTTGCATCTGTAGCTTTGATGAATAAAACTGTGTTCAGTCGATTTGGTAAGTAGAGTTCAATTCAGTGGTTCCTGTGCTAATTTTGCTCCAGCCAGGGCTCCTGTGCCCCCAACTTCCAGTTAGTGGGGGGTGGTGGGGGGACCTGGGTGGGCCTCCTCCCTCCCTCCCTCCCTCCCTCCCTCCCTCTGCGGCCCCACCTTCCTCTGGGGGCCCTGGTTCCCGTAACACCACAGCCTCCCCGCTTTGTCCCTCCAGCCCGGGGCCTGGAGGCTCCCTGAGGTTTCCTTGCTGGGGGAGGGGTGTCGTGAGGCCTTAATTTCTTTGTGTATAAATTAGATTGTTGAAATATAATTTACATGTGGTAAAGTCCACCTTTTTTAGGAGTAGAGTTTGCTGAGTCTTAACCAGTGTATACAGTTGTATAAACAGCAGCACAATTACTCCAGACATTCCTCTGGGCCCCATTGGAGTGGATCTCCTACCTCGTCCCCAGTCCCCAGTGCCTGTGTCCACAGTTTAGCCTTTTCCAGAAGGTCACACAAGTCAAATCACTCTGCAGCACTGACACACGCTGTACCTGTCATCGGCGGCTGCTTCTCACTGCTGACTGGAACTCCATCGTGTTGATGCACCATAGTTTAACCATTCGCTTTGTGGCTATTTGGGTTGTTTCTAGTTTTTAGCAATTATGAACACAGGGGTTATAAACATTCTTATATAGGTCTTTGTGTTGACAAATGTTGTTATTTCGTGCTCCTAGACAAGCACCTAGGAGTGAGGTTGCTGGGTCATACTGGAGGTGTGTGTGCTTGCTTTTGTTAGAAGCCACCAAAGAGTGTTCCCGAGTGACTGCGCCATTTTGCGTTCTTTTGAGCAGCATAACCTCATCAGCACTTGGCGTGGTCGGTTTTTATTTTTTAATTAAATTTTGCCATTCTAACAGGTGCGTACTATTTCACTGTGGCTTTTATTGCATGTCCATGATGGAGAATGGTGTCAAGCATCTTTTGTTTGCTTACTTATCATTGTATCTTTTCTTTGGTAAATTGTTCAAATCTTTTGCCCTTTTAATTGGGTTGTTTTCTTATTACTGAGTTTTAAAAGTTCTCTCTCTGTACATTCTGGACACAAGCCATCAGATACGTGTTTTACAAATATTTACTTCCAGTTTGTGGCTTCTCATTTTCTTACCGTTGTTTTTTTTTAAAATTTATTTATTTTTAAATTTCAGAATATTATGGGGGTACAACACTTTGGCTATATATATTGCCCGTGCACTGCCCGTGTCAGAGCTACAATCGTGGACATCCCCCAAACTGTGCTCCCCGCATCCATTCAGTGACAGTTTTCCCATCCCCTCCAACCCCCTCCCTCCTGCCCGCCCCCTGATGAATATTATTGCCCTGTGTGATGTAAGTGTTGATCAGTTAGTACCAGTTTGATGGTGAGTACCAGTGGTGCTTGTTTTTCCATTCCTGTGACACTTCGCTTTGAAGAATGGGTTCTAGCTCCAACCAGGATAATACCAGATGTGTTAATTCACTGTTGTTCCTTATTGCTGAGTAATACTCCATGGTATACATATACCACATTTTATTAATCCACTTGTGTATTGATGGGCACCTGGGTTGTTTCCACATCTTTGCAATTGTGAATTGTGCTGCTATAAACATTTGTGAGCAGATGTCTTTATTATAAAATGTCTTTTTTTCCTTTGGGCAAATACCCAGTAGTGGCATTGCTGGATCAAATGGTAATTCTACTTTTGGTTCTTTGAGGTATCTCCATATAACTTTCCATAGAGGTTGTACTAATTTGCAGTCCCACCAGCACTGTATGAGTGTTCCTATCTGTCCACATCCCCGCCAACATTTGTTGTTTTGGGACTTTTTGATATGAGCCAATCTCACTGGAGTTAAGTGATATCTCATTGTGGTTTTGATTTGCATTTCTCTGATGATTAGAGAAGTTGAGCAATTTTTTATATGCTTGTTGGCCATCATTCTGTCTTCTTTTTAAAAGTTTCTGTTCATGTCCTTTGCCCATTTTTTAATGGGGTTGTTTGATTTTTTCTTGTTGATTTTCCTAAGTTCTGTATAGATTCTGGTTATCAGCCCTTTATCAGAGGTGTAGCTTGCAAATATTTTCTCCCATTCTGTAGGTTGTCTGTTCACTCTAGTGATAGTTTCCTTGGCTGTGCAGAAGCTTTTTAATTTGATCAGGTCCCATTTATTTATTTTTGTTGCTGCTGTATTGTTTTTTGAAGAACAGAAGTTTTTAATTTTGATGAAGTGTAGTTTATTAAATTTTTTACTTTTCTGATTAGTACTTTTGGTGTCATATGTAAGAAATTTTTGCCTATCCCAAGGCTATGACATTTTTCTCCTAAAAAGCTTATGGTTTTAGCTCCTGTATTAGGATCTATGGTCTATTTCAAGTTAATTTTTGCTTCATAGCAAGGCTTAAGTCAGTAGTGTGAGATTGCCAACTTTGTTCTTATCCAAACTTGTTTTGCTTTTCTAAGTCCTTTGAATTGCTGTGTATGGTTTTTTTTTTGTTTTTTTGTTTTTTTCTGGTTTTTTTGAGACAGGGTCTCACTCCATCACCCAGGCTAGAGTGCAGTGATGTCATTGTAGCTCACTGCAACCTCACACTCCTGGGCTGAAGTGATCCTTCTGCCTCAGCCTCCTGAGTAGCTGGGACTACAGGTGCGCACCAGCCCGCCCGGCTAATTTTTCTATTTTTTATAGAGATGGGTCTCACTCTTGCTCAGGCTGGTCTCGAACTCCTGAGCTCAAGCAATCCTCCTGCCTTGGTCTCCCAAAGTGCTGGGATTACAGGTGTGAGCCACCACACCCAGCCTGCTGTGTGTGTTTTTGAATCAGCTCCTCAATTTCCAAAACGTTCTCACAGGAATTTTGATTGGGATTAAGTTGATTTGTAGATAATTTGAGGGAGAATTAGCATCTTAACATTGAGTCTCCTGACCTATGGCTTGGAATGTCTTTCCACATGCTTAGGTCTTCTTTAATTCCTTTCATCAGTGTTTTGTGATGTGTTTTCAGCCTACATATCTTGTACGTTTAAAAAAATTTATTCTTCTATCTTGCATGTTTTTCATGGAGCAGGCAGAGGCTTCTTAGGTACTGCACCAAAAGCACAAACTATACAAGCGGGGTTTTTTGGGGTGCTTCCCGTCGTTTGGGTTTCCATTGCCATTGCGGGTGTATGCAAACACAGTTGGTTTTTGAGGATTGACTGTGTTTTGTGGTCTGGCTGAACACATTAACTGTATAGTCCTCTTAGCTGTTCTTACAGGTTTTTATGAATAAAGGCTTTTATTTCATCCTTTCCTCTCTGTATGCCCTTTGTTTCTCTGTCTTGCCTTGTGGCGCTGGCCAGGGTACGGGTTTCACACCTCTTTGCTGCGTTCCTGGTCCCGGGCAGCAGTTCTGCCGTTTTTCATGTCTGGTGTCTCACTGTGCCCTGGTTTCTGTTTTGATCCTCCCCACACATCTGCAGCCGGTTCCCGAATCAAATGTCCTCTTGAACTGCTGGCTTTTCCCTTTTGAGTGTGTCCGACAGGCGCAGACCTGCAGGAGAGGGACACAGGTGGGGCGTTCGCGGAGAGAGAGCTGGTGGCCCCGGCTCTGCCCACAGGAGGCCTGGCCCAGGCCGTTGGCTGAACTTCTTGATGTCACTGAAATAGGTTGGGACAACTCTGTTTATTATGACACACCAAAGAAATTTAGATTGATACTCTGGCTGTAGATCAGGGATTCCCTCAGAACAGCATTTAGGAACATGAAAGAGGTGTTTTAAAAATACACATTCCTGTATTCTTGAGTGTGGCCAACCTCTAGAAGGACAGATTGGAAGCTGGTGACAGAGGCAAGCCCACGTCAGGAATGAGGGGGCAGAGGAAAGAGAGACTCGTTCTTGGCTATATCTTATATCCTTTGGACATTTTGAATTTTGTTCTGTGTTGCTGTACTACCTATTAAAAAATTAAGTGAAGTACTTCTAAAAGTAAAGACTTTTAGAAGTCTTTGAAAGTAATGATGTTTAAGTTACAGGATTCTCAGTAACAGTAAATATATGACACTGCCTGTCCCAATTTCAGCTTCCAAAAATATGGAGAAGCAGTAACATTGCAGTTAAAATTTCAAACTTCAAAAGTAATCCTCCCGTCCTGCTGAGTAATCATGGTGTCTGAAGGTTTCTTTATGCCTTTTACTGAAATATATTGCCCAACTCAATTTTAAGAAATTTTTGGTTTCATGAGGCTTTATTCCTGTGAGACTCAAAATCCTATTCTTGTGGGCGGAAGGAGGAAGCTTTGTGAGCCCAGCAGATGTCAGGAGAGGACGGTGCTCTCTCGGGTGGCTGGAGAATGCTCAAGGGTGAGACCCAGCAGTGCAGACATCGAAGGGACGCCCTAGGGGGGACCGGCGTCCAGCTGTCACCACCAGGCTGGATGGAGGGAGCCCCACCTATGTGTAACACAGTTTCCCTCTGAATTCCGTGGCGTTTGTCCTCCAGCCTGCGCCACGGCCTGCTTTGCACCTCCAGTCTTGGCTCTTGCTGCAGTGGCTTTAGCGTAGGATGTCGTAGCTGGGCAATGCTCTGCTCCAGAAAGCCCGAGTGGCGAGCGCCAAGCAGAGGTTGCCGTGGTCAGTCATACTAACCTCAGAGTGCATGTGCTGCGCCCACTTCCAGGTGGACAAGACAAAAGCACTCATGGAGTTGGCTGGCCCTCACCCGGTGAGCTAGGTTCGCAGAGCTGCAGTTTGCTGGGAAAGGGGGTTTTCCTGGGGTCTTTGGCACTGCTGCTCCACAGCGTGGGAGGTATGAGATGCAGCCACCTTCCCTGAGAATGCAAAGTGACGTGAATGTGCCGAAATGACAACTGGCGGCACCAGGGGTGGGACGTAGGGCGAAGGCCCTTGGCAGTGGGGGCACCTGTCCCAACTGCATTCGTCCCTCTGGGACATGGAAGGTGCTTTGTGCTGGTTTCCTGGTTCCCCGACGTGGTGGGCATGTGGTACCCCCGTGACACGTCTCAGGCCCCTGAGTTCTCGGGAGAGGTGGGGGCTGTGCAGAGACCCGGCCCTGGCCTGAGATCCGCGGAGAGATGGGTCGTCCCACGAGGTCTGGCTTGTGTGAGCCTTTGGGAGCAGAGAGTCTGGGCCCCGCAGGTCCAGGTGGCACCTGAGGGAAGGGTTGTGCTGGGGACCCCAAGACTGAGGACTTGAGGCGGAAGAAACAGGTGGAACGGAGGCTGCGGAGCCCGCAGGCTGGGGCCGTGTGCCGGCCACGTGCATGTGTCTCTCCACACTCAGCCTTGGTTTCCTCATCTGAGAAGGTGAAATTGCACCTGCCCCCGGGACCACTGCAGGACAAGTGAGAGGGAGCACAGGAGGGGCCGGCAGGCAGAATGTTCTGGAAACTGGACAGGAGGGAGAGAGGGTCGGGCTGAAGCGTGCGGGGTGCCAGCCCAGGGCTGGAAGGAACCTGAACTATAAAGATCTTCCTCTGAAGAGGGAGCGTAAGGAGGGACGTGTGCTTGGGGTCGGAAAGAAAACATTAGCACTTCTTAAAATACTGACTTCCATCTTGTCCTTTACCATCTCTGTTTTGCACGTGCTTTATACTGTGCAGACACATCACGTGTACACGTGTGCGTGCGCGGTCACTTAGCCGCTCCCTGAGGGGTAGCGATGGATAGCACGGTCCACAGGGCGCCGAGGCTGCTGGGCTGAGTACGGCAATGCTGCCATCAGCCGACACGGGGCCTGGTGCCCTGCCGAGATGGGTGTGTGTTTGCTGCCTGCCTTGAGCACTTTTCTGGAATGAGGTGAACGTGTCCGTGGATAAGTAATGGTTACACATGCATATTTAAATATTACGAGTCTGTACAAGGTAGATGCTATTAGACAGATATATTTGTGTATGTATTTTTATTGAAATTCCAGCCACAAAGTATTAAGCCTGCGTAAGGAACACGAAACTGTTTAGAGCAGATGTCCCCACACGTTGGAGCCCACACCCGAGGTTCTGATCTCCTCCCTCTGGGGTGGGGCCAGGGATCTGCTCCAGTGATCCCCAGGCAGCTCATCAGTCGCACTTTGAGAGATGCCAATTTCAAGGCTAGACCCACCTTTGTGGCCTGTTCCAGCTATATCTTCACTGTCTGTCCTGCTATGAATAACTTGAGCACTCACGTGATCTGTAGTGACCGCTGCCCTTGAATGCACATGTGCACGCACACACACACGTGCATGCACACACATGCACACATTGTATAAGCTAAATATAGACACACACGTTTCCATTAAATCCTCATAAAAACTCTATAAAGTGAGTTTTGCTCCTGTCTACGTGTTGAAGGAAGGATACTTTGGCAGCACCTGTGCTCAAGATGTGCCCCGCCCCCACCCCACCATCCTCCCAGGTCACGGGCAGGTTGCTGTGGACACCTGGCAGAGCTGTCTTCGTCTGTGAGACTGACTCCTGTCTCTCCTGTCCTGCGACTAACTCAGATGATATTCTGATATTGGAGGGGTGAAATGCTAATTCATGAGGTGTGAAGTGTGCCTTGTGAATGGGCTGTGATGTTGCACTTTCCTGGGAGGGGGACTATCTGTTTTGAATTAAACTGTTTGGAATAAGTTGCAGTGATAATGCAGCTCTGCAGGGCCTGGAGGATTTGTTCCCTGGTGTGAAGCTTTTCCTCTGCATGTGTGTTGTAGGGAAGGTGGCCATTCAGAAGGAGGACTTGCAGAAGTACCACAACAGGGACACCTGGTTCCAGCTGCAGCACGTGGATGCTGACTCGGAGGTGCAGGTGAGACCTTGGGGGAGCCCCTGGGAATATGGAGGTCTCTGGGAAGGGGACAGATTCTGTTTGTGGTCAGAAACATAGATACAGGCTTCGGGCATAACAAAGAATAATGATGCACAAATTGTGTGTCTGTGCTCAGAGACAGAGTATAGGCTCATTGATTTTGTTCGTTCTGCTGGTTGTTGCCACACTTTGTCATGCACGGTGGAGGCAGCTTTAAACATACACGAGTTGGGAAGGGCAAAATGTGGTGAAGGTGTTGAGGAAGTACAGGTGGCATGAGTGGAACTCTGGAGCCAGCACAGACCCTGGCTCCTCACCGTCTGCTGGAGAGGCTGCGTGTTTCTAAGCGCCCCGGCACTCGAGGCAGAGGCTGTCAGAAATACCCCAGGGTCTGCCTGGGCTTGCCAGGACAGTGCGTTAGCTGGGGTGGACCCGCCCCGTCCAGGGGAGGGCACCCCCATCCCCGCGGGCCTGGGGTCCAGGTGTCGGTGGCCGCCCGGCATAGCCACTCCTGCTTGCTGTAGGAAGGGAGCTCGGGGTCCCCCCATGGACCCTTCTGGACGCTGGAGGGTCTTCGGCTGGGCACGGGGTCTGAGTGCAGTGGCCCTGGCCCAGGCCACCTGGCTCAACTCAGCTGGCCGTTGTCCTCTCCGGTGAGATGGGTGCGGTGCAGAGTGCCTGGGGTGGCGTTCGTGCCGCCCAATGGTGCCTGACCACCGTGGGGTGCTGGTGGTGTTGCTGCTGTAAGAAGGGCCTCGTGGACAGGGCCCCTGAGATTGGTACCTCATGAGGCTTTGCCTGAGACGTTGCGGGAGCAGTTCTGTGGGCTGGCAGGGCAGAGGGTCCGTGCTGCGTGTCTGGGGCAATTGGGGTCAGAGGTCCTTGCTTTACTGAGGCAAAGGGCAGGGCATTGGGTGGCACACACCCCTGCAGCCAAATGAGGGTCGATCCCCGGCACAGAGCCCGGCCAGACAGGAGGGGGGCCTCAGCAGAAGTGAAGCAGCTGCGCCAAGATTGGCCTGGGGTGGCCCTTGAGGGACAGTCCCCATTGTGCTTAATTACCTCTGCTTTGGGGGAGAGTGCTGGCCGCGGCGCCCACATGTGCTGTGCGAGTCGGCAGATGCTGTGATTGCTGACGGAATGGACAGCTGTCCGCGGGGTGAGAGAGCAGAGTTCTCGCGGTAGACTGCCCGTGAACGCCAAGACCCGGGTGACCACGCTGCCCTGCTCCCAGGGACGCGGACATCTCGTGTTCAGAGAGGCGAGGTTTCGGAAGTGATGTGCTGTGAAATGGTGCTTTGTAACTGGAACCGTTACTGTTTTTCATTTTGGCAAGTCTTCCCCATCACTTTTACCCTGAAGTAAAGCCACCTGAGGTGTCGTAATCCGAACAGCTTCTGTGGGCAGCCTGCAGAGACCTGGCCAGTCCCGTTTTCTCTATACTGTTCGTTTTCCCAGATTTAAGTTTGATTTTATTGGTAGGTGTAGCTTTTCCTATTTGTTGCCTATTTATTTTTTTGACTTAACTTATTTAATTTTGAAATGGTTATAGAGTCACAGGAAATCACAAAAATAGTACACAGAGAATAACAATAGCCAATTTGTGTGCAAAGACTGCAGCGCAGGAAGGGCCGGGGTCCCTTCTACCTGTGTTCTCCGTGGCACCATCTTGCATAACTGGCACAAGATCACAGCCAGGACACAGACATTCGTACAATCCACAGATTTTATTCAGATTTCACCGGTTTACATGCACACATGTGCACATGTGTGTATGTTCTATGCAATTTATTTTCCATTTTTTTATTGTGGTAAAATACACGTATCATAAAATTTACCCTTTTAACCATTTTTAAGTGTCCAGTTTAGTGGTACAGTATTAAATACATCCATAATGTTGCACAACCATCACCACCGGCCATCTCCAGAACTCCTTTCCTCTTACAAAACTGAAACAATGTCCCCATTGAACACTAAGTCCCCAGCCCCTGGCAGCACTGTCCCAGTCTCTGTGGTCTCAGCACCCTGGGGACGTCCTGTGAGTGGAATCATGATTAGTTTATCTCACTCAGCATGATGTCCTCAGGGTGCACCCATGTTGTAGCATATTCCAGAATTTCCTTCCTTTTTAAGGCTAAGTAATATTCCGGTGTGTGTGTGTTTGGCACATTTTGTCTATCATTTGTCTGCCGATGGATATTTGGGTTGCTTCTGCCTTTGGCTGTTGTGATATCCTGTGCAGCTTTATCATGTGTGTAGATTGTGTAACCATCACCACAATCAAGATTCAGAGCTGTCTCCTCACCACGGGGTGTAAATGTGAACACCGCATGTTTGTCTCGCGGCTGGCGGAATATTCAAAATTAATGCTGGAAGGCAGCTCGAGTGCCCATGGACACGTCCTTCAGCCTCCAGGCCTGACTCTTGCCGACCTGGGCTGTGCCCCTCTTCTGGGAATTTGTGAGTTAGGAAAAGCCAAAGCTGTATCTAAAGGGGAGGAGGAGGAGGGGCGACTACTGAATGCCCGCTGGCCCCGGGCAGGCTGCGCTGGCGCCTCACGTAGGGATTTAGCTCTGCAAGTTGCCCGCCATAAAGGGGCTGGGACAGGCAGGAGCAGCTCCACCAGGCAGACTGGCCTTTAAAACTGCAGTTGCGATCCGCCCTGCAGCCGTGGTTTGTTTTGAAATCTCACGGTGACAGTGTTTAGAAGGCAGAGCATGGCAGTGTGGTTCCCTGACCCCATCCGCTCGATAATTCGCAGGAAAACTCACGTGTCAGGAAAGAAAGTGTCGCAGAACCGGGCCGGCGTGAGGGACCAGGGAATCACAGACATGGGGAGAAGAGGAATTTTAAAATTGTCTTGCTTCCTTCTGGAATGGATGTTTTTAAAAGGTCTTTGGTAAATCACTTTACTGCACAGAGTTGGTCACCTCTGCCCCTTCCCGGACACAAGGGGCGATGCGGGGTGAGGCGGCTGGCGGTGAGGGAGTGGAGCAAGTGATCGGGCTCGCAGCAGGTTCCTCCCCCACGTGGACCTGCCACGTTCTGAGTCGGGGCAGGTGCTGCTCCCAGGACGCCCAGCACATCGCCGAGCTCCGTTTTTACAAACTGGGTATTGAAGTAACCGCATACTCGGGAAGGAGCACAGGCCGGCACATGGCCACAGCAAACCCGGCACCCGCCACCACCTGAGAGATACCATGTGTGTTTCACCTCGTGGCCGTGGGCTGCACCTGGAGTGTCAGCGGCTGGGGTGGAGGCCCAGCCTCTCCACGGAGTCCCTGGGAATTGTGTCCGTCGGACAGCCCTGCTCGAAGGCTCTCCCGAGCACATGCGGTGGACACTCGTCCACAGTCCAGACTGGCTTTTAAATCTTTCTAAGGGTTTAAAGAAAGGCGGGGGCGAGCTCGGGCTTCCTCCTCCCCCGACGTGTCTGCCTTTCTGTCTTCCCTGCAGTTCCCTTTCCCTTGTGTTCCCTCGGGGAGGGTCTTTTCTCTCCCGCGTGTGGCGCCGCGTCAGCTGGCTCCAGGCCCCAGCCTCCGCCCGGGCGCCCTCAGCACCAGGACACCCCAGGGCGGTGGCCTTGCGGGCTGGGTCGTAATCCCAGCTCTGCAGCGGGGGCCCTGGTGCCCGCTCACGGCCCCCGCACACGGGGAGGCCTTCCTGAGGAAGACGGGCAGGGGCCTTCACTGCTTTCCTTTTTTTTATTAATAAACTTTTTTTTTTAGATTATAAAAACTTCATAAACTTTATCCTTTGAGCAGCTGTGTGTTTACAGGAGGACCGAGTGGAGGGGACGGGGAATTCCCACAAGCCCTCCTCTGGCCCTGCCCGTCCGTCCCAGCTGACACCTGCGGTTTACACGAGGGTCTCCCTGCCGGGCACTTGGCACCTTTCGGCAAACACACGATGTCGCAGCCCCGTTGCGGTGCTGCGCACAGTAGGTTCACGTCCTCTTATTCCCGAGATTAGGGATTTGTGTCTTTGCTCTTTCGTTCTTGTACGTCTGGCTGCGGGGCTGTGAACCTCATTGATGTTTTCAAAGATTCTGCTTTTGGTTCTGACTTTTTTCTATTGATTTCCTCTTTTTAATTTCATTGTTTTCTGTTCTACTTTTTATCCCTTTTCTTCTGCTTACTTTGGATTTGATTTGCTCTTTTTTCTGTTTTCCTAGTTTCCTAAAGCGGAAGTTTGGACTGTTGATTTTGGATCTTGCTGCTTTTCTGGTACGTGCGTTCAGCGCTCTAGCTCTCCCTCTGAGCACTGCACTTCTACACCCCACAAATTTGGACAAGTTATACTTTCATTTTTATTTCGAAATACGTAAAAATTCCTCCTGAGACTTCTTTGACCTGTGTGCTGTTTAGAAGCATGTTGCTTAATCTCTGAATATCTTGAGATTTCCCAGCTGCCTTTCTGTTACTGGTTTCTTTGAATTTCCGTGTGGTCTGAGAGCAGACATTGTGTGATTGCTGTTCTGAGTCCGTTGAGGTGTGTCCCGTGGCCTAGGATGTGGTCTCTCTGGGCGGAGGCTCCTTCGTGAGGCTTGGCGGGGTGCGTGTGGCGACTGACTGTAAACTTTGAATTCCGTCGAAAGGCTGCACTTAAGGACCCAGAAGGCCACGTGTGGGCCTCAGGCTGCAGGTCCCGCCCGTGGACTGGTCCGAGATGTCACTTGGATCCTGTTGACTGGCTGTTTCGTTCCCAGTGGCTTTTTGCAATTTCTTAGTATCATTATCCCCCTTAAATAACAAGGGAAAAACCATCAAATCAGCATTTTTTTCCTGCGCTGCCCTCTTTTTTTTCCTTATGAACACAGGACACATGGCCACACCTCAGTACATCTTGCCCGGGCACACAGGTAACGTGGACAGTTAAGCTGGACCTGCCCTGCCCGGCTTCCAGGAGCTGCGCTGAGGCCGCCCGCCCCTCCCGGCCCGCTCGGGCCACGCAAGGGTTTCTGCCGGCGCCAGAGCTGGGCTCTGTTCCTTCCAGGGCAGCGTGGAGCCCGCGTGCCTGAGTAGCTCTCAGCTCGGGCGGTGCCGGGCCGTGCGCCAGGAAGTGGCGCTTCCTGCCCACCCGACACAAGGGCGAGGTTGTTTGTGCCCGAGGTGGTGTCACCTGCCCTGTGAGAGGCACCCCCGCCGCCCGGCGCCTGTTCACGCCACGGGTGTGGAATTCTCATCTTCAGATTCACTCAGACTTGACTTTCCGATGGGAGAAAGGTCCTTTCAGGGATGGCATAGCTTTTTTCTGTGTTGTTTTGTTCTTTTTCAGAGCAAGACAACTGGACATAGTTTTTGATTTGCCTGTTTTCTCTCTTGTCCCTTTCCCAAATCACCAGAAATGGAAGCAACACAGATCAGCTGACCGCGCTGTCGGGAAGAGGGGCGCGGGCTCCAGGGCCGCCTGCTGTGGGGGTGGGGGGTCGCTCTCACCCCGCCACATTCTGTGATTTTCGGAAGCCCGTTGAAAATGAATTAGAGCCTTATCAGTCTGCACAACCTTGCAGATCTTAAAAATTCTGTCATAAGGGAGTTGGCCCCCAGGGCGTTGAGAGTGCAGGCGACTTAGAGACTGTCCCGGTGGTGATTCTTGGTTGTTCTTCTGTCGTGGACTTTTGTCCTCTGTTGGCATGAAAGCCCAAGGGCAGCTGTGCCCAGTCGCAGGGCCGCGGGGCTTGCAGGCGGTCATTCGCCAAGCTCTGAGCTCCGGCCGGCGGTCGCGTCTCCGTCAGCGTCTTTGGCTTCGTCTCTGCCGCTCGCTGTGTCTGCCCACAGAGCTGGTGTGGGGCTCGCGCCCACCTTCCCGCCGGTCGCCACCTGCTGGGCCCTGAGGATTTGCTCTGGGGCTGGGGCCATGGTGGCCTCGGGGCAGGAAGGTGGGGCCCGGCGCGTGGGCCGCGTCACAGAACGGTGGGGCCCCTCTCATCGTGGCTGCCCTGCACAGAGCCTGTGCAGGCGTGGGCTGGCTTCTCGCTCAGGACGGTGGGTGGCCCCGGGTCACGCGGCACACGGTGCCCTTGGCTCTGGTGTCCCCGTCGTAGTGCTGGGCGTCCTGCCTGTCCCTCTTGTCCCTCTCTGGTGGAGAAAAGCCCCCAAGGCCAGGCCACTGGCTTTGCTGGAGCCTCAGAGCAGGCGAGCACAGGGCAGGTGGCTCCCGGGCCTCTGTATCTGTTTCTGGCCGGGAGGCGCCGGCCCCCTTGCACTGGTGTTGTCAGGGGCTCAGGAGAGTTGAGTGGGCTGTTCTGCTCGGTCCGCAAAGGCCTCCCGTGTTGCAGGCGTGGTGGCTGCCTGGACAATATCCCTGCAGGTCCCTGTGAGGGCAACGGGACCGGCGGGGGCCTTTGGAAGCAGCCGTCGTGTCCGAGCTTGGTGATCCCTGGCGTCTTTTGGGGCCCCGCCGGCAGGCAGCAGTGTGGGTTTGCTCTGAGCAAGGAAGGCTTTTGTGGGGAAATCGTGGGCTCGTGTTCACTGTGCCACGTACTTGCCAAAACCACAACGAGCGCCAAGGGGCGGGGAGGGTGCAGTGGCCCCAAGGTGTGCCCGTGGTGAGAAGGCACACCCAGAGCAGAACTGGAGAGGCCCCCGAGAACGTCCGCTCCCGAGCCCGGCTTCGTGCCCCCTGTGCGAAGGAGGGGATGCGCACCTCTATTCTCTGCTCGCAGCTCCGAGTGCCCCATGCCTCCCTCCTGCCCGCGGGGTGTTGGGGCCCCCAGTCCTCCCCGCCCGGCCCTTTCCAGCGCTAGAAAGACAAGCATGGGCTGCTGGACAGGGCCTGCCGGCCGGGTGCCTGTGATTCCAGCAGGCGCAGTGGAGCGGGCAGCGCCCCGGCCAGCGTGTGGGGAGCGAGCCCACAGGGCCGATGAGCCCGGGCAGATGCAGGTGGGCAGCCCCGGGCCCCGGTAAGCGCTGTGCCTGCCCTACCTGCCGGCTCGGGAGGGTCCCAGGTGCCTCTGAGACAAGGCATCATTTAAAGGGCCCTCCCCAAGCTAGCGGGTCTAGAATTTTTAGTGAGATTATCCAGTTCAGCCTCCTTTTCTAAGTAAAAATCATTCTGCTTGTAGCAAGGTACACACACGCGTGTGTGCGATGCGTGCGCTGCCGCAGGGTTTCCTGCTTCCCTCAGCTCCTCTGCCCCCCCAGGGGTCTGTGCCTCCCCAGCCCGAGAGGCGCTCTCCAGGCCGTGTGAGCATGTGCAGATGCACGCACAGACGCACACAGACACATGCACATGCAGACAGGTGCACACGTGGGCCAGCCCTGCTCTCCATGCTCCAGCACTGATGTTCTGCGTGAACAGGACTCTGAGACCCTGTGGTCTCTACCTGGACCTCACCTGGTGGATGGAGACACAGCACCCGTGTGAACCTGTTGCAGGGAGAGCGCCCCTTCCTCCCGCTCTGCCCACGCCACCCGTGGGACCTGGGGCGTTTGGCCGCAGGGCCCGTGCGTGTGGATGGACATGCATGGGCTGGGTGTTCCCTTTGCGCCCCTCGGCTTTCCCCAGGGCTGTGCATCCCGGCCAGCGTGTGTCCCTGCCTGACATTCTGTCCTCGTGCCTTGCAGGGCAAGGTCCACCTGGAGCTGAGGCTGAGCGAGGTCATCACGGACACAGGTGTCGTCTGCCACAAGCTGGCCGCACGGTAAGACCTGTTCCTGCTGGCAGTGGATCTGCCCTGATGACACATCTGACTCCCGGGACGTGTGGTGGGTTTTTGAGCAAATGTCAGAATTCCCAGACTCGGTGATTCCCCAGGATGACATTGTTTTTAGAGGTTCTGGAACATCCTTTTTAACGTCCTCAGTAAAGTAGATGTGTGCCCGTGGATGTGATGCTCTGGGCTTTTACAAACAGCCACAGGGGTTCAGTGCCACGCTCGGGCAAAGAGCAGTTGAGGCCCTCCCCACCTTAGACACGAGGCAACAGCCAGGTGGCTTGAACCCTGGCCTCCCGCCGAGCCCAGAGCTTCTAGCACCGATGCTTGGGGGAGTGTGCGAGAGAGTGTGGGTGTGCACAGGGCGTGTGTGAGAGAGCACAGGTGTGCACAGGGCATGGGTGAGTGTGGGTGTGCACAGGGCATGTGCGAGAGCGTGGGGTGCACAGGGAGCGGGTGCACACGCTCTGGAGTTGGCCTCAGCACTTCACAGGAGGACTCTTGACCCTTCGGGGTGGCAGACCCCTGAGATAATCCGCAGGAAGCTAGGGACCCCCAGGAGATGCACGGATGTGCACACGCCATTTTGCACACATGTTGAGGGCCGGCCCAGCCATGGCCTTGGGTGCATGCAAGGGTGGAGGCCTGCCCTCGAGGCCGTGTCCCTAAATACCTGTGCAGGGCTATGTGCTTCCCCGCCTCTCGCAGCAGCTGGTCTTTGCAGAAGTGGCAGCCCCTCCTCTGCCAGCCAGAAGAGATCGAAGCCTTGGGGCGCTTCACCTTTGGAGAAAGTCTGCTTGCTGAGCACCTGTGTAGCTGTCTGTGGCCAGCAAGGGCTCCCCTGGGCGAGATTCAGGAACGCCTCTGCTCTGGGCTGAGGAGACACTCGCAGACTCAGGGTCCAGCCTCAGCGTTTGCTCCCTCTGGCTGGGGGAAGGTGGGGTCACAGGTCCCCTCCTCTGCTGCCCCAGGCAGCCTGCCTGGCTGCATTGTCATGACACCATCCAGTCTGATGGCTGAAGGTGGCCTCCGGACAGTGCACGCTGCTGGGCGGTGGCCGAGCACGCACGCAAGGCCAGGCAGGGGGGCGGCTCTGCGAGCTTGGTCCTGTGGGCTTTCGTCACCCCCGTTCTGAAAATGATCCCAGTCCAGTAGCAGTGAGGACAGACGCCCGTTCATTCTCGTGTTCAGAAAGAACTTAAGGCTGTTTAACAAGAGCCTTAAAAAGAGCAGGGAAGCGCCAGCTCGTGGTGGGGAGAAAGAAGGAGAGGCGCCAGTGAGCCAGGAGGAGTGCTGGCCATGCCTCGCGGGTGTGTGCGGGCCCGCTGGGCACTGCCGATGGCCCCGACCCCCTCGCAGACAAGGCCGGTGCTGGCTCCAGAGTGCGGCCACCCGGGGAATCCAGACACAGCTCTCGAGCGCCCACCTCAGTTCAGCAGTGGGTTTTGGAGGAAAAAGGAATTAGTTGTCAGCACCTCTTTGAGGACATCTCCATGCACAGCATCCCCCAGATCTGAGGTGATATTCTCTGCTGGGTGCTCGGGGGCTGGGGACAGACTTGAGCCTGTCCCTGCCGCCCCGACCCCGGCGCATCTCAGGGTGAGCAGTGAGCAGTCGTATCCGCTCATCCTTCCTGCATCTTTCTTTTAAGCATTTATTATATTTAATTCCAAAAATATTCTGAGGGCCAACTCTGCGCCGGCAAGGCCGCCCTAGTCCGGTGGTGACCGCACTGTGGACACCAGCCCAGGCATAGCCAGGCCTTTCCGCAGAAAGGATTTTGGGGCTGCTTCACCTGGGAGGCAGGGAGAAGGCGGGAACAGTGAGGAGGACAGGCGTGTGCAGACACTCACGCGCGCTCGGGGGGCGTAGGGGGCAATCCAGCCAGGGACGGGCGTGTCAGAGGTGGGCAGCTCGTTCATTTGCTCAGCAAATATCTGCAGAGCACTCACGACCGTGGAACTCAGCCTTTGGTGCCCATCAAAATCCCTCCAGGAGTTTAAAGAAAACGCAGGTGCCCTGGCCCTCCTTGGACTCCCAGGGTGGCCGCCCAGGACGTCAACGCAGGCAAAGGTGGAGGCCCTGGCTGTGCCACACTGCGCACGTGCGTTTGGCGGAGAAAGCCCCACGGTGCGGCCCTGCCTATCGGGCTGGCAGCTCCACGGCGAGGAGACCTTTACCAGGATTGAAACAGGCCAAGGGCAGAGAGCTGATGCTGGGGGTACAGAGCACTCCCAGGTGGGGGTGGGACGGGGCAGCTCGGCGCAGCACAGCAGCATCCTGGCTGGGCAGGCCCGTCCCTCTCTCGGGTCTGTGGCCCCTCGGGAAGCCTTTCCAAACCCGTGGACCCATCTTTGGCAGCGCCGTGGGTGCCTCTGATCGCCGAGCGTCTTGTGGGTGCCCCGCCTCTGGCTGTGGCCCCCTGGGTCTTTTGCTTCATGCAGCTCTTGGGGAGCGTATGGGATTGTGCGGGAACCTGCTACTTCTAAGCCCTTCTTAGGTGCCCACGGTCTTACCAGCTGCACAGGCAGGCAGGCGCCGGCACAGCTCTGCCAGCGTCCGGGCCGCGCCTGCCGACAGCGCTCAGCAAACCCACACTCGAGAGTGTTGCCCGTCTGGAACCTCCCTATCTCTGAGGCTCCTGTCGCCTTGCCCCGGGTGGTTTGTGACGTCAGAAGCTCTTGTGAGGGACTCCTGATGCGAGATGCTGCTGGCTGTCACGAGCAGCCCTGTGCTGCTGGAGCCGGGACACCGGCTGCTGAGGCTTTATCAGCCTCGTTCCCTGTGGTTGCTCGGCACGAAGGAGAGAAAGGTGCCAAACGCTGAGTGGGAAACAAGGATCCCGTGCCTCGCTTTCTTCATCTGCAGAGTGGGCATGGTTTGGGGCGTCCCTGCAGCTTCTTGCTAAATGCTGTCCTCTCACTGGGAAGTTCGGTTTCCTTGGACCGAGCAGGGTAGGGGTTGGCAGAGAGTGAGGGCGGTGGCCCCTGGCCAGCTGCATTCAGTGCTTGGGGCAGTAGGTGCCCGTGAGTCCGCTCGCCTGCTTGCCGAGCACAGATGGAGCGTCTGCTCTGCGTCGGGCCCTGCCAGGCCCTGGGGACCCAAAGGGAAGGGCGCTCAGCCTGGTAGGGAAGATGCACATGTGTCTGAGCAGCACCCAAGATGTCACAGGGAGAACTACGACCACCCCCCATTGGTCAGTCCTGGGGCGGCCGACAGAGGACGCGCATCCCCGGCACCCATCTGTGCTGGCCCAGGCGACTGTCAAGTGCTGTGGCTTCTCCTGATTCCCCCAAGAGGCCCCCTGAGGTCATCGCACCTGATAGTCTTGCCCAGCCACAGGCTGGGAGCCCTCACCATGTCTTCCTGTGCCTGTCCACCTGCTGGTGCCTGTGACTCCTGATAGGCCAGAACATGGCTCGCCATTGGCTCCCGGCCCCCGTGGTTCCCAGGAGAGCGTCATGCCCAAAGTCAGGGCGTTTGTGGCACTGCTGGCCAGGCGGGTGTCCTGACTCCTCTTGGCAGGTGCCCAGAGTCCCGCAGGTGGGTTCCGCAGTGAAACGTGGGATGTGCTCTGCTCACAGCCTCTTCTTTGTTCTTTCTTGTTTTAGGAGCTGTAATTCAGAGGAAATGTAAGGGTGGAAAATTGGGAAGGTCCGTGGGTGCTAAAGTACCACGAGGTCCTCCAGAGCGTCCCTCCCACTGGGACACCAGCCCTCTGGTCCCACCTGCTTCACTCCTTGTGCTACGTGACATCATGTTGTGCACGAAGTTGTTCATTTCTGTTTTTTGTGCACGTTCTGGGAGGGCAATGGTCAGGTGTGCTTTGTTTAAGTTGCACCCCTGGCGCTTAGGAAGACGTCTGGCACTTTGTAGGTGCTCAGCACACACCTGTGCGCTGGCCATGTCCTGGCTTGTTCCGCAGAGCCGCAGGCCAAGGGTGAAGGTTGCTTCTGCCCACAGCTTCTCCTCTAGCCACGGCCCTTGTCCGTCCTTTTCAGCCATCTGACCCAAGGGATTTCCTTGGCCTCTGGAAAGTGGAAATAACTATTAATAGTTCAAAGGTGGTTGGAGGTGAAGAGCCTCCGGGACACTCGGGTCCTTGTCACTGTACAGCGGGCAGGAGGACCACCTGTGGCAGAGTCCTGGTGTCTGCTTTGGCGTGGCCCCAGCCGGCCGCTGCCCTCCCTGTGTGAGTGCCAGGGAGAGACCTGTGCCAGCATCACCCAGGGATGTAGGAAGGGAGCCCCGTGCTTCTCCCCCGGCTGGGCGTCCGTGCCAAGGCCCAGCCAGCCCATGTCATGGGCTCGGGGGACGTTAAGAGCTGGGAGATGGGGGAGGGCAGAGGTGCCGGGTGCAGCTGGAGCACAACTCTGTGCCTCCTGCCCACGCGGCCCCAGACTCTGCAGTTTCCCTGTTACATGGGCTGAGGCTGTGCTCACAGCCCCCAAGTCCTCCACCTCCACCCAGGCGTGTCCTCCCTCCCAGCGGGTGTGGGTGCCAAGTCACCCCACTGGCAGTGTAAACCACAGAAATGTGCTCTCCCTTGGTTCTGGAGGCCTGGAGCCCGAAACCTGGCTGGGTGACACCTCAGCCCCAGTCCCCAGACCTGCCCTCGTGGGTCCCTGGGGTGTAGCCGGCCAGACGGGCATCCCGGTCCTCTGTCCAGGCCTTTGCTCTTTGCTGCCAGGCCCTTCTTTCCAGCTGGCCCCGGGGCAGGCCGCTCTGCATGTGTGTGAAATCTCTTCCCTGCACTTACCCAGTTATCCGTTCCTACTCTGAGCTGCCCTTCCCCCCATCTGGTGACACCAGATTCCTGGGCTCTCTCAGCCAAGCGCAGGAAGGAGACTGCTCCTGCTCACCTGCCTGGGTGGGTGTGGGAGCTGCCGGCTTTGAGCCACCCTGGGTCCTCCCTTTCTGACCTTGCCAAGCTCACAGCAGCCCCCAGCAGCATCCGTCTTCCTGGGAGATGATTTGGGCATGTAAATGACCCTGATAGCATAGCTCAGGAGTACAGTCGTGCCTACCTGGAGCCACCCAGCAGGTGGCTTGTCCATGTCTTTCTCGGGCAAGGGACCAATGACTTCTCCCCAGCAGCACACGTGTGCCGAGCAAGCATGGCGTCCAGAGGGGCAGCAGGTTTAAAGGATTTAGGGCCAGTCCCAACCCAGGGACTGCAACTCCTTGGGGGTCGGAGGAGGAGAAGGGACAGCCGCAGAGCTGGGAGAGCCTGTGTGGGAGGCACTGCCAGCGGGAGCTGTGGGTGGGTCAGATGCAGCCCCTGGCACAGACAGGCCAGGAGCTGGGGGTGCAGATGCCAGGGTGCTCCCTGGGGCACAGCCTGGGAATGGCAGCTGTGCAGCCTGTGCCAGGACAGAACATCGAGGCTAGAACTCAGGAGGAAGGGGGGCTGCGCTTCTGCCTGGGGCAGTGAGGTCGGAGGCAGAAGCCCTTGCAGGTGGCTGGGTCTGGGCCCGTGTCCTCAGCAGCAGGGACATTCCCAGACTGTTCCAGCCCCTCGTTAAGAGCCGGAGATGGGGCTGCTCTACTCCTGCCAGACAAGTCCCTCCAGGCTCTGTGAGACCATCTTGGAAGCCCAGAGCTCATTGCTCGGACCAGACCTGGGTTTGTGAGTGGTCTTGCTTGGCTCCTTCTCCTCCGGGGGGTGGCACAGCCTCCTCGGTAACAGCCAGCCTTTCCTCAATGCCTGTCCCCAGCCTTCTCTCCATCCATCTGTCCACCCATGATCCATCCATCCATCCATCTGCCCATCCATCCATCTGCCCATCCATCCATCCATCCATCTGTGCATCCATCCATCCATCTGCCCGTCCATCCATCCATCTGCCCGTCCATCCATCCATCTGCCCATCCATCCATCCATCCATCTGCCCATCCATCCATCCATCCATCTGCCCGTCCATCCACCCATCCATCTGTGCATCCACCTGTTATCCACCTATCCATTCGTCCATCCATCTGTCATCTTCTGTCCATCCGTCCATCCATCCATCCATCAATCCGTCCATCCGTCCATCTGTGCATCCACCCATCCCCTTTTCCGTCTATCCTTCCATAATTCGTTCCTTCCTCCCTGCTCTTCCCTCCCTTCCGTCTGATCCGTCCCTCTGTCATCCTTCTACCCATTCGTCTGTCCATCATCTTTCCTTCCTTCCTTCCTTCCACCCTCCCTCCCTTTGTACACAGCACAGGCTTTGGAGACAGTCACACTGGACTTGGACCCCAGCCACGCGTACTTGGGAAAGTAAATTCATCTCTGACTCTGTTTCCTCATTGGTAAAATGGAGGTAATAATTTGCAGTACTTTCTGATGCTTTAATTTTTTATTCATCAGACATTTCCGTGTATTGGACATTATTCCAAATACACACTGAGCTCGTTCTGTCCTCACATCATGCTCACGGGGAAAGCGTCTGTTGTTACAGAGGATGAGGAGGTGCAGGGCGGCCTGGCCACTTCCCCAGGTCAGGCAGCCACGCAGGCCCGCAGCCTCCCTGCCGTGGTGTGTGGCAGGCCATGCTCTCAGCATCTGGGCCTGAATTTGGCATCCGCTGTGCCTTGGACAGGTACCTCTTCCCGTGTGGAGGTCTTTTCTTCCCGGCTAGATCTCGGGCTTGGAGTCGGGGCTGTATCTCATGCTTCCTTTTGATTTCCAGCGCAGATAAGCATGGCATCGCTCAGTCATTTATTCTGTCGTTAATTTACTGGTTCATTCAGAAATATGTAAGGGCCCCTGCCACATGCTGAGGCTTTTGGAGTTTACATTCCAGCGTGACATTACGTCCGCACTGTGACGGGCTGCGCAGCCCTCGCATTTCCTCCTGGAGGGGAGTGAGGCCACTGGCGTGTTGCCCACCTCAAGGGAAGGGTGAAAGTCGCCCACGAGGTTCTCGGCTGCAGGTCGTTGCTCTATGAGACGTAACCATTTTTAAAGGTTAAATATCAAAACCTGTCAATGTTAAAATAAATACAGCATATTGTGCTTCTTGTACTTTAAATTCCGGATTAGTTGGCTGCGTTGGTCACTTGGTGTGTTTCTAAGTTTCCTTTCTAGGGTGTGAGAAGCTCCTATGAAGGTGGGGTGGTATTCACCCCCTTCCTTG
This sequence comes from Daubentonia madagascariensis, assembly GCA_023783475.1. Classification (NCBI taxonomy): domain Eukaryota; kingdom Metazoa; phylum Chordata; class Mammalia; order Primates; family Daubentoniidae; genus Daubentonia; species Daubentonia madagascariensis. The sequence goes on along the minus strand of JAKFHU010000863.1, from coordinate 630,306 downwards.
TTTACCTGCGATGCACCCCTGTGTTTGCAGGATCTGTCCTGCACAGAATTGCTCCTGGACATGCGCACAGTGTGTGGATAGGCCTGTCGTCAAGCACAGTAACTCTTGGCGGTGCAGCAGGGCTCTGAGGGTGCTCTGAGGGGCTGACGCAGCCTTGTGCTGGGCGGGGTGGGGCTGACAAGGCTTCTCCCCCAGCCTGTGCATTTTGCGTGCCAAATGGTTGGGGTACTGATTCCTCTTCTTGCTCTGAGATGTTTTTATATAACTGCAGTCAGGAGCTAGTCTTTGTTTTGACTTGGAGAATATAACATTTCTCGAATTGGTCATTAAGAGTAGGAGTGAAGTGAGGACCCACGTGGTTCTCCAGAGGGTCTCGGGCTGCTGCTGGCCTTTCGAGGTGAAATGCAGATGAATTGCTCCCTGTTCATGCCTGGCAGTGCCATTCAAGTCCATGAAAACCCATCGTCTCGGGGTTTCTAAGGTGCAGGTGCACCCACCATCTGGGCTCACCCACTTCCCTGATTGACATTTCTGTGAGACTCAGACCCACGATGGGGCAGGGGGCAGACCCCCAGACCTCCTGAGCCCCTCCAGAGCTGTGCCCTTGGGGCCACCTCCTCCAGTGGGCGTCCGATCTGGGCCGCATCCCCCCAACCTCTGCCCCTTGTTTCTCTCCCAGCATCGTCGAGTGCCAAGGCCTCCCCATCGTGAATGGACAGTGTGACCCTTATGCCACTGTGACACTGGCAGGACCATTCAGGCAAGTCACTTCACCTGCCTTGGGTGCCTGGTCCTGGGCTCGGGCAGGTGCCCATACAGCTGGCACCTCATTCAGGCCCTGCAGGAGGATGCACTTTGAGGTGGAATGTAGGATTTTACTTCCTTTGCTTCCTTTGTTGTTCTACAATTGTTTTGTAAAAAAGAAAGCCTTTATGTTCTTCACATTGGGTATTTTTGGCTCAATAAAGGTTCCTGATTTGCATACCATCTGGAGTTGGAGACAAACAGAAATGTTTATAAGCTAAATAAAGGCAGTAAGTTACTTGTGTATTTGCGAGCTCAGTTTTAAGACCGAGAGATTTGGAATCAACAGTGTGTTTTTAAGCCTAACCCTCCTCTCTTGATGATAGATCAGAAGCAAAGAAGACAAAAGTGAAAAAGAAGACCAACAACCCCCAGTTTGATGAAGTATTTTATTTTGAGGTTGGTATCTCGAGACACTTTGGCAGGAAGTCTTGATCTGACGTGATCACTCACACCCTCCTGGAAGGTCTTTCGGGAGAGGTGTTGGGCAGACCTGGGACTTAGACCCGCTTGACTCTCTGGGAACCTCCTTCCTCTCCCTAGAAAGAAAAGCCCAGACTTGAGTTGAAAGCTAACAAATTAATGCTTTCCAAATTATCAGGACTTTGGGGTTTTTTGTTGTTTGTTTGGTGTTGGGTTTTTTGGTTTTGTGGCTGTTCTGCCCAAGCCTCTCTGAGCAGGGTGGCAGGCTTGTCACCAGAAACAGAGGTCACCTGACTGCCTCTCTGAATGTGAAACACCAAAATTAGTAAGAGGGAAGGCAGGAGGGCTGAGACTTTTTAGAACAGAATAAGTACCAGCCTGAGCAAGAGCGAGACCCCCTCTCTACTAAAAATAGAAAAATCAGCCGGGTGTGGTGGCTGCACCTGTGGTCCCAGCTACTCGGGAGGCCGAGGCAGGAGGATGCCGGAGCCCAGGAGTTGGAGGCTGCAGGGAGCTATGATGATGCCACTGCACTCCAGCCTGGGTGACAGAGAAAGACCCTGTCTCAAAAAAAAAAAAGAACAAGTAAATAGAGCTGGTTTAGTTCTGAGGCGGCTGTGTGTAATGTGTGTAGGCACATGTGGGACAGCAGAGAGCCCGCGAGCGGTGCCTGCCTGCCGTGTGGTGGGTGTGAGGCCTGTAGGCAGAGAACTCAGCCAGTCATGCTCGTGGGAGCTGGGCAAGGCCCAGGGTCCTGCCACCTAAGCCGAGCTGGGTGGGCACGAGTGTGTGCAGGGGGTCGGGAGGCTGCAGGAGAGATGGGTCAGGACGGGGGCTTCTGTGTAGAACGGGCGCTCGGCGTCTGAAGCCCACGCATTTCTCAGTGGTAAGGCCGGGGCAGCCTTTCAGGACAGCCACCGGCATAGGGTGAGGAGCTGTTCTCTGTCCCAGAAGGAAGTCCTCACTTTATAGCCAGGTGAAGAAGACGGTTTGTACCAGAGCAGGATAAGGCAGGCAGCGGGGTTCCTTCCAGCCCCGAGGGTCTCCGCAGGCAGGAGGGACTCTCAGTCAGAGATGTGGAAAGGTTTATAATGTGAGTTGTGGTTCATGGCAGCCACAGGCCTCTCTGGTCAGGGTCTCCCCATGTCCTCTGGCTTCAGCCGGCTCCGCCCTGGCCCAGGAAGGGAGTCCTGGCCACAGGCTGTGGGCTGACGGCGGCCTCCTGTGGGAGTGGACAGAGGGAGAAACAGACATTTCATGTCCATGGGAAGTAGCTTCCAGAACATTTCATTCCAGGAGAACAGCTAGACGGTGTCTCCCTGCAGGGGCGGGGTCCTTAGAAACTCAAGGAGCTGACCTGCAGGTGAGGCCATTGAGGGCAGTGGTGGCCTCTGTCCTCCCCTTGGTGTACCAGGAGCAGAGGCAGCAGGACCCGCCAGGCAGGGCGGCTTGTCCCAGAGCAGCCTCGAGTTGAGGGACAGCTCAGGCACCCAGTGGCCAAGAGCCAGCTGTGGCCTTGGCTAGGTGTGGCCTCAGGGCGAGTGCCCCCCGTGGCCTGTGGAGCCCCTGGGGTCTGCCCCTCAGGGGTGTGGAGTGGGAGGTGCTGGCACCCCCCAAACTCAGTCATTCAGGAGACCAGGCCCGAATCCAAATCCCACCTCTGCGTCCTGCCAGGTAAGTGGCGTGTGCGGCGCCGGCTCCTTCCCGGACCACCTGAAGGCTGGGGGAGCCCAGACCGGCTGTTCCGGTAGTGCCGCCCCTCCCTGGCAGCGTGGTCTGAGCACATCTCTCTGTCCAACTCCAGGTGACCAGGCCCTGTAGCTACAGCAAAAAGTCCCACTTTGATTTTGAGGAGGAAGATGTGGACAAACTTGAAATCAGGTGAGTAAGAAAACCAGGCTCAGTGTCTCCGCCTTGGCGGTCTTAGTCTGAACTCACCTCTTTTACTTGTTTGTTTTTTGCTTCTAAAAATGGGGGCATGGGTAGAAATGGATTTCCATTTTCCTGATAATTCCAACACCGGGATATTAGAAGTTGTAGTTGAAGTCAGAGCATTTGTCATAAACTTCCCAGATGTTCAGATGATGGGCTGAAAGATGTTTACTATACAGATGGGCAGGCTTGGTTTTATGGTTCACTTTGCATCATCTTGTAAGAAGTGAGGGTCAAAAGATTTATGTCACTCAGCGCCTGCGAGGTTCTGCCTGCCAAAAACGTCTGGGGCCGCGGCAGCAGGCACACTGTGGTCACAGCTGCTTTTAGGGTCTTGCTCTAGTGCCCTGTGTGCACGGTCTGGTGGGCCTGTGCAGTGCAATCCCCCAAATGAGTAGGAGGCCGATGGTGCCTCTGCCAGCTCCTGCTCCCTCTGGAGATGCCGTGCCCCAGCTCCTGCAACACACACCTGCCATGCCCTGGCTCCTGCAACACACACCTGCTATGCCCTGGCTCCTGCAACACACACCTGCCATGCCCCGGCTCCTGCAACACACACCTGCCATGCCCTGGCTCCTGCAACACACCTGCCATGCCCCGGCTCCTGCAATGCACCTGCCATGCCCTGGCCCTGCATTCACCTTCCCTGTCTGGGCAAGGGCGTTGTCATAGAAACCAGGTCTTCCTTAAGTGGTCACCGGTGCCCTCACCTTCTGCAGGGGGACTGTGGAAGGAGAAAAGCCAATTCGAGTCTTTGTTTCCAGAAAGCTCCTGGACCCCGCTGACGCAGAGTTTTGGGGAAGGTGGCCCCAGAATGTCCTGGGCTCGACCCCCTCGGGTCCTGTCCTCCTCATGACAATAACGTGGTTCCCGCTGGCTTTTGACTGTAGCCTCTGTTCTTTCTGTACCAACTGATGCCTCCTGCCCGCTGTGCAGAGGCAGAAACAGGCTCCGCTGACGCTTTCCATACTGTGCAGAAAGGAGAAGGAAGATCCGCGCAGAACACTGCGGAGGCGTTTCTCTCCCGGTCGCCCCCCCCCCCGCCCCCATCTCTGTGCCTGGGCCCTGCTTGCATTTAGGTTGTTTTGGAAAATGTGCTGCTGTTCATCAGATGGCTGGTCCCACCCCTCCTGGGGCTCCGCAGCAGCCTCGGCAGCTCAGGGCCCGTGGGACGAGCCAGCGGGCAGGAGGGAGGCCAGGCTCCTGCAGCCCAGCGGCCCTGTAGGGCTGGCTGCGAGTGGAGAACCTTAGGGACTTCCCTGACTTGGTACGGTTTAGACCCGCTCCCTTTAGGGCCAGGTGTCCTGGGGGAGCAGCCAGTCGTCCTGCGGAGCAGCTGCTCTTGCTGGGACTTACATGGGCAGGAGACTGACTGGGCTTCTACGCTCTCCTCTCCACGTGATGCCCCGGCTGCCAAGGTGTGGTCAGACCTGCCTTCGGGGTTTCTGGCTCCGCGAGTAGTGGCTGGTGAAGCCATGACTCTGGCCAGCACTGGTGTCTGTCAGATACAATCCACGGCCCCAAATCGGGGCGGGGGGGACACTGAACATGCCCTGCTAGGAAAAAGGATTAGTAAGGACCCTGTGCCGTGCTGGAAATCACTGGGCTCTTCAGGTCGCTGGCATGCACTTTGCACGGAGAGTCACACATCCGTTGTGCTGCGGTTTGCAGGTGTTGGAGACCCAGCCACAGCCCCCGTGGGTGTGCTGGGCCCGGACCAGGGTTCCCACTGGTAGTTCATACACAATTGCGGGAGGCAAGCTTCTAAGTTCAGAGACACCCAGTTTTCGTTCTAGGTGTGTCTCTGTGTGATGGGGGCAGGGAGTGCCTGGCCATTAAAGGGGGCACTGTCTCTGCTGGCACCTCTCCACCAAGCCTGGGGGCTCTATGGTCCGGTGCTGAGCCCTGCAGATCAGAGCTGCGGGCCAGGTGCTGGGCACAGCTGAGAGGCACACCCTGCAGGGCCCTGGCGTGGCAAGCTTGCCGCCGGGGGTGAGCAGGCAGCCGCTGCTCTCGGGCCCCCAGTGGGAGAGACGGTGCCGGCCCAGAGTGGCCGCAGCTACTCAACTTCCCGGTGCACGTAGCAGTGCCCAGCAGGTCCCTCCTGTCACCAAGCTGGGGAGGCCGTGTCCTGGGGGCCACGGCCCCTCCAGACCCTGGGCGCAGGCTGTGCTTCTGCCCCCCCTGCCTGTTCATCACACCCAGGAAATGCAGGTCTTTATTCCAGAGCCACATCCCAGTTTGACGTAGTTTAAATGCACTCAGTCTAGACCTTTGCTGAAACTCGCTGCGCCAAGCCCTACCTGGGCTGTCCTTTGTTGGTGAGATCTGTGTGTGGATGTTGTTTTTCAGAGTTGATCTCTGGAATGCCAGTAACTTGAAGTTTGGAGACGAGTTTCTGGGAGAACTGAGGATTCCGTTGAAAGTCCTGCGGCAGGCCAGCTCCCACAAGGCATGGTAAGGTGGTAGCGTCCGGACAGACTGCGAAGTCCAAGCAAGCGAGAGCCGCCTGCAGGCAGCCAGAACAAAGTGGCACAGAGTTTGCGTGCTGGCCCTTGGGCACTTACCTGGCACCCGCCTGTTCTCACCTGGCTCTGGCTGGGTGGTGGGGACAGGTGCAGGAAGTGATGGCTGGAGCCCCGAAGCAAGGAGAGGGAAGGGGAGGAGGAGGGCAGGCCTTAAACTCTGAAACGGCTCTGGGGGCCTGGTTACCCAGGACGACGGCTGGCCTGGCGCACTGGCCCCGGTACGTCCACGCGGCGGGCTCTGCCCAGGGGTCTCCCTCGGCATCACCCGCTGAGGGTGTTTTGCAGGACACTGTGATTTGGGGCAGTTCTCCACCTCATGCCTCTAAACGCAAGGGGCGTCGGCTCTGCCTTGGAACCCACTAGGGCCAGAGCGCTCTGCAGCTTCCTGTGCCTTTATTTCTAGTTTTCTCTAGGTAGGTAGTGTTTTGGCTTTAGGAATAGGCCTTTATTTCTCGATTAGGTCACACATTTCCTTAACAGACGCACAGTATGTACGAGAGCTCGAGTGTCCTGCCTGTCCCTCCTCGTGCCTGCTCCTGGCCGGTGGCTCTGCACGGCTGCCTGTGCTGGATGGCAGGAAATGGTGGACTCCGTGAAGGCAGCGCTGGTGTGGGCCCACCTAGTGGGTCAGGTTCCTGCTCGTGCTTCTCGAGCCCTGGCCCTTGCACCCAACGGAGGCCCCAAGGGCCCCGCGTGGCCGAGCGCCCCGGACGCGAGCCTGTCTGCATCAGCTCCCACACCACCTGGACCACACGGAGCAGAGTGGTTCTGGGACGGCCATCCTAGGTAGATCCAAGGACTGAAAAGTAGCTGTCAGGAAACACGTCCCCAGACGACTGTGTGCCCGGGGCCCTGCCTGGCCCACCGCACAAGGTCATGTTCTCCTCTGATGTCAAAAGCCATTCCACACTGAGCTGAAATAATTTCAGTTTTGTTCTGCTTTTTGCTAGCCATGGCCACGTGTTAATCTTCACGGTAAACTGTCGAGTGGCAGAGTCTCCCCTAACCACCCCGTGCACTTCCCAGCCAGCCCTCCCCACTGTCTGTTCCCCATCAGCGTCTACTTCTGCGGCCCTGTGTGACCAGCCCCACGGTAAACCTGCTGGGGAACACTCCAGGTGACCAGACGCTGTGGGGGTGTCCTGCAGGGTCGCCCCAGGGCCTTGCCACCTGCCTCAGACCCCAACACGTGACAGCTCCGGACACAGACCAGCTCCGTGGAGGGGCCGCTGCCTCACCTGCCCTTTTCCCGCCTGATCTTCCTCCACAGGTACTTCCTTCAGCCCCGAGACACCGGCAGTAAAAGCTTGAAGCCGGATGATCTGGGGTCCCTGCGGTTGAACGTGGTGTACACCGAAGACCACGTGTTTTCTTCCGACTATTATAGCCCTCTGCGGGAGCTGCTGTTGAAGTCTGCGGACGTAGAGGTATTTGTCAGAGCCACGGCGCACACCAGGTGGCCTGTGTCCAGCACAGCAAACCCTCTAGGTGTGGGCAGGAGGTGCCCACCTGCTCTGGCCCGCCCCCTGCAGCCCTGCCCACCTGCCCCTGCCAGGCCCCACCCATGGCTGCCCCTCCCTGGCTGCCCCTCCCTGTCGGTGACTTTCCCTGTGTCCCGCCTGCTCTGTCAAGCCCAGGGTGGCCTGGCTCCCTTGCTGTGGTCTCCCCTTTGCTGGGCGTTTAGAGCCGGGGGCACCTGGTGGCACTTGGGCCTTCCTGGCTTGTGCTGGAGTGTGGCCCCGGCGTCAGGGTCCTGCGGCTCAGGCCCGGTGCTGCGCGGGCCTAGGGTGTTGGGGGAGGCGCGGCCCTCGCAGTGCGCACACTGGAAGCTTTTACATGGGTTTTCGTGAAACGCGTGTGCTTCTGCCTCAGGAAGAGCCATACCCCCCGTGGCAGGGAGTGGGGCCCCACACGGGTGGGGGTCGGGGCCCCTGTGGGGGCCTTGCTGCTACCACATTGACTGCGCCGCGTCCCTGTCCCGCTCAGCCCGTGTCGGCATCGGCGGCCCACGTCCTGGGCGAGGTGTGCAGGGAGAAGCAGGAAGCGGCCGTCCCGCTGGTGCGGCTCTTCCTGCACGCGGGCAGGGTGGTGCCCTTCATTGGTGCCATCGCCAGCGCCGAGGTGCAGAGGACACAGTGAGTGCTGCCCAAGGGGATGACGCAGGCTGGGCAGGCCCCCGGGAACCGTGTAAATCCTTCAGATACACGTACTGACTTTTTAAAGAGCACATTTCTCTTGGAAGTCCTGTGTGGGAGGGGGTGAGCAGGGTGCCCGGGGTTCGGGGGTAGCTCACGCCCCGCCTGGGGCACTTCGGGTCCCACCTTGAGAGCCCGAGTCGTGGAGTCCAGGGCTGCAGGTGGGGTGCCACTTCCCTCGGGACCTGCGGGCTGCTCTGGGATGCCCTGTGGTCTAGAAGGGTCCGGCACGTGCCCACTGTAGCTGGCGAGGCGTTTGTGTCTCTACTGCTCATATACTGCCCAGGGCCTTGGTGCTCAAAGTGCTAATTCTTTGCAAAAACTCACTTCAGAGAGGGGCAAGGTGACAGGATGGGAAGGGCCAGTGTGTGTCACGTGGGTGCTGTTGCACTAGCTCCTGGTGATTTGGGGGTCGTGCTGCAGGCAGCGCCCCAGACGCCTCCCTGGCTTTGCTCCTGGTGAAGCTCCAGAAACAGACCCATCCGAGGGCATTTGTCTCCAAGTCCCATAGCTGGTGTTCAGGGACAGGCTCTGCTCCTGCAAGGGCTTGGGGATCACGGGGAGACAAGTGTCCCCGATGCTGTTTCCCAGGGACCCCAACACCATTTTCCGAGGAAACTCGCTGACATCCAAGTGCATTGATGAGGCGATGAAGCTGGCAGGCATGCACTACCTGCACGTCACCCTGAGGCCCACCATTGAGGAGGTGAGTCGCCTGGCCGGCACGCCACCTCACGCTGCCGGGGCGGGGCGCAGATTTACCTGGATGAAGCAGTGGGCACTTAGGGCTGTCCGGCCAGGTGAAGACCTATGGCTTTAATGTCAACTTTGCTTGTAGCCTCCCTGCAGGGATGTCATTTTATTAGCTTTTGTGGGGAGGACATTCTGTGCGTATTCCAGAATCTTCCTCATTTTCTCAAATTAAAAAAAATACTTAAGAAAAATCCATCATTCTGCTAAAGACAGAAGGACACGCAACAAAAACCTGGTTCTTCCCAGGGACACGGTCTTTCTCCACATGTTTTTGGGTTTCCCGAGTCCTCGCGCCTGGGAGCTGCGTGACTTCCACCAGCCCAGGCTTGGGTGCTTGTCCCTGCCCCAGGTGCTGGCTGCCTGACACTCGGGCCATACACTCCCCTTTCGTGCACGGCCCAGCGTTCCCCACCAGACCCCTCACTGGGATGCTGTGTCAGGCATCGTTCCCCAGAACAGTTTTGTAAAAAACAAGCTCTTTGCAAATGTGAGGAAACTTAAAATAGCATCCTGGTTTTATCTGTGGGCAAAATCATGGCAGCACCGTGAAGCAAAAATATCAACTCTCACGAAGCCTCGTCCCTTGTGAACTAATGCAGATCTCTCTCCAAGGAGGTCCTGTGTGTCTGACAGCTGCTGAGGGCTGTGCTCTCTGTCCGGTCTGACATCTCACTTGTCCTTCCGGCACACTATGGGATGGGTGCCAGGGTGTCCCCTTGCAGCAGGGGCACGGGGCAGACACCGCCCCACACGTGGGGCCAGGCCAGGCCTCGCAGAGCCTGCCCTGTGCTGGGGCCGGGTGCAGAGGGGCTGTGCGGCAGCTTTCTGAGCAAGACTCACGCTCTCCAGCTGCGGGAGGCCTGAGACCTGTGCCCCCCACCCCCGCCTGGCCCCAGAGCCCACCTTACAGAGCCTGTGCTAACCCTGTCTCCAGATATGCCAGAGCCACAAGTCTTGTGAGATCGACCCCGTGAAGTTAAAAGACGGTGAAAACCTTGAAAACAACATGGTGAGTTCTGTCTTGTTCATGACACTTTCCAAAGCCAGTTGCCTATTTGGAGGCTTTCCAGCCTGTGGCCATGTGGACACTGTTTCACCCCAGTGTCCTGGATCAGCCAGGAGAGGACAGAGTGGGGAACGTTTGCCTCGAGCCTTGGCAGAGCGTTGCCTGTGCTGGCGTCAGCCCTGCCGTGCTCTGCCTCCTCTGAGAGCTCCCTCCTGTCCCCAAAGGCCACCCCGTTCTCCAAACCCAGCACCTCGGGCTGCTCCCGGAGCCGTGTCCTGTGCTTTAAAACAGCAACACTCTGTAATATTGAACTTCCTCCCAAGATTCTAGTATTTTTATGTGATTTCCTCACGCAGATCACGCTGCGTTTGGTCATACCAGTAAATAAAAGAACAGTTCTTGTATCCTAGTGAATTTCAATTCTGCACTCAGTTAGTGGGGTCGGGGAGAGAAGAGGGACCCTGTGGTTCCCCAGACACCAAAGAGTAATGTTTATACCATGTGAATTATGACAGCTATTCAGTACGTGTTGAAAGGGGGCTGGCTTTTTTAAACATCATGCAGGTATGTTTTGCTGCCGCACCTGCTCCGAGTCTGTCCCTGACCCGAGTAGACTCGCTCCCTCCCTGGGCATGGCTCTGGCACTCAACGCGGCCAACACGGCGGCCTCAGGGAGGGCCTGGGTCCCATGCTGCACTGGCGGGTCTGCCCGCATCCCCTTGCAGGAGAACCTGCGGCAGTACGTGGACCGCATCTTCCATGCCATCACCACATCCGGGGTGAGCTGCCCAACCGTGATGTGCGACATCTTCTTTTCCCTCCGAGAGGCGGCCGCCAAGCGCTTCCAAGGTGAGTGTTCCGTGGAGACCCCCTTGCTGGTAAGAAACGACTGCAGCCCCTCCCACTGCTGCCCAGTGCCCGCAGACGTAGGACAGTGCAGCTCCGCTTGCTGGACCAGAGCTGGTGCTGGGGAATCAGGTGTCGGGTTTTGTGGGGTCCGAGCCTGCAGCCAGTGTGCCCCAGTTCATGACTGCGGTAGGCCCCCTGCCTGGGACCAGGGAGGCCAGCTGGCTGGGCTGCACTGGGAGGAAGGTCAGCTCTCCTGGCCTGGGGCTGTGCTCCGGGAGCCCCCCCAGCCTCCCAGTGGGCACTTCCTGTGGCCGACCACGGCTGGGCTCGGTGCTGTTTCTTGAACTCTGTACCGGTGCATTTCCACGGAGAAGATGATACCTTTGGGTAGGGCTTTCCCTGCGTCGAGCACCTGAAGCTGGGGTATCCCTGTGACCTGGAGCCTGCTTCTGAATCCTGTCGACTCCTCAGGAGGAGCCGGGCAGGGTGTGTCCCCCCAGAAGAAGCGTTCCAGCCCTGGTCGGGACACGGGCCCTGAAGCCGCTTCTCTGAGGCTCAGCGAGTGCCCTGCTCCTCCCGGCCCTTCCTTCCTGGGGGAGCCGTGGGCGGGCCTAGGTGTGTCCTGCTGGCCCAGGACAGCTGCGAAAGCCCCCAAGCAGCCCTGCGGCCCTGCCCCGCCCTGGGCCCGGTGTGTCGTGGCCAGGACGTCCCCCTGCCAGAGGGCGCCAGCTCTTCCTGCGGCTGAGCAGTGGGCCTGGGGAGGCAGGTGCCAGCACCTCCGGGCCCCAGCCCCGCTCTGGAACAAGATGGAATAAACAGCTCACGTCCTCCCACCCCAGAGGACAGGAAAACACCCAATAACGAGTCCCCACCATGGGGCCTGGTGTGCGAGGTTGTGTCACTCTGGGTGCCAAAGGGGGCTGTGCTGTATGGCGGTAACGAGAGAGACAGAGGGAGAGAGACACAGAGAGACAGAGACGTAGAAGGAGACAGAAGGAGAGACAGAGGAAGAGATAGAGATACAGACATGGGGACAGAGATACAAGGAGAGGCAGAACTGGAGTCTGTCTTCTGTGAGCTCCTCGGGAGGAACAGGACGCCAGATTACAACGCTGGCACCAGGGCTGCTGTCTCTGCCGGTGGAAAGAGCCATTGTCTGTGTCTGGCTGCAGATGACCTGGACGTGAGGTACACGGCTGTGAGCAGCTTCATCTTCCTGAGGTTCTTCGCTCCAGCCATTCTGTCCCCCAACCTGTTCCAGCTCACGCCTCACCACACGGTAAGTGAGCCAGCCCTGGTGAACCCGCCAGCCCTGGTGAACATGCCAGCCCTGGTGAACACGCCAGGCCTCCTAAGCCAGCCAGCCCTGGTAAACTGGGCAGCCCTCTGAGGTATCTTGGGACACAGGCCCTGTGCTGGGTGCTGCTGAGCCCTGAGGGATGATGCAGCGTCGTGGGGAATGTGGGTGCAGACGTGCCTGGTGCCTGACTCTGTGTCACCCTGGGGCTTATGACCTCTCTGTTTAAGCCGTGTCTGCTCTGGTCACTATGTTATGGGAAGGATCAATACTGTTAAAAAAAATAGCTGGGTGATCTGCCCAGGGTTTTAGTTGCTGGTCACTATGTTTTCCTTCGCTCCCGTGGAAAGGGGGTATGTATGATCTCGTGTGTCTTCACACGTTCATTCAGTCAACAGACACTTAACGCGCACCTACTGTGTGCCAGGCTGCCCTCTGGTTTCTGGGGACAAGCCTCTGTGGAGTGGACGTTCTGCGGGGGTGACATACATACAGTGCCGCATTGGCAGATCGGTGTGCCGGGTGGTGGCAGAGCTGGGAAGAAGGTGGCCCAGGGCGAGGGGGTTGAGTCGTGTCCGTTCCTCGTGGTTTTAGGTTAAACCCTCCTAACTGTGTGAAGGCGGAGGGCGCGCGCTGGCTCAGGGATCCGGGCAGATGCGGGACCAGCCAGGCAGTGCCCCGCGCCACGCGTCTGACTGTCAGACGCTGCTTCTGCACGTTGGCTGAGAGGCCTGCGTTGCGGCCCCGTGTCTCAGAGCTCACGCGGGCAGCCCTGGCACCACGTGGAGACGCAGGTTTCGGGTCTCGGAGGGGCCGAGTCACTCACCCCTCTTTTTCCCAGAGCTCGTGCACATGTTGTGGCAACTTTTAGGTTCATTTTGTCCCCTGCGTAATTCTGGGACCAATCACAGCATTTCTGCAAAACTGGAGCAAAACTCACTTTTCTCTTTTCCTGCTCTGACAGGACCCACAGACGTCTAGGACCCTGACCCTGGTCTCAAAGACCATTCAGACTCTTGGCAGCTTGTCCAAGTCCAAGTCTGTAAGTCTTCTATTTTCATCATTTTCTCTTTTTAAGAACACGCTGATTTCTCTCTTCAGAAAATATAAATAAAATACCTTACACGTGGGAAAAATTGTACATTTTAAACATAGTTATAAGGATAAAGAACAATAATAAAAACTAGCACCGTATCCCCACCAATCGCTTAAGAAATAGAACATTCCAGCACCTTCCAGGTGCCTCTTTGCCCTCTGGAATTGTAATTCTTTGCCTTTCTGAGAGCCTGTGGCACGTTGCTCACCCATGGGGGGGCAGCTAACGCTGACCTCCGACAGCGGGTCTGAAGGCGGCCGAGCCTCAGCCAGTGCCCGTCACGAGTCGGCTTCGCTCCTGGGCATCCCTGGCTGCAGCGAGCTGGGCGGCCGCTCTGCTGTGGACCCCCAGGATGTTTGTGCCGTAGGAAGTGGACTTGGCTGGCGGCCCCTCGTCCGCACGCTGGGCGGGGGCACCGAGCCCCGCTCACCCCTTTGTCAATGGCTGTGGTTCCCCTCTGTTGTCACCTCAGCCTGGGCTGGGGGGTCCCTCGAGGGTCTGTGGAAGGCTCCCCACCCAGGGGGCCCCTCACCCCATCCCCCAAGAACACTCCTGTGCGCAACTCACAGTTTGAAGAAGGCGGATGCTGACGCTAGCAGTCCTGGTGGCGATGTTCATGGGGGGCCAAGGCTGGCTCTGCGCTGTGCACTAGCTGGGCGTCCAGGCAGCCAAGGCGTTCCTGGTTGCTCCTCGCGGTTCTCTCTGGAAGGGGCTGGACAGTGATCCGAAGCCCCTCTCTGGCCCTCCTGTCCTCTGAGCTTTGTGGGGCATCCAGAAGGAGTTGGGGGCGTGGGGGGCCAGGGTCCCATACTGAGAAGGGCAGTGCCCTTGGGGAACCTCGTGTTCCTCCGAAGCATCAGCAGAAGGTGCACAGGCTCACAGGCAGGCAGAGCGCATTTATGGTCGGGCCTGGGCCGGCACCAAGTCCACCGCGTTTCACGTCCAGGAAACCGCTCCCTGGAAGCGGTAGTAAGTTGCAGCCAGCCCCAGGCGTGGCAGCTTTGCGAGGGGCCCCTGCCTCCCCCATTCCCGGCTCAGGGCAGCCCTCGCACCTCACAGGCAGGAGATGGGCTCCATCAGCTCTGGGGCCCAGGCTATGACCGCAGCCCCCCAGCAGCCTCATCTGGGTGCCCGTGGACATCTGCTCGAGTGACCGTACGGGGAAGATGCCAAGTCGTCTGTGACTCCCAAGTCCGATTCCCGTTCCATACACACCGTGGCCCATTCCTGTGCATCAGGGTCCGCCCCACCTGGGCCGAGACAGCCCCGTGCATTCTCTGCCACTCGCCCAGCAATTTTTGGATCTCCACCTTGATTGTCGCAGTTCAGGTCATGGTGGCTCATGCCTCTGGCCTTTTCAGTTTGGGCCACGAGCCAAGGCACTTCCAGGCCTTCAGGTGACCGTTTTGTTGCAGGCCAGTTTCAAGGAGTCGTACATGGCCACGTTTTATGAATTCTTCAATGAGCAGAAATATGCTGATGCCGTGAAAAACGTAAGTATCGATATCGATCAAGGTAGCTCGCCACCCCGTGTCACACGCTGGTCCCAGGAAACAGCGTTGTCTTTTTAAATTGAGGTGGAATCTGCATAACACACAATTGGCCATTGACGCTTTCAAACACATCAGCGCATTTAGTCTACTCACGATGCTGCACAGGCACCCCTCTGCCGAGGCCCAGGACACCTTTGCCACGCCCAGTTGTTTCAGCTCCATTTGGCATGTGTCTGGGGCGCCTGCGTGTGTGTCCTCAGTCTTGGAGCCCCGGGCCCCGGCCAAGTCAGGGCCGTAGTTATGGGGAAACACGCTCTCGGTCCCACGACTTTGCTCTCCTCTACGGTTGCGAAGCAATCCTGAATGTTTCTCTGCCAGGGATCACAGAGGCCGTGCACACTGGAGGGAAGGAGGGGGCTGGCACGCAGAGCAGCCATCCGTTGCTGAAAGGGTCCAAGCAAGTCACAGATAGTTGGGTTGGCAGGGAGGCCCCACCCACCAAAACCCACCAAAACCCACCAAACCCCTGTGACCGGCACTCAGGGACCAGAGGCAGCGGCCTTGCCTGTGGGACCTAGTAAGTTCTGGGTAGGCCTGTGCCTCCCTCCTCTGCCAGGACCTCAGATTCCACCCTGGGAGAGTCCTGCTCGGTCACCTGTAAAGCTGCAAGAAGATTTCCCAGTGTTAACTGAAGCCTGGCCTCATCTCTAGTGCCTCGCACCTGAGGTCACAGCAGGTGGCTGGTGTGTGGAGGGCAGCACAGGCCCCACAGTCCGCACAGAAGGACCCCCTTCCCCAAGTTCTCCCCACATTGGTGTCGGAAAGGAGACAGCATCCTAAGCTGTCATGACATGTGAGAACAGGTGTGCTTGGGGTGTGGCTTCCCCTGCTAATGGTCTGATTGCTTTCCCACCTCAGTTCCTGGATCTGATTTCATCCTCGGGGAGAAGAGACCCCAAGAGAGTAGAGCAGCCCATCCTGCTCAAAGAAGGGTAAGCCAGCACTCCCCTGCAGTTAGAGGGGAGACTCGGGTGGGCTCTAGCCCACTGAGGCACAGTAGCCCCAGGTCAGGGCAGCCCCAACCCTTTCACGGGGTTTTCACAGGGCTGTGGGGCTCTGGCTGAAGAAGTGTGGCCTCCCTGTCTGTGCCTCACCGAGAGGCGCCGTGGGGGTGCCTGGGGCGCAGCTGGATCACCAGTGGTGGGGATCTCCACACGCTGGCCCAGCCACACCTGCATCTTGGGCGGCTTCCCTCCTCCCAACGCCCCCAGGGGTCTTCTCTCAGGAAGCCAGGGGCGCGGAGGCTGCCTTCAGCCCTGGCCCTCCAAAGCCTTCTCCGTGGCCCTTGGCGGTGGTTGTGATCATGCGCCATCTTGTCTCTGAGCGCTGGCCTCTCCTCCCTTGACCTCCACGGGGGCCCTGGCGCGTCGGAACACACCCCCTTCTTTTCGTACCTTCGACAGGTCGTCCTGGTCCTGCCAACCTGTCCTGTGGCCTGGCCGGGCTCCAGTCAGGGCTCTGCCCCATGCGGCTCAGCTTGTAACCCTTCGAGGCCGGTTTGCTCAAACCTGGACCATTGGTGGGCCGTACCCTAATCACAGCATTACTGTCTTTGCTGTTTTTCTTCAAATCACCTTCTTTTAACTTATTCATATTTTAGCCAATAATATGTGATATGCACATTAAATAAATTTACAACTTTCAAAGCAACACATATTCATCCTCTAATCCCCAAAATGACACAGTGCACTCAAGTGTGTACCTTGCGTTGAGCAGCTGCTGTAGAGACAGTTTCAAAGACAGGTGACGCACTCTAGGTGTGACTGGCCAGTGCAGGGCTCAGCTGGGTGAAGTCCCTCTTGCTGTTTCAGCAGCTGCATCACACTTGACTCATGCCAAGGCTGTGGTCCACTAAGACCCTCGGGTTTCCAGCCCCTGAATTGAGGCTCCTCCTCCTGCGTCTCGAGTCTGTCGTGTCCCCAAACCGAGTGTGTGCCTGCAGTGTCATCTCCAGGACTTGGGTTGGTCATCAGGGGCCCTGGTCCCCTGGTATCTTGCTGTGTTTGTGCACACTGTCGACAGTGGTTTGCTCCGAGCCTAGGTGCTCACCACGGGGCAGACTGTGCAACTCAGTGGTCATTTGCCAAGTCGGATGGGCTGTGCTTCCGGGGACAGACAGGCTTGTTTTCAGCCTGAGGTGATGTTTGGTCCCGATGAGGAACTGACCCTGGTGACTGAGGCCGGGCCGACCTTGCAGTGAGCAGGTCCCCGGCACCTTCTCCAGAGAAGAGCTGCACAACCCTGCTCTACCTTGCCAGGGTGCCGACAAGCTCTAGACATTTACATGAAGCTTCGTACATTTAAACCCCGAGAAAATAGCTTTTTTCTTAAAATCCTATATCCAAAGACATTTATAATGGACTTTCTACCCTCTAATTTGACTGTCGCATGGTCGAGGATCTTTTAAGAAGTGCTGTCGTGCCCTCATAGACGTCGGTGCCCTGGGAGCTCCTGGCATGCTCCTGGTCCTTGCAGAGCCCACCCTGAGCACCACGCAGGAGCTCGCTGCTGTGCACCCGCCCTCCCTGCTGACTCCCGCATGTGTGATCTCTGGGAGGTCGTGGTGCTGTGGGGCGTCCACTTGCTGTGAGCTCTGCTTCCCGCTCCCCGTGTGCGGCTCCCAGGTGGCTCTGCTCTGCTCCTGCAGCGCGGATCTCTGGCGCACATCCTGGCATATTGTTGCGGTTCCTCAGTGCATTTATCCACGTTCACGTGCTCCTCATGCCCGGCCTGGCCCCCCTGCACACGGAAGCGGGGTTGTGGAAATCCCACTGGTCTCTGCCCCTCACGTCCTTGATGGACACGGTCCCATGGACCCTCTGCTCACACAGAGCGGTGGCCCTGAGAGAGGCAGGTCTTTGGGGGACGCTGGAGTGTGAGCCCACTGCACGGGTTCGGGTTCTGTTCCCGCCTTGGCCCTGCGCCTGCGACCGGCAAGCCCTCTGCGTGAGCCCCTCGGGTTCCGGCTGCGCGAGCTGCGGGTGGAAGTCCAGCATGGGAGGTGGCGGGTAGAGGTCTAATAAATCCCGCTGTTGTCGCCAACTTGTAACTCAAAGTTAGCACAGAAGAGGGGCCACGCTTGTCGAAGGATAGGCATTTGCTGTTCAGTATTAATCTGATCCCTTGGAAGTAAAATGCTAGGATATCGAAAATCCGCTGTCTGCCTCAGGTTTCACACACACGAAAAGTGGGAACTTATTTTGAATTTGCGCCGTGGGGAGTGATGGAGGGTGATGTGCCTGAGCTGTAGGATGGTCACTGACCGTGTGCTTTTCACAACAGGTTCATGATTAAGAGGGCGCAAGGAAGAAAGCGCTTTGGGATGAAGAATTTTAAGAAGAGATGGTTTCGCCTGACAAACCATGAATTCACCTACCAGAAAAGCAAAGGTAGCACGAAAGGTCTGCCTTGTATGCTTTCCACGTGCCTCCATCCAGCAGGGCCACCAGCCTGGTTGGTGCCCCTGAGGGATTGACATCTGCTTTTCCGGCGGGGGAGCCAGGAGGGAAGGAAGGTCTGTCCTGGGTGGGATGACCGTGGCGGGAGCCCAATATCCCTCAGGCATCAGCCATCTGCTCCCGACGGGTGGGAAACTCAGCCCTCAGTGAACCTGCCTCCCGTGGGACCATGAATGCAGAGCCACCTGAGGCCATGAGTCCTTCCCGTGTGCGGTCCCTGCTCCTCCTCCGATCTCCTGGTTGTGGCCATGGCACCCCGGCCTGTTGTCCTGAGCTGGACCGAGCCTCCCGCCCTGCTCCCCCCAGTGCTACAGAGTGAAGAGGGTGCACTGGTGTCGGGAGCTGTGCCCCCTTGGGTTGGCTCTGCTCAGGGAGAGGTCTCTTCGCCTGCGCGAGGGTGGCCGGTTCTCTGCTGACCGCCACGCCGCACATTCGAGGGAGCAGCCCAGGGCACGCGGCTCAGCCGTGGGGTCGGGCTCACTGGGTCAGAGACACTGTTGGTCCTCCCGGGGGTTTCCTCCTGCATCTGAAACGGCTCCGACCTAGACAACGAGGCGCTGAGGGCGTGACTTCTCCCTGTGAGCCTGGGAGACATTTCCTGGAGGCCGAGCGCGGAGAGACGAGCGTGGCTGTGCCGACACGGCGCTGGTGCTGCCTGGAGAGCGTGGGAGGGCGCGAGGTGCTGCGTGTCCGGGGACCCACAGGGCCCTCGCGCCTGCCGCCATCTTGCCCAAGGAGAGGGGCACCGAGCGCCTCCTGCCTGGACCCTGCGCGCAGGGACCCTCGGCCGGCCTGCGGGGGCCGCGCCCACTCACTGCCCTCTCTGCTGCAGGAGACCAGCCCCTCTGCAGCATCCCCATCGAGAACATCCTGGCCGTGGAGAGGCTGGAGGAGCAGTCGTTCAAGATGAAAAACGTGAGTTGGGCGTCCCGGGCCTGCCGGTTTAATCTGCTGTCACGGCCCTGCGTGGCTGCGTCACCTGGCACTGCGGGATTTTATGTCCAGACCTCGTCCCGCAGCGGGACTCTCCCTGCCCGGGGTTACCGGGCAGAACCTGCTGGAAGGTTCTGAAACAGGTGGGGACCATTGGGGTTTATTCTTAAAGCTTTTTTGTTTTGACATAATTTTGAGCTTACAACAAAGTTACAGGACTAGGACGGGGATTTCCGCACGCCCTGTCCTGGGCTACATTCACGTCTGTCCACGCGTGTGTGCGTGCTTCTGACTGCAAAAATACTTGCGAGGGTATTTCCTAAAACAAGGACGTTCTTTCATAGAACCACCGCGTGGTTGTGAGAACCTGAATGTCTGACTTCAGTGCGGGACGAGCAGGAATCCACGCGCGTGTTTAGGTGTCGCCAGCCGCCTGGATGTTGCGCTTTGTCACTGCTGATTTTCCCAGGCCGGGGTCTGTCCCTGTGGTCCGTGCTCGGAAGGTTCCTCAGCCTTTGTGTGTCGTGGCCTCGCGTTGTGGGGGCACACAGGCTGGGCCAGTCGTTTTGTAGACGTCCTCGGTGTGTGGCTGGTGTGTGGGCTTTGGCCACCGAGGAGGGTGGTGGCCACCGGCTCCCTGCTGTGCAGCGCGGTCTTTCCCGTGGCGCGAGCGACTTACCTGATGCCCTGTCCCCCTCAATCTCTGGCTCCACAGCAACTTTCTCTGTTGTTCCTTTTCTATTTCTTACTGGTTTTCTACCATGGAAAAGCTTTCTCTTCTCCCAGAGATTTATTTTTTAAGATTGTTGTGGACCCGCAGGGCCCCCTTTGGGTCAGCGGCTGGAGTCGCTCACTAGCGTGACTTGCGTTGTCCAGATCTGGCCTGGGAATCGCGGTCTGTAGGTGCGTCCTCGTTCCCCACGGAGGGCCGCGGGCAGTGTCTGCCCCGGAGGCCGGAGTGAGTGGGTTATTCTGTGGTTTCAAAGCCAGACTCCGGGACGAGGCCTTGGCAGCCCGTAGTTGCCGCGTGCCCCGGCAGGAAGGACCTGCTAACACTCAGACACTAAAATCGGCTTTGGGGTCCCCGACTTGTGCTTGCTTCAGGGTGAGGGGGGCCTGCTGGGCTGCAACGTCCATGCGAGGTTCTCCTTGTCACGCCACCGTGAGGGTGGTCACGGCGTCCCCCGGGAGGGTGCCCCGATGGAGCTCAGCGAGGGAGTCGGGGGCGCAGGTGGCGTCTCACCGCGGCCCTCGTCTCGAGAGGTGTCTCTTCCCCTGCACGGCCTTGGGGATGGGCTGAGGTGACCCGGGCAGCTGTGCCAGGGACTCTGGGCTCTTCTGGGTTGTGGTTTTTGTCTGGAAACCTCGCATCTGTGTCCTGTCTCTCCCAGCATTGGTGTTTCTGTTTCTGTTTCACTGTTCCTAACCTTCTAAATGTTGTCTCTATTTTCTGTTTCAATAGCTGTATTTCACATAAGTCACCTGGACCCTTTTTTAGAGCAAAGCAGGTCTATAATTAATAAACAATACATAATAGTTAAAACTTTAAATCCCCTGGTCTTTTAGCTTTAAAGCAGCATCCCCAGGACGGGTGCCTCAGGCACGTGGGGCCCAGGCAGCAGTGGGCTCTCTTCCCCACCGGGGGTCGAGACTGGACCCCTCCACGTACCCAGCGCTGTCTGAGGGGCTCTCTTGGGCGGCCAGGACGTGTGGGGGTAGATGTGGCATTTTTCCTGGACCTGAGTGGTATTAACACCCAACGCCGCTCCTCCAGGAGACTGGCCACCTGTCTGTAGTGGAGTCCTCCGGCATCGCGTGGACGTGCCTCACCTGGGCACCGGGGTGGGGTGAGCACTGCGGAGGTGGGGCCCAGGGAGCTCTGTCCGCTCAGACCGTCTGTCCTGGAAGCAGCATGAGGCCCCAGATTTAGGTTTTGAATGATCCCTGTTCGTGGCTGTCCTCAGAGCCTTGCTGACTGCGGCCGGTGTCTGGTCAAGGTGGGAGTCGTTCCGGAGGCCACGCCGTGCACGGTCCTGGGGGAGGGGCCGGGTTGGGCAGTGGCTGCGACCCCTCATTTCCTCTCGGCCATTCTGAGCACAGCTGGGGACCGTGTACTTAGTCTCCCCTGACCCCACACAGCCCTTGCACTTTGTCTTCACTTCTGTCTGTCTTGCTGGCTGGACGTTCACAAGGGCAGGGACTCTGGCCCACGCTGTGTTCCCAGGACCTAGGAGACTACCTGGAACTCAGTAGTGTTTGTTGAATGAATAATAAATGGCAACCAGTGGGGGGCTCTGAGAGGCCTTATGAGGACATAGCACCTGGCTGGAGGAGGAGGCAGAGTCGCTGATCAGTTAGGTGGGGGCAAGAAGGACGGGGCAAAGGCCCAAGGTGGGGGCTGGGAACAGGAAGGTGGGTAGGACCAGCTCCAAAGCCTCTTGCATGACGGCCCACCCTTGCTCACAAAACAGGAAGACCCAAAGGAGCAAGCCCCATGTGTACATAGCACCTGTGGTCGGCTCCAGGGCGTGCCCGTGGGGACAGTGTGCCCTGCTTTGCACTTGAAATGGAGACCTGAGGCCCCAGGACAGGAAGTGCCCCAGCCAGGCCACTACCTGCGGACATGGCCAAGTAGCTCGCCCCCCCCCAGCCCCTGGTGTCAGCTCAAGGGAAAGCCCTTCCCACCCAGCCTGGCCTCAGGTGCTTCCCGCCCTAGCGCCTCGGGCCGCGGCCTTAGCCCCTTTTCGAGCGTCCTGTGATCACGGCCAAGTGCCTGCTGGACTCTTGCCATGTGGCGCCTCCTGAGTGCGCTTTGCACCTGCAGATGTTCCAGGTGGTCCAGCCCGAACGCGCACTGTACATCCAGGCCAACAACTGCGTGGAGGCCAAGGACTGGATCGACATCCTCACCAAAGTGAGCCAGTGCAACCAGAAGCGCCTCAGCGTCTACCACCCTTCCGCCTACCTGAACGGCCACTGGCTGTGCTGCAGGGCCACCTCGGACACGGCCGTGGGCTGCTCCCCCTGCACCAGGTAGGTCTGAGCCCAGGCAAGCGCAGTGTGCAGGGAGATGTCTGAGGGTTCGAGCTGGGCCAGGATGCAGCTGGGACCTGCCTGCAGGCTGCACAGCAGGGCTGTTCTGTTGTCCCAGGAGCCTCCCGCCCTGCCCTAGAGCACCTGCGTCTGAGCCCCCTCGGGGGTGGGGCTGTCCTTGGGGGAGTGGGTGGGTAGGGTGTGGGAGGGGCTTGGTGCAGAGAACACCCCAGGGGCAGGGTGCTGTCCGGTTCTCTAAGAGGAGCCTGGGAGGGCTCTGCCTCCCAAAGCAGCTTCCTGCCCACAGGCAGCCCCGCCACAGTGCTTTGAAACCCATGCGGCCATTGTCTGCCTGGTGGCATCAGCTGGGCCTCCTGCAGTCCATGAGAGGCTTGGGTCATCTCTGCCAGTCTAGGAGGGAGGCCTGGGTGCCCGGCCTCGCCCGGTTATGCCCATGAGACTTGTGCACACGATGGGGACAGCCGCTTGTCATTGCAATGCAGTGACAGCCTTGTGTGACAAGTGTGTGCTCATTGCTTGACCATCTTTCAGTCCCCAGGAGCTCTCGCAGGCAGAAATGGAGAGCATTATTTAAATAAGAGTTTTTATTTTTCTGTTCTCACTGTATTTTGACAGTGGCCTCCCCGCGAACATCCAGCTAGACATTGACGGGGATCGTGAGACAGAGCGAATCTACTCCCTCTTCCACTTGTACATGGCCAAGCTGGAGAAGATGCAAGGTGAGTCCCACCCGGGCACACAGAGCTGTGGCGTGTGAGGGTGCCTGGCAAGGTCCGGGGCACAGGGGCAGAGACCCTTATCCAGTCTTCTGGCGTCCTGTGGGCCGTGTGCAGGTGTCTTTGTAGCACTGACAGATGGGAAAGCTTTTTGCAGGTTAGGCAACTATGTGGGGGAAAATTACTTTGTTAAAAGGTTCTATGGATAGTTTTTAGATGGAATTTAACTTTGCAACCTCTGCACTGCCAAATTATTTAGAAGACCCTATTAGTAACTTTTCATACCTCCAGAAGTGTGCACGTGTGTGGGCACGTGTGAGTGTGCATGCCTGTGTGTGCACACATGCCCATTTCCAGGCACATTGCATGTTTCAAATATATATGCAGCTTCATCATCCTTAACATTTCATTGTTTTATGGAATTAATAAACAACAAACTATGTGGGACAGATTACTTCACATGGGAACAGTGGTTAGAGGTCTGTAATTCAGGAGAGGTAGATGCAAGAAGAACCCACCAGGGGTGAGCGACTGTGTTTGTGTCTGCATTGCTGTCTGGGAGATCTCAGGTTCACCCTTAGAGGTGATCTGACAGGGCCCTTTAGCCCCTCTCAGAATGGGAAATAGAGCAGAATGTGCCTGGAATAAGCCTGTGAGATTTCCTTCCTTTTCATTCTCTGGCTCTAACCCAGAAGTGTCAGGCGTGCCTTGGCGTGGAAACTCCACGTGAGTCCTGCTTGGGTGTGCGTGCAGCTGCCCATCTGTGAGCTCAGCCACACCTGTTCTCTGGGCCCCTCACACCTGGCTGTGCACGATGCCAGGCACACACATGTGTAGCCATGTACATGTGCACTCACACAGCCAGCCATATGTGTGTGCAGGGCACACACATGTACACATGCCTGCATGCATGCAAGGCAAACATACATGCACACACATGCACAGGCCACTGCACACTTGCAGCGTCTTCTCTCCAAGCAAGTCGTGCATCCTGCCTGGCTCTGAGGTTCCAGGGCATCACGCCAGCTGCACAGGTCTCAAGGGGGCAGAGACAGTGGAGCCAGCCTGGGGCTGGCCTCTTCCCAGCCTCTCAGAGCAGTGACAAGACAGGGGGTGGGGCCAGGAGACTGGAGAGGCCAAGGCCACCATGGAAGAGCAGGCTCGTCAGCGAGGCCAACCGGGCCCTCGAGCCACTCCCAGCTCCTCCTGCACCCGTGGCCTGGGCTTGTCCCTGCACCGCTGTGCTGTGCGTTCTGCACCGTGGCTGCTGCTCTGCCCTCAGCCTGGAATGCCCTCCCGCCTGGGTCAGTCTGGCTCCTGTTCATCCTGGAAGTCTCTTCCTCCAGGAGCATCGACCTCCCCAGCCCGTGGCCTGGGCTTGTCTTGGTCACTGCAGATATAATCGTCCCTGGTCTGTTCTCCTCAACATGCTGTGGCCTTCAGAGAGCAGAGCACAGGTCTCATTTGTCCCAGGGCCTGGCACAAAGGAAGTGCTCAGCACTTGTGTGTTGTTCAGATGGATGGATGGATGGGTGTGGGGTGGGGGACAGGAGGACGGGCAGACAGGTGGACAGCTGGGTGGGTGGTGGATGGACAGATGGGTGGGCAGACAGATGGACAGGTGTGTGGGTGGTGGATGGACAGAGGACGGGCAGGTGGACAGCTGGGTGGGTGGTGGATGGACAGAGGACGGGCAGGTGGACAGCTGGGTGGTGGGGACAGCTGGAGGGTGACAGTGGATGAGGGGAAACGCTCACGCTC
This sequence comes from Daubentonia madagascariensis, assembly GCA_023783475.1. Lineage (NCBI taxonomy): Eukaryota > Metazoa > Chordata > Mammalia > Primates > Daubentoniidae > Daubentonia > Daubentonia madagascariensis. The sequence goes on along the minus strand of JAKFHU010000863.1, from coordinate 605,948 downwards.
AGCCGCCTCCCAGTAAGGAACCCCCTTGGCAACATGGGTTTGTGACACTGGCCTGGCTGGACGCCTCGGTGCAGTGCTCCCTCAGGCCTTGAGACCCTCCTTTGCAGCATCAGGCCCTACCTGCGATCTCCGTGCTCTCTTGAGGCAGATAGTTTTGTTCTAATTGCTTCAAGGCACTGCCCTTGTATCAGCCGAACTCCGTCTCCCCAGACACTCGACCCACAGGGTCTTCTCCACCCGTGTCAAGTCCTCTCCCCGGAGGTGCTGTGCCAGAGGCACCTGTGCAAGGGGAGGTGGGCAGTTTCTGTCCCCCCTGCAAGCCGCGTGGCGTGGTCTCTCCCTGGCCGACCTCCTTTGGGCCCGCTCTCGCTCTTGAATGTTAGCCAGAGTTTGGGGACAGACTGAAGCCCAGCAGAGCGGGCGCGGTGCCCAGGGCTTCGTGGGACCTGTGCTGAGCGCCGATGCTGGGTCTGGCCACTGGACTGTGATTGTGCAGACAGGCTTTGCAAGCCGGCGGCAGGGGTGGGAAAGCTTTGCCCTGGGGACAGCAGTCGCTGCTTATTGGGGTGTGTCCTGGGACAAGCCGTATGTTTCCTCATCCACAACACAGGATTAACACCCCTTTATTAGGGTTTAGGAAGATCGAGTGGGACGGCTTACATGGGGCGTCGAGCACGGTGTCGAGCACAGCGTCTCAGCTGAAGAGCGCCGTGGTGCAGCCGGTGGGGCTGAGACACGGACAGCCTTCCCTGCTGCGGCCCCGCTCTTGTTTCCTCACCCCAGCTGGCAGTGCCCGTGCCGGTGTGACCCCCGTCCAGGCTGGCAGTGGCTTGCCGGCGTGATCCTTTCTGTTCAGGTTTTGTTGAGATGGTTCATTATGTCTCTGTTCTCATGCACACGAATCTCCTTATCCGATGGCCATTTGGCCACACCCTCAGTCTTCTTTTCCAAACACTTTCTCGTTTTTCAAAATATGGATAGGGTTAGAATTTTCCAAATCTTTAAGTTCTGGTTCCTTTTTACTTAACAATTCCATCTTCAAAGCATTTCTCTCTTCTCCCATTTTACTGTCAGTCAGGAGGGACCAAGCTGCTCCTTCAACGTTGCGCTTAGAACTCCCCTCTGCTGAACACCCAGTGTCATCGCTGGCAAGTCCTACTTCCACGAAACACTGGAACATGGCACGGTTCAGCCCAGTTCTTTACCGCTTCACAGCAAGGATTGCCTTTTCTCCGTTTCTGTCTGAGCCCTCACCAGAATTGCCCTTTAAGGGCTACTCGTGGCAACCTAGGCTGCTTCTAGCCTGCGCCACCAAACCCGTCCAGCCTCAGTCCATTGTGCTCCAAAGCTGCTTCCACAGTTTTTGGTATTTGCTACAGCAGCACCTCACTTCTTGGTACCAATTTCTCTCTGGGTGAGTTTGGGGTGCTATGAACAAGAGTGGTACAGCAGAAATTTGTCTCTCACAGTTCTGAAGGAAGCTCGAGGTCAAGGCCAGTGCGGCTGGGCTCTGGGCTGCAGCCCGCAGCCTCCCTGCTGTGTGCTTACTTGGCGGGAGGGCAAACCAGCTCCCTCGGGCCTCTTTTGTAGGCACTGGTCCCGTTCACGAGGGCTCAGTTCACTCTCACGGCCTCATCACCTCCCAAAGGCCCCACCCCCCAGCACCATCACTTGGGGTGAGGATTTCAGCAACTGAATTTGGGATGGACACAAGTGTTCAGTCCGTAGTGGACAGCAGAACTTCAGGGTGCTGGGTGCTGGGGGCTGAGGGCCTGTGCGCGGTGAGCAGAGCCGCGGGCCCAGCTGTCGTTTGATGCTTCTCTGCTGAGGCCCAGAGGCCATAGGACGGTCTTCACTGGGAGTGACGTATCGGACCAAGAAGGCTGCCCTGGTGGGAAGCTGGGGGTAACGGGGGCACAGACTGGCCATCTGTCCGTCCTCCACACGTCCTGGCTGTGGACACGCTCGGCAGCAGCTGGAGCGTCAGATGCGCTGAGCTCGGGGTCCTTCATGAGACACTATGTCACACTCACTGCCCAGACTGACCCTCCGGGGTCGCCCAGGGCCCTTGAGCGAGCCTCGCCTGGCGTCTGGGTGTGGACATTCCCTCCTGGTTCTGGCTGGGAGAGCCGGTGGGGAGCAGATGGACGTGCTGGCCATGCGGTGAGCAGGCTGGTCGGAGGTGGGGCTGAGGCCTCTGCCCGGTCCCCCTGAGGGCTCGGGGGCAGCAGGCCCCTCAGAAGTGCCGGCCAGAGAGCTCCTCAGTTTCTAGCTTTCTGGGGCTCCCCAGGTTTGCTTTGGGCAGGGCTCGCCTGCCGCGGCAGTGGCTCTGGTTTGTGCCCGTGTTGGCGAGCAAGAGGTCAGCCTTGCTGGGGGGAGGTTGCTCTGGGAGAACATACGCTGCAGGAGGGACGTGGGGTTGTACAGACGCAGGGACGGGGTGGTGGCGCCCAGGCGCTCTGACCTCTCTGCCCTGCCTGGCTTGCAGAGGCCTGTGGGAGTAAATCCGTGTATGACGGCCCAGAGCGGGAGGAATACTCCACGTTCGTCATCGATGACCCCCAGCAGACATACAAGACGCTGAAGCAGGTCATCGCCGGGGTCGAGGCCCTGGAGCAGGAGCATGCTCAGTACAAGAGGGACAAGTTCAAGAAGACAAGATACGGAAGCCAGTGAGTCAGCTCCCGGGTCGGTCCCAAGCCACTGGCTTGGCAGCTGGAAGGTCTCGGTGGGGATGGGGTCGGGTGTCCACCTGACCAGGACAGTCCCAGGTGTGCCCACCACGGTACCCAGCGGTGGTCCCCCCTTCAGAGCAGGTGCCTGACTTTGCTCTCCGGGCCCCTTCCCGTGTCCCAGGGGAAGCACTGCCCCGGCTGCCTTCCAGCCCCTCTGCCATCCTTGCCTCTGTTGTCCCCACGGTCTCTCAGGCCCAGGCCTTGTTCTGCACACCCTGGCCATCTCTCCGGGCCACCAGGGCTGGATTGGCCTGTTCGTGTCTCAGGAGGGAGGTGGTGGGGCGTGCAGAGACGATGTCGGCCAGGGCAGGTTAGCTAAGCTCCACACTTCCTCCTCCACAGATCAGAGGGTTGCAGGATCCCCATGAGTTGTCACAAGGTTGAGTTACAGAAAGTGCTAGAATAGCCCCTGGCCTGGAGTGAGCAGGTGCCCAGGGACCGCCTGGGTGGAGCCCACCTTAGATGGGGCAGGTGAGCTCAGGGAGCCCTGTGTAGCCAGGCAGCCTCCCCTCCCTCCTCCCCCTGCTCTCCCCTCTCTCCCTCCCTCTCTCCCTACCCCCCCACTCCCTCCCTCCAGGGAGGCTGTGGGTTTGATCTGGGGAGAGAAGTGGTGGAGCCCAGGGACAGCAGCAGGTCCCCAGGACTCCGACTTGACAGGCTGCTCATGGGACCAAGCATGAAGCGCCTCCTGGGCGACATGACCTCAGCTGGTCCTAGATGTGTTTGTGCCTGGCTCCTAACCCACCCACACCACCAAGTCGGATCCCTAGACACCCCTCTGAGGAGAGCACACATTTACCTTCTAAAAACATTGCTTCATTGGTACCAAATTGGCAGGTTGGAAACGGCACGTACAGCATAGTTCTGCTTCTCGTGGCAGGTGTGTGCCACAGTGGGTAGTCATGAGCTCCCATGATGTGCCAGGCACTGTCCCGGGCACAGCACACAGGTGGACAGAACCGTGCCCCCGGAGCTCACGCTGAGCACACATGTGCACACGCTGTACAAATTGCTGCACACGATGCAATGCACACATATACATGCAGCCTGCACACATTCCACGTGTGTACACATATGCACTTTGCACCTGCACACACGATCTGCACACAAGTGCAGCACGGAGGATGCATGTGCACACATGACCTACACATGTGCACATGACAGACCAAAGTCGCAGTGGGCACTTCCAGAGGGGCTTTGTGCCAACTTTGCTCTTCCTTTGGCCTCTTTGTTGTTTGTACTTACTGCAATGAACATGCACCACGTTTATAAATAGGAGAAAAGACTATGAAACGCCCGCGGGGGGCTGTGCTCATTCCTCTCCTTCCTGTTTTTCCAGGGAACACCCCATCGGAGACAAGAGTTTCCAGCACTACATCCGACAGCAGTCTGAGGTCTCCGCACATTCCATTTGAAGCCTGCGGCCATCCCGGCCCTGGGGAGGGGGAGGGGTCGAGGGCAGAGCCCGGTAGCCCAGGGCCCGCGTGGCCTCCGCTCCCTCGGCGACCAGTGCCGCAGGCTGCAGCGCTGAGCCCTGCTGCCTCCCCCCTGAGGAGCTGCCCCTCTGCCTTCTGCCACAGCAGGAGCCTCTGACTCGTCTTTCTGGGCGGCGCTGTCATCGGTTTTCATTGTCCCGGTGGCCCGGTGGTCAGCCAGGTGATCGAGAGCGTGGGCATCATGACAACCACGCCTCGGCCGCCCTCAGGGAGCCGGGCCCGGCCGGTGGCTACCAAGCGCCTCTGCTGTGGAGCCTGTGCACGGCGCCCGCCCGGCTCCGTGCAGTTCTGCTCCGGGGCTCCCAGCCCTGCTGGGCATCCTGCTTCACCACGTTCCGGATGTTGAGAGTTTCTCAGGAGCCGCAGGTGGCCCCTGGTCAGCCTTTAATGTGGTTTTGTTCCTGGCTCTTCGAAGGGTCAGTTTTGCAGCGGGACATGGAGAGCTGCACAGAAATCCCACCTAAGAATGCCCTTGGTATTGGGGGGCCCTGCTCAGAGGCTCCCGGGGAAGGACGGGCACAGGCTCCAGTCTGTCTAGGTGTCTGCCAATCCCCCAGCTCAGGCACGCATCATTTCGATGGGGTTTAAAGCATCCACACGTTTGCTACCCCTTGTGGAAATTTGAGAGAGATTTTAAAAATAGAAATGTGCATTTTTCAAGCTGTTTTTCTTAAAGTTTTTAAAGGACCATTTTAAATTAGCTCTTTGATATAAAGTAACTCAGAATATCAAAACCTTTATCTGTTAAAGGAGAGGATGCCACAGGAAGGCAGATAAGGAGTCCTGTGTATTCCATGAAAGAAGATTAAGGTCCTCAACAGAAAATCAGAGAAGGGAAGGAATTCTGTGGGTGACGCGGCGCCCTCCCGGCCCACGAGAGCGTCTCGCCTGCATCTCTGCAGACCCTGGGAGGCTGCTTTCCCTGGGGGTGGAGGGACCCTAGGATGGGGCTGGTCAGTCCTCTGCTGCTTTCTCTCCCACTGCCGAGGGAGCTTCACGCACAGCGTCTTCAGGGGGCTGCAGGTGGGCGTTTGGGAAGCGCCATCAAATACTCAGCACCACGTGTCCTTGTGCCCATTTCTCTGTCCTTGTTTGGAAATATTGTCATTCAGGCTCAGTCTAGGTGGCAGATGGTAACATTATTTGTTGTAACAAAAATAGTGGAGGAAAATATAAAGAATAAACTTTGGGAGGCATGGCTGTTAGGCTGCACTGAGCTGCAATTTTTAACATGGATTTGTAACTTAATGTCTCTGTTTATAAAATACTAATGTTTTGCAATGTATTTTACTGGCCAATTAAAACAGATGTTTTATTCTTTCTGCGGACTGGCTTGCTTTTCCAGGGGTGCCCACTGGTAGTCACACGTGGGGTTTGGGGGTGCCGGGCATGGGGAGCAGGACATTGCTCTGATGACAGGTGATGTTCTAGTGACAGGTGACATCTCTGATGACAGGTGACGTTCTCATGACAGGTCATGTCACTCTGACAGGTGATGTCATTCTGATGACAGGTGACATCCCTCTGGTGACAGGTGGTATCTCTGCTGACAGGTAGTAATGCTCTGACAGATGGCCTGCACCTGTGGGGCTCCAGGTGGGAGCCTGGCCCCGAGCTGCCCTCAGGACAGGTGTGGGATGTGACACTGCTGGGGGCCATGGGCATGTGCGGCTCTGCTCTGGGAGTGTTGGGAAGACAGACAGACCCCACCTGTGCT
>JAKFHU010000857.1:0-19894 GCA_023783475.1 Daubentonia madagascariensis | reverse complement strand
TCCATAATCCCAAAACCCAAAAAAAAAACCCCCCGAAACCCCCAAAACCCCCCCCAACATGCCCCCCCTTTCTTCCCGGGGCCCAAGAACCAAGATTCCTAACCTAAAACAAACCCCGGGCCGGGTTCTTACCTCGGCCCATACTCTTTAAAGCGCCCAACTAACCCCCTTAAAAAAACCCCTTTCGATGGGTCATTCTACCCTAAAACCGTGATCATGCTTCTCTAAACCATGCTTTTGGGTATCTTTTAATTTGGGTCCGACCCGCATAGCCTCCCGGCTTGCACTCAAAACTCTTTTTTGGGACTTACCTTACACCCTTCACCCCTATTGACCAAAAGGTGCAATCAATTTCTGCCAAATACAAACGCTAACTCCCTAACGTACCTAAGTACGCATGAAAGGTCCTCGTCGCATAAGTACCATACGCCAACGTACGCAAACGTACGCTACGTACCTAACGACGCAAAACGTCCGCCCATAACGACGCATCCCAAAACTCGAAGTACGCATAACGTACCACAAACCCCCCCCCCCCCCCCCCCCGGGCAAAAAATCTCCGAAACTAAATCGCTTTTGCCAAACCCCAAAAAAAAAAAGTTTTGGGCTCCGCCCGCGCCCCCCCCCCCCAACCCAACTTAACTTAAACCAAACACTCCTACCCCAACCCCCAATTTAAAAATAAATTTTAAAAAACTATTTTTAAACCAATTTTTGGTTTTCGAACTAGAAAAACCCTTTTTTTTTTACAGGTTAAACAAGCCCCAATACGCAAGCCTTTCCTCTTTTTCCAAAAGCGTAACTGTGTTGAGTTTTAACCCCCGCAAAGAGGCATTGAAAAATGCCGGGGGAAAGCCCGCAAAGCTCCATAAACCTGGTTTTTGGGCCCTACCCTTAATTTTAGTTTAGTACCTTAACATCAAGCTTCCACCCCCCGGTTGAAAAGCCCCCAAATCCCCTCCAAAAAAAGGAGGGGGCTAACACCCCCTCTGTGCTCAACGCCTTGCAAAACCAACCCCCCGGGGACCAGCTGACAAACCCTTTAAAAAAAAACAAATTTCGACTAACAATACTTATTAAACGGGTTAAAATCTCGTGCCAGCCCCCCGGGGGCCCACATTAACCCCAAGCTAAACCCTCCGGGGCTTGAGCGGTTTTTGGGGATCAAAAACAAAAACTGTTTTACCAAGCCGTAAAACCCTGGCCAAAATAAAAAAACCCTACGAAGGTTTTTAATACCCAACCACGCACTGGGTCCAACTGGGTTAGTACCCCCCATCCCAGCCGAAAACCCCCAAGGCAAAAACAAAGTTTTCGCCGGGTAAGGGGAAACCCCAAAACCAAAGACTTGGGGGGGCTTTACCCCCAAGGGCCTGTTCTAAAATCGAAAAACCCCAAAACCCACCACCCCTTCCACCCAACCTTTTACCCCCATTTTCACAAACCTATAAGGCCAAATAAGCCCAAAATAACCTATAAAAACCGGGGGAAAGTGTACTATAGGGGGGAAAAAAAGGGTACTTTTTCTAAAAAAAATTTCCCCCCAACCTCTTAAACCAATCCCCAAAGGGGATTTAAAAGAAAATTTAAAAAAGAGAGCTCATTTTTAAGGGGGGTAAAGCACCACACCCGCCCTCCCCTCCTAAGTAAAATCAAAAAACTACAACTAAGTATGAACCCACAAAGGAAAAATCTAACAAGGAAGCATCGGGAAATTTGGTTTGGGGGTAATCGGGGTTTGTTTTAACCCAAAAATCCGGCTTACCCCCAAAACAAAAAACACATGATCCCCTTTTAACCAAAAACACCAAAAAATCCCCCCCCAAACAAACAAAACCCCAAAATTTTTTAAAACATTAAAAACCCCTAGCTTTAGTATGGAATAGAAAAAAACCGGCCTATAGAAAAAGTACCGAAAAAAGGGGAAAAAAAAAACCAAGTCCAAAAAAGCAAAATCACCCTTTTTACCTTTCGAAAATGTTAAAAACCATTTTTTAAAAGGGAAAAATTTAAAAAACCCCCCCAAACCAAACTACTTATGGACAATTTTTAAAACCCACTCTTACCCAAAAATAGTGAGAAAATCTTAAGGGGAAAAAGCCCCCGGGCCTGGCATACTGGTTGTCCAAACGATTTTCAGTTCAACTTTAAATTTACCCAAAGAAAACTAAATCCACACGTAAATTTAAACGTTACTCAAAAGAGGACAGCTTTTTAAAAATCCAGGAGAAACCTAATTAGAGAGTAAAACCCAAGCGCCCCAGGTAGGGGCCTAAAGCGCCCCAAAAGAAAGCGTTCAGCCGACACAAACAAACTTTAATCCCAAACTAACATTATCTCCCATCCCAAAACGGGACCAATCACCCATCACATTAAGTGACACTGTTAGCATAAAGACAAGAACACCGTTTGGGCCCGGCATACGCTTTTCAGAACCGAATACCCACTGATAGTTACATGAGGTAAACCAAAACCTAATAGAAAACTTACCTCAATAACTGTTTAAACCCAACACAGGCATTCACTCAAGTAAAGATTTAAAGAGATAAAAGGGAAACCTCGGCAAAACAAACCCCGCCGTTTACCAAAACTCACCTCTACCCATTAACAATAGAGGCCCTGTCTGCCCAGTGACTTTCGTTTAACGCCGCGTTATCCTGCCGGGGCAAGGGACTAATCACTTGTTCTCAAATTTAAAGGGAAAACTCGATAATGACCACACGAGGGTTTAAACTGTCTCTTATCCCCAAATCATGAAATTGACCTTCCCGTGAAGAGGCGAATAAACACTAAAAACACAAATGAACAAAGAAACCCTAGGAGCTTAAATTTACAACCCAAACCAAACTCCCAAACCATTAAAACCACCATAATTTGTCCTCGGGGTTTGGGTTAAAAATTTTGGTTGGGGTGACCTCGGAGAATACCAAACTCCGAATGATTTAACTTAGCATAACCAAAAAGCAAATATACCTATGCCCCCAAGTAACTTGATCAACGAAACAAGTTACCCTATGAAAAACAGCGCAATCTTTCTAATCCATATCGAATGGGGGTTTTTCGCCCTCGATTTTGATCAGGACAACCTAATTTGGAAACCGCTATGAACGGTTCTTTGTTCAACGAATTAAAGTCCTACGTGACCCTTGAGTTCAGACCGGTAATCCCTGTCGTTTCTAGCTATTTAACACTTTTCCCAGTACAAAGCCAGAGGAGGTAGGCCACCCTCGATACAAGTGCCTTCAGCACATAGATGAATAATTCTCAATCTAATGAAACCTACCCCCAACCCTGCCCCAAAACCAGGTCGTCGGTTGCAAGCCCGGAAACTGCATAAACTTAAAACTTTAAAATCAGAGGTTCAAATCCTCCCTTACCAGGATGCTTAAATTAACCTATTTTCCCTCTAATTTATCCTATTATAGGGGCCCATGGCATTCCTACACTAACGAGGAAATTCTAGGTTAAAAGCAATTCCGCAAAGGCCCCAAAGTGTAGGCCCCCACGGCCTACCCAAAACCCTTTGCAAGCAATGAACTTTTTACTACAAACCTCTAACGACCATTCCCCTCCTTTACCCCGCCTTTACATCATCGACACCTACACTGGCTCTATCTAGGGCTCTCCCCCATATGAGTCCCCCTCCCCCCCCCTACCCATTAGCTAATATAAACAAGGCTGTACTTTTTATCCTAGCCACATCCCACCCTAGCCGTGTACCAATCCTATGTCAATGCCCAAATTCAAATACGCCCCGAGCCCTCCGACATCGCCCAGAAACCCTCAATTAAGAAACCGGCTATTATTCTCTTATCCCCTAAAAAGTGTCATTCCCCAAATACCCAAATAGGCCCAAGACACACATAAAATACTAAATCCCCCAGCCACTAGCCATCAATAACCTCGATCATACTCACGAACGACTATTCAAACCTTTAGTCCTGGTTTGAGCTTATAACCATGACTCCCTAGAATTCATCCTGCACCCACAACTGTACAACCCAATAGCCAAGAGCTAAGCCCACCGATTTGGTCCCCCCCCAAAACCCCAAAATTTAACATCTCCCTCCTAATACTAAACAATCGCCCTATCTACAATGATCATCAATATCTTATCCTAAAATCAAATCCAACACCACAATATCGCTCCCATGAATACAATAACCATATAATTGCACACGCATCAAGACCCACCACTATCCAAAACCATCCCTAAATAACTTGCACATTATTGTCCAGACACAAGCCCTTCTCAGCATAATTACTCTCATGACAAACCTCGCCCAACCATAACCCATACATCTAACCCAATACTCCCGGCTATCCTTGGGGGTGAGGCTACAACGAAACGAATCTTCTCCTCCTGCCCCATAGGCAAGACACACTATATACCTCCAACATCCAATTTAACCTTTACCTAACAATCCAACATCTCCATTCTACTAAAACAAAACCACCCCTAAATTACCCCCTAGAAACAAAACAATAACCACCATAATATTTGCCACTCTCCATCACAGGGGGTTACCCCCACTCACGGGCTTTCCTACCCAAATGAATCATTATTCAGAACTCACAAAAAATGACAATATCATTTCCCTGCACTTATAACCATAATAACCTACTCAGCCTTACTTCTACATCGATACATACTCCACATCCTTACCTCATTCCCTACAACTAACGCATAAAAATAATATGGCGAACTCAAACCATAAAAAAGCCCCCCCCCCCCCCCCCCCCCCCCCCCCCCCCCCCCCCCCCCCCCCCCCCCCCCCCCCCCCCCCCCCCCCCCCCCCCCCCCCCCCCCCCCCCCCCCCCCCCCCCCCCCCCCCCCCCCCCCCCCCCCCCCCCCCCCCCCCCCCTTTTTTTTTTTTTTTTTTTTTTTTTTTTTTTTTTTTTTTTTTTTTTTTTTTTTTTTTTTTTTTTTTTTTTTTTTTTTTTTTTTTTTTTTTTTTTTTTTTTTTTTTTTTTTTTTTTTTTTTTTTTTTTTTTTTTTTTTTTTTTTTTTTTTTTTTTTTTTTTTTTTTTTTTTTTTTTTTTTTTTTTTTTTTTTTTTTTAATAACTCGAACCGGCATTCCTGCAAATCTTCCCCCATCGGTTCACCTACTCTACTTCCGAAAAAACCTTTGACCTTAACGGAATAGTAGTGACAGAACTTATCTATGACTTCTAGTTTCATCGTTATGGCCGACCACCCAGTTCACAGTGGGAATGACGTTGACCCATAGCATAACTTCACATGCCGCTACCATGATTATCGCAATCCCCACAGGTGTAAAAGTCTTCAGCTGGTTGGCTACACACCGAGGTAACATTAAATGAAACCCGCTATACTATGAGCTCTGGCTTTATTTCCTTTTTACAGTCGGTGGACTAACAGGCATTGTTCTAGCCACCATCATTAGACATTGTCACACGATACATACTATGTATAGCACACTTCCACTAGTCCTATCATAGAGCTGTATTCGCCATTATAGGCGGCTTCGTACACTGATTCCTTTATTCTCAGCTATACACTAAACGATACATGAGCCAATTCACTTCACATTAATATTCGTAGTGTAAATCTTACTTTCTTCCACAACACTTCTTAGGCCTATCCGGCATGCCCCGACGCTTCTGACTACCCCGACGCCTACACATAGAAACACCTCTCATCTATCGGCTCCTTCATCTCCCTGACAGCAGTCATATTAATACTTTATAACCCTGAGAAGCATTCGCCTCAAAACGAGAAGTCCTAACAGTAAATTAACAACAAACCTTGATGACTTCATGGCTGCCCGCCTCCATATCACACATTTGAAGAACCCGCACACGCAAAAATCTAACAAGAAAGAAGGATTGAACCCCCTAAAACTGGTTTCAAGCCAATTCCAACCATTATGACTCTTCTTAACCGGAGTATTAGTAAACATTACATAACTTTGTCATAGTTAAATTATAGGTTATCCCTTTATACCTCATGGTACCCCCCCAATAGGATTCCAAGACGCCACCTCCCTATCATAGAAGAACTTCTATTTTCATGACCATACCTTATAATTGTCTTTATAATTAGCTCATCAGTCCTCTATACTATCTCCCTTATACTCACAACCAGCCTTACCCATACAAACACCATAAACGCCCAAGAGTGAAACAGTGTGACAATCCTCCCTGCAATTATCCCATCCTTATTGCCCTACCATCCTTACGTATTCTCTACATAATAGATGAAATTACAACCCTTCCCTAACATTAAAACTATGGGCCACCATGATACGAACCTATTAGTATACAGATTAAATAAAACCCTAACCTTTGATTCATACATAACCTCAACCAACGATCTCACCCCCCGAGAACTTCGACTTCGGGAAGTCGATAATCGAATAGTCCTACCTACGGAATTACCTATTCGAGTGTTAGTCTCCTCAGAAGATGTACTACACCATGGACAGTACCTTCCTAGGCCTAAGAGGATGCAATCCAGGCCGCCTGAATCAAACACCCTGATAGCCTCCCGACCAGGCTTATACTACGTCAATGCTCAAATCTGCGGTGCAAACCACAGCTTTATGCCCATTGTACTTGAACTAATCCCCCTAAAATATTTGAAAAATGATACTAACTATATTATAACATCACGGTGAAGCTAATCAGCATTAACCTTTTAAGTTAAAGATCGAAGCCAACAACCTTTCCACAGTGAAATGCCCCCTAGACACTCAACATGACCTATCATCATTCTTTCGATGATCCTAACACTCTTCATTATACTCCAACTAAAAACATTAAACTTGTATTCCCCCTAAACCCGGCACCCAAAAAATAACACCACAAAAATATAACAACCCCTGAGAATAAAATGAACGAAAATTATTCGCCTCTTTCATTACCCCTACAATCATAGGTCTACCCATTGTTATATTAATCACTATGTTACCCTCCATACTATTCCCCACACCCTCTCACTTTATCAATAATCGACTAATTTCCCTGCAACAACGATTTACCCACTAATTCTAAAACAACTAATAGCACACATAATACCAAGGACGAACTTGATCCCTAATGTTAACCTCACTAATCCTATTTATCGGGTCAACAAACCTACTAGGCCAACTACCCTACGTCGTTCACACCAACCACCCAACTCATCAATGAACTTAGGACATAGCAATCCCACTATGAGCACACACAGTCATTACAGGCTTCCGCCACAAAACAAAATCATCATTCGCCCATTTCCTGCCACAAGGAACCCCCACTCCACTGATTCCTATATTAGTATCATCGAAACTATCATCTTTTTATTCAACCAATAGCCCTACCGTACGATTAACAGCTAATTACAGCCGGCCACCTTCCATACCCTAATGGAAGTGCTACCTAATCCTCACATCAATCAGCCCCGCTGCAGCCTCATTACATTTATTAATCCTAGTTCACTTACCACCCTCGAACTCGCTGTCGCCCTCATCCAAGCCTACGTATTTACCCTATTAATCGCCTTTCCTACACGAAAACACCTAATGACCCACCAACAACACACCTACCCATAAGGTAAACCCCAGCCCCTGGCCCCTTACAGGGGCACTTTCCGCACTCCTAACGTCAGGCCCTACTATATGATTCCACTTTAACTCACACACTACTCTCTTTAGGCCTCCATCTAACCCTACTAACAATACCAATGATGACGAGATATTATTCGAGAAAGCACTTCCAAGGCCACCCACACCAGCCTTCAAAAAGGCCTCCGATACGGAATACTCCTTTTATTCTCCGAACTTTTTCTTTATAGGTTTCTTCCTGAGCCTTTTATCAGCACACCAGCCCCCGACCCCTGAACTGAGTGCTGTTTGACCACCTACAGGGGTACACCCCCTCATCCTTTAGAATCCCCCTACTCAATACAGCTGTACTTCTAGCTTCAGCGTCCTCCATCACCTGAGCCCACCATAGCTTATAGAAGGGAACCGGCCCCCACATACTCAAGCCTTATCATTACCATCACACTAGGAATTTACTTCACAGTGCTCCAGGCCTCAGAATCATAGAAACATCATTCACAATCTCCGATGGAATTTACGGCTCAACATTTTTTATAGCAACAGGTTTTCACGGCCTACATGTAATCATCGGATCCACTTTCCTAGCCATTTGCTTCCTACGCCAACTAAATCCACTTTACATCCAATCACCACTTTGGATTGAGCAGCAGCATGATTTGACACTTCGTAGACTAGTAATTATTCCTTTACGTATCAATTTACTGATGAGGATCTTATTCTTTAGTATTACAAGTCAGTTGACTTCCATCACACTCGACAGACCCAAAAGATATCACTTGATTAATCCTCACCACTAACACACTCCTAGCCCTCCTGCTTATCACCATCGCATTCTGACTACCACAACTAAACATCTACACAGAACAATATAAACCCTACGAATGTGGCTTTGACCCCATAGAATCTGCTCGCCTAACCATTCTCCATACAATTCTTCCTAGTAGCTATCACATTTCTCCTATTCGACCTAGAAATTGCACTTCTCCTCCCCCTACCCTGGGCAACCCAAACAACAAACCTAAAACTAATATTTACGATAGCCATAATTCTAATTATAATCCTAGCTCTAGGTTTAACCTATGAGTGACTTCAAAAGGGACTAGAATGAGCAGAATATGGTAATTAGTTTAAACTAAAACAAATGATTTCGACTCATTTAACTATGGTCCACCCATAATTACTAACATGCCCTTAATTTCTATCAACCTCTCCCTAGCCTTTACTACAGCCTTACTAGGGTACTGATATTTCGCTCCCATCTAATATCATCACTACTATGTCTAGAAGGCACAATATTATCCATATTCATCCTCACCACCCTTTCAACTCTCAACCTTCACTATAATTTGTCCTCCACTTTACCTATTATCCTGCTAGTTTTCGCAGCCTGCGAAGCCGCTGCAGGCCTAGCCTTATTAGTAACAGTATCAAATACTTACGGCTTAGATTACGTCCAAACCTCAACCTCCTCCAATGTTAAAATCATTGTACCAACAATCATACTCCTCCCACTAACTTGATACTCCAATAGCCTAATACTTTGAATCAACACTACTTCATACAGTTTAGTTATTAGCCTCACCACCCTCCTACTCCTAAACCAAACCAACAACACCAACTTCTCTTTAACTTTCTTCTCTGACCCCCTTTCAACCCCCCTTTTAATCCTCACAGCATGACTTCTACCTCTCATGATTATAGCTAGTCAATTCCACCTCACTAAAGAACCCTTACCACGAAAAAAACTGTATATTTCCGCACTAATCACACTCCAACTGTCTTTAATCATAACATTCACAGTCACAGAACTGGCCCTATTCTACATTCTCTTTGAAACCACACTGATCCCCACCTTAATCCTCATTACCCGCTGAGGGAACCAAATAGAACGCCTAAACGCCGGACTATATTTCTTATTCTACACACTAACAGGATCTTTACCCTTACTCGTAGCACTTATTTACACCTATAAAACCTTAGGCTCACTAAACCTTCCAACGCTTCTCCTATGACTCAAAGAACTACCTAACTCCTGATCCAATACCCTTCTCTGAATAGCATGCATCATAGCATTCATGGTCAAAATACCCCTGTATGGGTTCCACCTATGATTACCCAAAGCCCACGTAGAGGCCCCTATTGCCGGTTCGATAGTCCTTGCAGCAGTACTATTAAACATAGGGGATATGGCATAATACGAATCACTTCAATCCTTGAACCCCTGACAAAACACATAATCTACCCCTTCCTAATGCTATGCATTTGAGGCATAATCATAACCACTACAATCTGCCTCCGACAAACAGACCTAAAATCACTAATCGCTTACTCTTCAGTAAGCCATATAGCTATGGTCACCATAGCAATTCTCATCCAAACACCATGAAGCTTTATAGGAGCAACAACCCTAATAATCGCCCACGGCCTCACATCCTCATTACTATTTTGCCTCGCAAATTCAAACTACGAACGCATCCATAGTCGAACCATACTACTAGCCCGAGGCCTTCAAACACTACTCCCCCTCATAGCAACATGATGGCTATTAGCCAGCTTAGCAAACCTAGCCCTACCACCCTCCATTAATTTAATCGGAGAGCTCTTTGTAATCATAACAACCTTTTCATGATCAAACTTCACAATCATTCTAACAGGCTTAAACGTGCTCATCACGGCCCTTTACTCTATATATATACTGACCATAACACAACGAGGAAAAATCACATACCACACACTAATATCAAACCCTCCTTTACACGAGAAAACACCTTAATATCAATACACATTACCCCCCTTTTATTACTCTCCCTAAACCCCAAAGCTATTTTAGGACCCACATACTGTAAATATAGTTTAAATAAAACATTAGACCGTGAATCTAACAATAGAAGCTCATCACTCCTTATTTACCGAGAAAGAACGCAAGAACTGCTAATTCCTGCAACCATACATAAAACTATGGCTTCCTCAACTTTTAAAGGATAGTAGTAATCCGTTGGCCTTAGGAGTCAAAAAATTGGTGCAACTCCAAATAAAAGTAATAAACCCCTTTCACACCCCATCTTTGACCTCACTGATCATCTTAATAACACCTATAGTACTAGTTATAACTAAGACACACACAAAAGACTATTACCCTTACTACATAAAAACATCTATTTCATACGCCTTTACTATCAGCCTTATTCCAACCCTACTATTCATCAACTCAGGACAGGAAGCAATCATCTCCAACTGACACTGAGTCACAATCCAAACACTAAAATTAACCATAAGCTTCAAATTAGACTACTTCTCAGTAGTTTTTATTCCAGTAGCATTATTCATTACATGATCAATTATAGAATTCTCAATATGATATATAAGCAACGACCCCTACATTAACCAATTCTTTAAATACCTTATGTTATTCCTCATTACCATAATAATTCTGGTCACTGCCAACAATCTATTCCAACTATTCATCGGATGAGAGGGTGTTGGTATCATATCATTCCTACTAATTGGCTGATGGCATGGACGCACAGACGCAAACACCGCAGCCCTCCAAGCAATTCTATATAATCGTATCGGAGACATCGGTTTCATCTTAACTATAGCATGATTCCTAATACATTCAACACATGAGACCTCCAACAAATCTTTATACTCAACCAAACCCCCGATACCCTCCCACTAATTGGCCTACTACTAGCAGCCACCGGCAAATCCGCCCAATTTGGATTACACCCCTGATTACCATCAGCGATAGAAGGCCCTACTCCCGTCTCAGCCCTACTCCACTCTAGCACCATAGTGGTAGCAGGAGTATTTCTGCTAATTCGATTCTACCCCTTAGCAGAAAACAACAAAACCATCCAAACATTAACCCTATGTCTAGGGGCCATAACTTCACTATTCACAGCAATCTGTGCCCTAACACAAAACGACATCAAAAAAATCGTAGCATTTTCCACCTCCAGCCAACTCGGCCTAATAATAGTCACAATAGGCATTAACCAGCCACACCTCGCATTCCTCCACATCTGTACCCACGCATTCTTCAAAGCTATGTTATTTATATGTTCTGGGTCCATTATCCATAACTTAAACAACGAACAGACATCCGAAAAATAGGAGGCCTCCTAAAACAATACCCCTCACCTCCTCATCACTCATTATCGGAAGCCTAGCACTTTCAGGCATCCCGTTCCTAACAGGGTTTTACTCCAAAGACCTGATCATCGAGACCGCAAACACATCAAACACCAACGCCTGAGCCCTCCTAATCACACTCATCGCCACCTCTTTAACAAGCCATCTACAGCTCCCGCATCATCTTTTTCGTATTACTAGGTCAGCCCCGATTCTTAATTACCCCTACTATTAACGAAAACAACAACCTCCTGATTAACCCAATCAAACGTCTAGCAGCTGGCAGCATCTTTGCCGGATTCCTTTTATATATGAACCATCCCCCCTATAACCCCCCCCCAAATAACCATACCCCTTTACCTAAAAATCCTGGCTCTTACTATAACTGCACTAGGATTCTCTCTAGCAATAGAGTTAAATACCATCACCTATAACCTCAAACTCAACAACCCTCCCCTCTGCTCAAATTTTCAACCCAACTAGATTCTTCCCCATAACCATACACCGACTAATACCCCATTACAAACTAACCTTAAGCCAAAACATCGCATCACTTCTACTAGACTTAACCTGACTGGAAAAAGCAATACCAAAAGCCCTGTCCCACCTACAATTGCTTCATCACTACCCTTCCAACCAAAAGGCCTAATTAAACTCTATTTCCTCTCCCTCCTCACTTCACTTCTCCTCACAACCCTCCTAACCATTTAACAACCCGTGTAATCTCAATCACAATGAAATCCCAAAATAAGATCACCAGCAATCACCAATATCCAACTACATAATCATACAATGCAGCCACCCTATACATCCCACCCATTTCCCCTTCAAAATTTATCCAATCTTCTAAACTCTTAAAATCAATAACAAGCCCACCTTTCCATAGCCCATCATCCATATACCACAAATAGTTCCATAACAAACCTAACAACAAGCACCCCAAACAACGCACTAGACCCTCAACCTCAGGATACTCCTCAGTAGCCATCGCCGTAGTATACCCAAATACTACAAGCATCCCCCTAAATAAATCAAAAACATCATTAAGCCCATAATGAACCCCCAAACTTAAAATAATTATGCAACCAACCCCACCACTAACACCAACCCCAACCCCATAAATAGGGAAGGCTTTGAAGAAAACCTACAAAGCCCAAAACAAGATAACATTTAACCAAAAACACAGTGTATATCATAGTTCCTGCATGGACTTTAACCATGACATACGACATGAAAAATCATCGTTGTATTCAACTACAGAACTTTAATGACCAACATTCGAAAAACCCACCCTCTAATCAAAATCATTAATATTCATTCATCGACCTCCCCACACCATCAAACATTTCATCATGATGAAACTTTGGTTCTCTCCTAGCACCTGCCTAATCCTACAAATCTTAACTGGGTTATTCCTCGCTATGCACTATACATCCGATACAACATCCGCATTCTCCTCCATCTCCCACATTTGCCGAGACGTAAATTATGGCTGAATCATTCGATATCTTCATGCCAACGGAGCATCAATATTTTTTCTCTGCCTATTCATCCACACAGGACGTGGCCTGTACTACGGATCATTCACCTACTTAGAAACCTGAAACATCGGAATCATTCTCCTACTTACAGTGATAGCAACAGCATTTATAGGCTATGTCCTCCCATGAGGACAAATATCCTTCTGAGGGGCCACCGTAATCACAAACTTACTTTCAGCAACCCCCTATATCGGAACCAGTTTAGTAGAATGAATCTGAGGAGGATTCTCCGTCGACAAAGCTACCCTAACACGATTTTTCGCCTTCCACTTTATCCTACCCTTCACCATTTTAACCCTCGCAACAACCCATCTTCTCTTTCTCCACGAATCAGGATCCAACAACCCCTCAGGAATTTCCTCAAACTCCGACAAAATCCCATTCCACCCTACTACAAAAAAAGACATCTTAGGCTTGACCCTTCTCTTACTTTTCCTCATAACCCTAACCCTATTCTTCCCCGACCTCTTAGGAGACCCAGACAACTACACCCCCGCTAACCCCCTTAATACCCCACCCCACATTAAACCAGAATGGTACTTCCTATTTGCATACGCGATCTTGCGATCCATCCCTAACAAGTTAGGAGGCGTACTAGCCCTCGTCCTATCCATTCTAATCCTCACCTGCATCCCCCTACTTCATACAGCCAAACAACGAAGCATAGCCTTCCGCCCCATAAGCCAATGCTTATTCTGAATCCTAACCACAGATCTCCTCACCCTCACATGAATCGGAGGACAACCCGTAGAACACCCCTTCATCCTCATTGGTCAAGCAGCCTCCATCCTATACTTTTCCATTATCATTATTCTAATACCAATGACAAGCCTAATCGAAAACAAAATACTCAAATGAAGAGTCCTCGTAGTATATTTCATTACTTTGGTCTTGTAAACCAAAAATGGCGGACCCCTCCCCCTAGGACAACTCAAGGAGAAAACACTCCGCTTCACCTTCAGCACCCAAAGCTGAAATTCTTTTTAAACTACTCCTTGTTTTAAGAAGATACCCAAACACCCCGTGCCATGTCAGTACTAAATTCCTCGGACAAAACAAAATTTACAACATGGCATGTTCCAAATCAACCAGCCTATGTACGTCGTGCATTCTTTGCACCTCCCCATGAATATGTATTATATACTATTAATGCTTGATTTTACATAATACATGTATGCATAATCGTACATCCCAACCTCTACCCCATGCATATAAGCACGTACATATCCCCGTTTAATTGTACATAACGTACACCCATTTCAAACGTACATAAGACATCCCAGTCAAATCCTTTCACACCAACATGCCTTTCCATCTCCATTAATCCTAGCTAGATCACCAAACCCCGAGAAACCAACAACCCGCCCAACATGCACCCCCCTTCTTGCTCCGGGCCCAAGAACCTAAGAGTTCCTAACCTGAAACTATACCTGGCATCTGGTTCTTACCTCAGGGCCATACTCTTTAAAGTCGCCCATACTAACCCCCTTAAATAAGACATCTCGATGGGTCAATTACTACCCTCACCGTGATCATGCATATCTCTAATACCATGCATTTGGTATCTTTTAACTTTGGGGATGCATCGACTCAGCATAGCCTCCCGGCTTGCACTCACAACATCAGTTGTAGTCGGACTTACCATGTACACCCTTCACCCACATATTGATCACTAAAGGTGCTAATCAATTCATGCTCTAATGACATAACGCATAACGTACGCTCGTACGCATAACGTACGCATAACGTACGCATAACGTACGCATAACGTACGCATAACGTACGCATAACGTACGCATAACGTACGCATAACGTACGCATAACGTACGCATAACGTACGCATAACGTACGCATACGACGATAACGACCATAACGTACCACAAACCCCCCCCCCCCCCCGGGCAAAAAATCTCCGAAACTAAATCGCTCTTGCCAAACCCCAAAAACAAAAGCTTTCGGCTCCGCCCGAGCCCCCCCCCCCCAACCCAACTATAACTTCAACCAGAAACGACTCCTAGCCCAACTCCCAATTAAATCAATTTTAAAAACACTATTTTTAAACCAATTTTTAGGCTTTCTGAACTAGAAAAGTAACCTTTTTATTTTACAGGTTACAAACAAAGCCCCAATACTGACATAGCACTTTAGCCTCTTTTTTCACAAAAGCGTCACTGTGTTGATGTAGCTTAAACTACCGCAAAGCAAGGCATTGAAAATGCCTGGATGAGCCCGCAAAGCTCCATAAACACATAGGTTTGGTCCTAGCCTTACTATTAGCTATTAGTAGCCTTACACATGCAAGCTTCCACGCCCCGGTGAAAATGCCCTCCAGATCCCTACTGACCAAAAGGAGCGGGCATCAAGCACACAACTCATGTAGCTCATGACGCCTTGCTAAACCACACCCCCACGGGACACAGCAGTGACTAACCTTAAGCAATAAACGAAAGTTCGACTAAGCTATACTACATTCATTCAAACAGGGTTGGCAAATCTCGTGCCAGCCGCCGCGGCCACACGATTAACCCAAGCTAATAGCCCTACCGGCGTTGAGCGTGTTTAAGGATACTAGAACTAAAACTAAGCTTTAGCCAAGCCGTAAAAAGCCCTGGCCAAAATAAAAATAACCTACGAAGGTAGTTTTAATACCTGAACACACGACAGCTAGGGTCCAAACTGGGATTAGATACCCCACTATGCCTAGCCGTAAACCCCAATGGCTAATAAACAAAGTTATTCGCCAGAGTACTATAGGCAACAGCCCAAAACTCAAAGGACTTGGCGGTGCTTTATACCCCCTAGAGGAGCCTGTTCTATAATCGATAAACCCCGATAAACCTCACCACCCCTTGCCAATCCAACCTATATACCGCCATCTTCAGCAAACCCTACTAAGGTCCTAAAGTAAGCCCAAACATAACCGTATAAAAACGTTAGGTCAAGGTGTAGTCTATGAGGTGGGAAGAAATGGGCTACATTTTCTAAATATAGAATATTCCGCACGACAACCTCTATGAAACTCAATAGGCCGAAGGAGGATTTAGAAGTAAATTGAGAATAGAGAGCTCAGTTGAATAGGGCCATGAAGCACGCACACACCGCCCGTCACCCTCCTCAAGTAAATCAAATAACTACAACTAAGCTATGAACTACCACAAGAGGAGATAAGTCGTAACAAGGTAAGCATACTGGAAAGTGTGCTTGGAGTAATCAAGGTGTAGCTTAACCCAAAGCATCCGGCTTACACCCAGAAGATCTCAATCTACATGATCACCTTGAACCGAAACTAGCCCAAACTCCCACCCAACTAAACAACACGCAAAAAATTAATTAAAACATTCACACAACATAGCTATTAGTATAGGAGATAGAAAATTAACCTGGCGCTATAGAAACAGTACCGCAAGGGAAAGATGAAAGAACATCTAAAGTACTAGAAAGCAAAGATCACCCCTTGTACCTTTCGCATAATGACTTAACAAGACCACTTTTACAAAGAGAACTTCAGCAAAATCCCCCGAAACCAGACGAGCTACTTATGGACAATTTTTAAGAACCCACTCATCTATGTCGCAAAATAGTGAGAAGATCTATGAGTAGAGGTGAAAAGCCTACCGAGCCTGGCGATAGCTGGTTGTCCAGAACAGAATTTCAGTTCAACTTTAAATTTACCCAAAGAAAACTAAATCCCCACGTAAATTTAAACGTTACTCTAAAGAGGGACAGCTCTTTAGATCCAGGAGAAATCCTTAATTAGAGAGTAAAAACCCAAGCTCCCATGGTAGGCCTAAAAGCAGCCACCAATTAAGAAAGCGTTCAAGCTCGACACAAACAATAATCTTTAATCCCAAAACTAAACATTATCTCCCATCCCACAACTGGACCAATCCATCCATCAATGGAAGTGACACTGTTAGCATAAGTAACAAGAACACCGTTCTCCCGGCATACGCTTATATCAGACCGAATACCCACTGATAGTTAACAATGAGGTAAAACCAAACACCTAATAGAAACTTACCTCAATAACTGTTAACCCAACACAGGCATGCACTCAAGGAAAGATTTAAAGAGATAAAAGGAACTCGGCAAAAACAAACCCCGCCTGTTTACCAAAAACATCACCTCTAGCATTAACAATATTAGAGGCCCTGTCTGCCCAGTGACTTTCGTTTAACGGCCGCGGTATCCTGACCGTGCAAAGGTAGCATAATCACTTGTTCTCTAATTAAGGACTCGAATGAACGACCACACGAGGGTTTAACTGTCTCTTATCTCCAATCAGTGAAATTGACCTTCCCGTGAAGAGGCGGGAATACAACAATAAGACGAGAAGACCCTATGGAGCTTAAATTTACTAACCCAAACAAACTCACTAAGCACTTAAAAACCACCATAAATTTGTCCTCTGGGTTAAAAATTTTGGTTGGGGTGACCTCGGAGAATAACAAAACCTCCGAATGATTTTAACTTAGACATAACCAGTCAAAGCAAATATCAACTATTGACCCAAATTAACTTTGATCAACGAAACAAGTTACCCTAGGGATAACAGCGCAATCCTATTCTAGAGTCCATATCGACAATAGGGTTTACGACCTCGATGTTGGATCAGGACAACCTAATGGTGTAACCGCTATTAACGGTTCGTTTGTTCAACGATTAAAGTCCTACGTGATCTGAGTTCAGACCGGAGTAATCCAGGTCGGTTTCTATCTATTTAACACTTCTCCCAGTACGAAAGGACAAGAGAGGTAAGGCCACCTCGATACAAAGTGCCTTCAGCACAATAGATGAATAAATCTCAATCTAATAAACTACCACCAACCCTGCCCAAAAACAGGGCTCGTTAAGGTGGCAGAGCCCGGTAACTGCATAAAACTTAAAACTTTAAAATCAGAGGTTCAAATCCTCTCCTTACCAGCATGCTTATAATTAACCTACTTTCTCTAATTATCCCTATTATATTGGCCATGGCATTCCTCACACTAATCGAACGGAAAATTCTAGGTTACATGCAACTCCGCAAAGGCCCCAACATTGTAGGCCCCCACGGCCTACTCCAACCCTTTGCAGACGCAATGAAACTTTTTACTAAAGAACCTCTACGACCATTAACATCCTTTACACCCCTTTACATCATCGCACCTACACTGGCTCTATCTATTGCTCTCACCATATGAGTCCCCCTCCCCCTCCCCTACCCATTAGCTAATATAAACATAGGCTTACTTTTTATCCTAGCCACATCCAGCCTAGCCGTGTACTCAATCCTATGGTCAGGATGAGCCTCAAATTCAAAATACGCCCTCATCGGAGCCCTCCGAGCAGTCGCACAGACAATCTCATATGAAGTATCCATGGCTATTATTCTCTTATCAATTCTCCTAATAAGTGGCTCATTCACCCTAAATACCCTTAATACGGCCCAAGAACACACATGAATACTCATCCCCTCATGACCACTAGCCATAATATGATATATTTCTACATTAGCAGAGACAAATCGAGCCCCTTTCGACCTAACAGAGGGTGAATCTGAATTAGTCTCAGGATTTAACGTTGAATATGCCGCAGGCCCCTTCGCCCTATTCTTCATAGCTGAATACACCAACATTATTATAATAAATGCCCTAACCACCATCCTATTCCTAGGAACAACACACAACACCCTCTCACCCGAGACATTCACAACTAACTTCACCATTAAAACTTTACTCCTAAGCATAGCATTTCTATGAGTACGAGCATCATACCCACGATTCCGATATGATCAACTAATACATCTTCTATGAAAAAACTTTCTACCAATAACATTAGCCATATGCATATGACATATCTCCCTACCCATTTCACTATCCACTATCCCACCACATATATAGAAATATGTCTGACAAAAGAATTACTTTGATAGAGTAAGCCATAGAGGTTTAAACCCTCTTATTTCTAGAGCCATAGGTATTGAACCTACCCTTAAGAATTCAAAATTCTTCGTGCTACCCGCTACACCACACTCTAAAACCCAAAGTAGGGTCAGCTAAGCAAGCTATCGGGCCCATACCCCGAAAATGTTGGTTCACATCCTTCCCGTACTAATAAAAATCCCCATCACCACCCTCATCTTAATCTCCCTCTTCATAGGTACAATACTTACAATAATCGGCTCCCACTGATTCTTAATCTGAGCAGGATTAGAGATTAACATGCTAACCATTATCCCTTTAATAACCAAAAAAACAAATCCCCGATCAACAGAAGCCGCCACAAAATATTTCCTAACACAAGCAACAGCCTCTATACTACTAATAATAGCCATCATCATCAATGTGACAAACACAGGACAATGATCTATTACAAAGAACCCCAGCCAACTTACTTCCACAATAATAACCATCGCCCTAGCAATAAAACTTGGCCTAGCACCATTTCACTTCTGAGTGCCAGAAGTAACACAAGGATCCCCCCTATTCTCAGGCATAATTTTACTCTCATGACAAAAGCTCGCCCCAATCTCTATTATACTCCAAATATACGAATCAATAAACCTCAACATAATACTAGCCCTCGCCCTTTTATCAATCTTATTCGGGGGTTGGGGAGGCCTTAATCAAACGCAACTACGGAAAATCTTAGCCTATTCCTCCATCGCCCAC
>JAKFHU010000854.1:0-16944 GCA_023783475.1 Daubentonia madagascariensis | reverse complement strand
ACTATTTTGCCATTTCGAAGATTAAAAACTTTTTAACTAGGGCATCTAGGTCAACAAAAAAAGCCACTAAAAATTCCTTTGGGGGAGGCTTTTCTCTGTGTTTTTTTGTTTAAAAAGCAAGTGAGAAGAAAGTTTTAATTTTTTGGTTCCATACCCCGATTGAACCCAAGGAACAAATACCTGTAGCAGAATACTTCCATACAGGGATTTATGCAAATCTGCACCACACAGAACCTCTAGAGGTTTTCTTCCTGTGAAGTAGATGCTTCACTGGGAAAGAACTGTAGACTATCCTTTACCCACTTTCTGCGAAATTTCACTACTTCGCCACTTCGAAGTTGGAAACGTTTCTAGGGCATCTAGGTCTACAAAAAGTTAACTGTAAACGTTCCATTTGGAGGCATTCTCTGTGTTTTATGATTAAAGCAAGTGAGAAGAAAGTGTAATTTTGGCTTCCATAACAGATTTAGGCCCTCAGATACCAAAGGAAGTCCTAGTGCTTTCTCTCAGAGAATGGAAGTGTTGGGAATTTGTACGTGTTTATGTGCGATTGACCCTTTCGGACGAGCATTTCCTTCTTTTCCTCTTAGAAGCTTGAGGTTTGCCGGATAATCCGGCTCTAATCTGAAGGCAGATACACCCTGAAGAGGTTTTCTGTGAGAAAACATTAACTTGTAGAGGGCTCTATGGACAAGTGTGTACAAGTTCCATAAAGTAATTAAGCCAACCTGTGCACTACTGATCATCTAGCTGCTGCGTTCTAACAGTGGAAGCGTTGTTCACTTGAGACATTGGTATGTCTCCAACCAACCGTTTTTTTTGAAAATGCCTTTCTTACTATACTCAGAAGCTGACACACCGGTCCCAGAAAGACTGGGTCCCCTTGAAAGCTAGCACACACCCTGGAGTTGCCTGAAATAGGGACGTTTGTTTCACCAGGCATGGTGTGAAGAGATGCAATTAATCGTGCATACACAGAGTCGGGGATAAAATGTGTAGAGGTGACCATGTCCTGTTTTCCAACGAAGAATAGAAGTTGTTCATGTGAAATAGCTTATGTTGGCAATTGCCTGCTTCGTACAAATTTGTCATCTCTGACCTAGAAGCTTGGAAATATTACCAGAGAAACAAGTTTTCCCT
Organism: Daubentonia madagascariensis; assembly: GCA_023783475.1. NCBI lineage: Eukaryota > Metazoa > Chordata > Mammalia > Primates > Daubentoniidae > Daubentonia > Daubentonia madagascariensis. The sequence goes on along the minus strand of JAKFHU010000854.1, from coordinate 15,804 downwards.
TAGAAAGGAAGTACACGCCCATAGAAACCAGCTCCTGGACAATTCTTAAACACGGAGACATGTAAAAAGAAACAAAAAGAAACCTTCATATGGAGAGTTACGCAAACCCAATATGCAACTGATCACCCAGCTGCTTCCTTGCAGGGGTGGGAGTGCTTGCCATGGAAACAGATTTAATATTCCACTAACCCCTTGTACGAACTTACATATTTTCCCCACTAAATGTTTTAAGAAATGACCAGAGAAGCTGGGCTACTCAGGAAAGCAGTATGCTTCCTCCAAGATTCTGCCCTATTGACATGTTTGCCATCGTAGCTTGGGAGAACAAAGTGGACCATCCTACTTCCAACACATATCTATCCGTCCTAACATAGTGGTCATCTACCGGCCCTTTGTCCTAGAGCAGATGTGTTTAAAGTGGAAAAAGCGTTATGTAGGCAGTTTACCCGCTGTGGGCGTTCATTCCTCTCCCTTATTCGGTTCGAAGTACAAGGGGGAAATGTGTTTCTACAACCGCGTTCTGGACTCATCCTGACGAGGCATCTCGCCAGATTTCTTTATTTGAGCCAGTAAAAAAACCAAACCAATATTCCACCAGGTTGACCCCAAATTCAACCCTCTAGGGTTTCTTCTAGATTAAAGGTTTAATAACACTTATTCTCCATTTCCGTTGTACGAATTACTTCTAAACTGACTCTATGGCCGTGAACTTTAGAAGTGATTCCGTTTCATCAGTGACTTGCCAATGAAGAGAGAAGACACTGTCCTTGTTTCCCGATTTTTGCTTCCTCAACGGGAACCAATTGCAACATGTGTTGACTTGGTTTCCTTGCCAATTGCCCGTCACGAAAGTCCTTCTTTCCACTTTGAAGGTTTCAACTCTCACTGATTATCTGGTACCAATCAGAACGTCGGAATGTTCCCAGGTGAAGCATCTCTTTGAGGGCAACATTTATTGGAGAAGGCTACGGAAGACAAAGTCTTTGTCATCTTTCCATCACAGGTGAAGCCCAACCAGGAAACGACGGACTGAAACATCCAGCTGCTATCATTCAAGGAACAATAGTGTATTCACTTGGGACACTTTTGTCTCCCAGTAAGCCATTTGACAAATTCCTTTCCTCTCCACTTAGAATCTTAGACATGTGACAGGTCAATTAAGTCTACAACTGATATTGTGCACACTTCCTTGGAGGTGCCTGTCTGTGTGATTCGCTTTTGTAATCACTTTTTTTTTTTTTTTTTTTTTTTTTTTTTTTTTTTTTTTTTTTTTTTTTTTTTTTTTTTTTTTTTTTTTTTTTTTTTTTTTTTTTTTTTTTTTTTTTTTTTTTTTTTTTTTTTTTTTTTTTTTTTTTTTTTTTTTTTTTTTTTTTTTTTTTTTTTTTTTTTTTAAAAAAAAAAAAAAAAAAAAAAAAAAAAAAAAAAAAAAAAAAAAAAAAAAAAAAAAAAAAAAAAAAAAAAAAAAAAAAAAAAAAAAAAAAAAAAAAAAAAAAAAAAAAAAAAAAAAAAAAAAAAAAAAAAAAAAAAAAAAAAAAAAATAAGGGATACAAATGACCAATAACCCAGAGTTTCTTCCGAATGTTCTTACTAGGACAAAACTGAAATCTTTATCCCTTAAATTCATCACTCCACTCAAATGGATTACTTTCTTGATGTACATAAAAATGGCCTTACTAGCTTTCTGGAATCTTATTCCTGTTTTTGATCACAGAAAAGTAATTGGTTAGATCATGACTGGTCTCTCTCGTTAATACACTGGGTTCCTTTCACGTGCTTTATATTGTCAAAGTTCCTTCTTGCTACCAAATGCCTCACTCTCCGCTGGTATCTTGCCATTACACGAAAATGGGGTCCCACATAAGAAATGCCGTACACATCCTGAGGGAGCATCTCTGTGAGAATTCCTTTACTTATAGAACCCAAGGACAAATACCTGTAGAAATACTTCCATCAGGGATTATGCAAATCTGCACCCACAGAACCTCTAGGGGTTTTCTTCCGGAAGTAGATTGCTTCACTGGGGAAAGAACTGTAGACTATCCTTTATCCCACTTTCTGCGAAATTTAAATCACTTCGCCACTTCAAGATTGGAACGTTTTAGGGACTGGGGTCTACAAAAGTTACACTGAAAACCAGGAAAAAAAAAAAAAAAAAAAAAAAAAAAAAAAAAAAAAAAAAAAAAAAAAAAAAAAAAAAAAAAAAAAAAAAAAAAAAAAAAAAAAAAAAAAAAAAAAAAAAAAAAAAAAAAAAAAAAAAAAAAAAAAAAAAAAAAAAAAAAAAAAAAAAAAAAAAAAAAAAAAAAAAAAAAAAAAAAAAAAAAAAAAAAAGGGGGGGGGGGGGGGGGGGGGGGGGGGGGGGGGGGGGGGGGGGGGGGGGGGGGGGGGGGGGGGGGGGGGGGGGGGGGGGGGGGGGGGGGGGGGGGGGGGGGGGGGGGGGGGGGGGGGGGGGGGGGGGGGGGGGGGGGGGGGGGGGGGGAAACCCCGGGGGACTATACTGCAATTTTCCCCAGAATTTTTTTATAAAACCAGGAAAAAAAAACAAACCAAACCCACCCAGGTTTAGCCCGAAAGTTAACCCCAAAACACTTTTTTCTCGGAAAAATTTTAAGGGGCCTTTTTTTTGTTTTACGAACTGGGGTACTTCTAACCTAGAACTTCTTTAATGAACCGTGAACCTTGGTCTACAAGGGAAAATGTGTACATTTCCCAAAAGGATGCTTCCACGGAACCTATGCCCCCGGGGGGGGGGGGGGGGGGGGGGGGGGGGGGGGGGGGGGGGGGGGGGGGGGGGGGGGGGGGGGGGGGGGGGGGGGGGGGGGGGGGGGGGGGGGGGGGGGGGGGGGGGGGGGGGGGGAAAAAAAAAAAAAAAAAAAAAAAAAAAAAAAAAAAAAAAAAAAAAAAAAAAAAAAAAAAAAAAAAAAAAAAAAAAAAAAAAAAAAAAAAAAAAAAAAAAAAAAAAAAAAAAAAAAAAAAAAAAAAAAAAAAAAAAAAAAAAAAAAAAAAAAAAAAAAAAAAAAAAAAAAAAAAAAAAAAGAAACAAAGGGGTCCTTCCTTCGAGTTTTTTTGCAAACCCCCTTTTCACCCAACCACCCTTAGTTGGTTCTTTGCCTTAGAAAGGAAAAGGGGTAAAATAAAAATTCCTAAAAATCCGGGGCTCTCTTTCCTTTTTATAAAACCCCAACCCAAAAAACCCCTTTGGGGAAAACTTCCTAGGGACGCCTTGACCGCCAAACCCGGGTTTTTTCTTCAAGAGATTCTTACGGGGAAAAAACGATAATTCAAACCTTAATTGATCTCATCTAAGTAGTATGGGTCCACCAGATGCTCGTCTTTGGCACTTTTGCTTTGAGCCCATCTGGGAACCATGACAAAGTCTTCCATTTACACAGATAAAACAATCCTAAACACAACTGAAAGGGACCTGGCCTCTCTCAGTTAATACAATGGGCCCTTCCTTAACGTAGCTTTTATTGTAAAAGTTCCCTTCTTGCTCCCCAATGCCATCCTCTCGTTGGTATCTTTGCCATTAGCAACAGGAAAATTGGGTCCCAAAAAAAAATTGCCGAAACAATCCTGAGGAAGCATCCTGTGAGAATCCTTTACTTATAGAACCCAAGGAACAATACCGTAAGAATACTTCCATACGGGATTATGCAATTGCACCCACAGAACCTCTAGGGGTTTTCTTCTGTGAAGTAGTTTGCTTCACTGGGAAAAAGAACTTATGACTATCTTTACCCCACCCATTTTCTGCGGAATTTCACTACTTCGCCACTTCCCAGGATGGAAACGTTTTGGGCATCTAGGTCTACAAAAGTTACACGGGTAAATCCATTTGGAGGCATTTCTCTGTGTTTTTATGATAAAGCCAAGGAGAAGAAAGGAAATTTTTGGCTTCATAAAAAATTTTGGGCCCCCAGATACAAAGGGAAAGTCCAGGCTTTCTCTCAGAGAATGGAAGTGTTGGGAATTTGAAAGTGTTTACTTGCGGATTCAAACTTTCCTTCTTTTCCTTTCTTAGAGTTTGAGGTCCTTGCCGGATATGGGGTCTATCTGAAGGCGCTACACCCCTTGAGGAGGTGTTTCTGTGAGAAAACATTAATTTGAGAGGCTGATGGACAAATTGTGTACAGTTTCAATACAAGTTTTAAGCCCCCTGTGCACTACGATCTAGCTGCTGCGTTCTAAAAGTGGAAGGTGTTCACTGAGACATGGTATGTCTCCAACCAACGGTTTTTTTGAAAATTGCCTTTTTTTACATATCAGAAGTGACCCCCGGGCCGCAAAAGACTGGGTCCCCTGGAAAGCTAGCCCACCCTTGGGGTTGCTGAAATAGGGGACTGTTTGTTTAACAGAGCATGGGTGAAGAAAATCAATTAATCTTGATACACAGGTCAGGATAACATGTGTAGGGGACCATTGTCCCTGCTTAAACGAGGAAAGAGTTGTTCTGGGAAATAGCTTATTTGGCATTGCCTGCTCGAAAAACTTGTCATCTCTGAACTAGAAGCTTGGAAAATTACCAGAGAAACAAAGTCTTCCATAGAAAGGAATTACAGTCCTAAAAACCCCAGCCCTGACAATTTTTAAAAACCCTACGGCGACATGTAAAAAAGAAACAAAAAAAACTTTCCAAGGGAGAGTTACGCTAGGCCATATGCAATTTGATCCCCCAGCTGTTTCCTTTCAGGGGTGAGGAGTGCTTGCCATGGAACAGTTTTTATTTTAAACAAACCACTTCGTACGAACTTACAATTTTCCCAAACTAATGTTTTAGAAATGACAGAGAGCTGGGGTACTCGGAAGCGTATGCTTCCTCCAAGTTTGCCCTATTGCCCAGTTCCCATTCGTTAGCTTGGGAGAAAAAAGTGCATCCACTTCCCAAACAATCAAACCGCCCTTTAACACAATAGGGTCATCTACCGGCCCCTTTGTCCTAAAAAGCAGATGTTTTTTTTAAATGGAAAAGCGTATGTGGGAGTTACCCGCTTGCTGCGGCAGTGTCATTCCTCTCCCCTTATTCGGTTCGATAGTACCAAGGGGGAAAGTTTTTCTACAAGGGGACGTTCTGGATATCTGACGAGGCATCTCTGCCAGAATTTTTATTTAAGAAGGCCAGGTAAAGAAAAAAACAGAACCCTAATCTTCCATCCAGAGATTTGAGCCCAAAAGTTCCAACCAACAAGGTTTTTCCAGGATTAATTTTTTAACTGGGAACAACTTTATATTCTCCTTTTTCCCGTTTTGTACGAAAGGAGTCTTCAAAACCCTAAAACTTCGTAATGGACCCGTGACCTTGGTCTACAAGCGAAAATGGTACACTCCAAAAAGGATGCAATTCCACTGACCTATGCCCCGGATGAAAGAAAGAGAGAAGACACGTCCTTTGTTTCCCCTACACGGATTTTGCTTCCTCAACACTAGGTGAACTTCCATTGCTTCGTCTGAAATGGGATTGTTATGACTTTGGAAATTTTTCCTTTGCCAAATTGACCGCTTGTACGAAACCCTTTCTTTTCCACTTGGGGTTTCAACTCTCAAGATATCTGGTTACAATCAAAACGTCGAATGTCCCAGGTGAAGAATCTCTTTGAGGCACATTTACTTGGAGAAGGCTAGAAGAAAAGTCTTTGCATCTTTCCATCCACAGAGTGAAGCCAACAGGAAACCCCCCTGAAAACCAGCTGCTATCATTAAAATAAACATAGTGTATTCATTTGGGGGACATTTTTCTGTCTCAGCTAGCATTTTGAAAATTTTCCCTCTCCTCTCCTTAGCATCTTAGGAATGTGAATAATTAAGTATACAAAACGGAATGTGCACACTTCCTTGGGGGTCCTGTCGTGTGATGCGTTTTTGTTGTAATCACATATGTTGAACAGATTGCTTTCGCCCCTCACCCCATGGTGAAGTTAACCTGGGGCACTCTAAGTTGGCGCTTTCATATGAAATAGAAGATGTTCATTGAAGTGCTGATATGTCTCCGCCCTGCTTTCAAACCTAATCTCATTTCGGCAGTTGGAAGGCAGAATGTTAAACGGTTTATGAGTTCTCCAGAAGAGCGAAGCAATCCTGATTAAGTATCTTTTCTGACTTCTTTATTTGGGGAACCCTGTGAACCCCACAGAAAACATCCTTCCACAGGAAGACTGGCCAAAATAAAACAATGTCACCTCGGGTTTTTTTTTTTCTCCGATGATAGAAGAGTTTTCATTCAAGAGCTCTATTCTCATTAACCCCCGTGTTATACCGAAATAACAGACCTTCTGCAATGAGAAGTTTGGAAATATTACGGTTAATCTGGATCTATCTAAGTATATAGTTCCCAAGGGAGTTTTCCCTTTGGCACTTTCCCTTTTGGGGTCATTGGGGGGACACACTGCAATAGTGTTCCATACAAGATTGAACAATCTCAACCCAACTGATCATGGACTGGTCTCTCTCAGTTAATACACTGGGTTCCTTTCACTAGTTATATGAAAAAGTTCCCCTGGGGCAAAAATCCCCTCCTTCCGCTGGTATCGCAAGCCCAGAAAAAATGGGGTCCCACAAAAAAATTGGCGTAAACATCCTGAGGGAGCATTTTTTTTTTTTTTTTTTTATTTTTCCCTTTAAACTTATAGAACAAGGAACAAATCCCTGTAAGAATACTCCATACAGGGATAGCCATCTGCACCCCAGAACCTCTAGAGGTTTTCTTCTGGGGAAGTAGATGCTTCACTGGGAAGAACTAGACTATCCTTATCCCACTTTCTGCGAATTCAAAATTTCGCCACTTCAGGTTTTGGAAAGTTTCAGGCATCTAGGTCTAAAAAAAGTTACACTGTTAAAGTTCCCATTGGAGCATTTCTCGTGTTTTATGATTAAAGCAAGTGAGAAGAAAGTGTAATTTGGTTCCATAAAAACAGATTTTGGCCCCCCAAATACCAAAGGAATCCAGCTGCTTCCTCAGGGGATGGAAGTGTGGGAAATTTGTACGGTTTACTTTCGGATCGAACATTTCCTTTTTTTCCTCTTAGAAGCTTTGAGGTTGCCGGTTTAACCCGGCTTCTAATGAAGGCGCTACACCCCTTGAGGGGGTTTGTTTCGTGAGAAACATTAATTTTGGAGGGGGGCTCTAGGGACAAGTGTGTAAAGTTCCATACAGTTTAGCCAACTGTGCACTACTGATCACCCAGCTGCTGTCGTTTAAAAGGGGAAGGGTGTTCATTTTGAGCATTGGTATGTCCCCCAAACCAAACCCGGGTTTTTTGAAAATTGCCTTTCTTTACTATACTCAGAAGCTGACACACGGCCCGAAAGTGGGTCCCTTGGGAAAGCTAGAACACCCCTTGAGGTTGCCGAAAATAGGGACTGTTTGTTTCACCAGAGCATGGGTTGACGAGATGCCAATTAATCTTGCATACACAGGCAGGAAACATGTGTAGAGGGCCCATGCCCCTCTTCCAAGAGGCAATAGAAGGGGTTTCATGTGAAATAGCTTAGTTGGCAATTTGCTGCTTCGAAAAAATGTAATCTTCTGAACCTAGAAGTTTGGAAATATACCAGAGAAACAAAGTCTTCATGAAGGAAGTACCGTCTATAGAACCCCAGCCCCTTTGACAATTCTTAAATACGGAGAATGAAAAAAGAAACAGGAAAAACCTTCCATAGGCGAGTTACGCTAACATATGCAACTGATCACCCAGCTGCTTCCTTTCAGGGGGAGGAGTGCTTGCCATGGAAAAGATTATATTCCCCATAAACCACTTCGTAGAACTTACAATTTTCCCATAAATGTTTAAGAAATGAAAGAGAAGTGGGCCCTACTCAGGAAAGCAGTATGCTTCCTCAGATTCTCCCCCTTTTGAAAATGTTTGCCATTCGTTAGCTTGGGAGAACAAGTGCCACCCTCTAAAACTTCTCCGCCCAAACACTGTTCTCTCCGGCCCTTTTGCCTGGGATTTTAAATGGAAAAAAAAAAAACTTTTGGGGAGGATTTAACCCGTTCTGGGCCCCCCCCCCATTCTTTCCCCCTCCTTAAAATTTAACATGGGGAAAGGTCTAAGTTCCTTAGTAACCCGGACCGGGGACCGAACCTATTCGCAGAGACTTTCCCCCCCAATTTTAAAAACCTGTCCTCTAAGTGTTGTTTTTTCGGGAAAAAAGGGGGGTTTTGAAAGCTTTATTCTCCTTTGTTTTCCCTTTAACTGGGAGTTGGAATAAAATGCAACGGTTATAGATTCTCCTCAGAAGCACACAGAAGCGCACTCCTGAATTAAGTATCTTTTGACTTTTTATATGGAAGCCTGTGAACACCAGCAGAAAATCATCCTTCCAAAACAGACAGAATGAACCCAAAATAGAAACCAATGATCACCTCGTGGTTTTTTCTCGAAAAGCAAAAGGATTTTCATTCAACCCGTCTGGTATTCCCATTAACCCAATTTGTACAAACTTCCCGACCATTGCAAGGGAAGTTTGAAATATTACGGTTAATGGATCGCCATCTAAGAGTTAGTTCCCCCACGATGCCTTGTTTTGTTGGCACTTTTGCTTTGAGATATGGGGACACACTGACAATAGTGCTTCCATACACAGATGAAAACCAATCTCAACACAATGATCATGGACCTGGTCTCTCTCAGTTAATACAACTGGGTTTTTTCACTGCTTTATTGTCAAATTTCCTTCTTGTTTACCCAAATGGCCATCCTCTCCGCTTGGTTCTTGCCATTAGAAAACAGAAAATGGGGTCCCACATAAAAAATGCCGTACCCTCCTGAGGGAGCATCTCTGTGAAAATTCCTTTTCCCTTATAGAACCAAGGAAACAAATCCTGAAAGGGGAATACTTCCATACAGGGATTCATGCAATCTGCACCCACAGAACCCTAGAGGGTTTTTCTTCCTGTGAAGTAGATGCTCATGGGGAAAGAACGTAGACTATCCTTTTTTCCCCCCTTTCTGCGAAATTCACTACTTGGCCATTTCCCAGGATTGGAAACGTTTCTGGGGCATCTAGGTCTACAAAGTTACACTGTAAGTTCCTTTGGGGCATTTCTCTGTGTTTTTATGATAAGCAAGGGGAAAAGAAAGTGTAATTTTGGCCTTCATAAACAGATTTAGGCCTCCAGATACCAAAGGAAGTCATAGTGCTTTCTTCAGAGAATGGAAGTGTTGGGAATTTGTACGGTTTACTTTTCGGGATCGAACATTTCTTTTTTTTCCCTAAAAAGTTTTGAGGTATTGCCGGATAATCCGGCTCTATATCTGAAGGCGCTACACAACTTGAGGAGGTGTTTCTGTGAGAAAACATTAACTTGTAAGGGCTCTATGGACAAAGTGTGTAAAAGTTTCCATACAAGTATTTAAGCCAACTGTGCACTACTGATCATCCAGCTGCTGTCTTTCTAAAAGTGGAAGCTGTTTTCCCCTTGAGACATTGTATGTCCTCAACCAACCGGTTTTTGAAAATTGCTTTCTTTACATACTCAAAGTGAACACGGCCGCTGAAAGGACTGGGTCCCCTTGAAAGCTAGCACACACCTGAGAGTGCCTGAATGAAATGGGACTGTTGTTTCACCAGAGCATGGTGAAGCGACTGCCAATTATCTTGCATACACAGAGTCAGGATAAATGTGTAAGGTGACCTTGTCCCGCTTTCCAACGAAGAGTAGAGTTGTTTCATGTGAACTAGCTTATGTTGGCAATTTGCCTGCTTCACAAACTTGTCACTCTTCTGAAACCTAGAAGCTTGGAAATATCCAGAGAACAAAGTCTCCATAGAAGAAGTACACGTCTAGAACCAGCTCCTTGGACAAGTCTTAAACATACGGAGACATGTAAAAAGAAACAAAAAAGAAACCTTCCTATGGAGGTTACGCTAAGCCAATATCCCAACTGATAACCCAGTGCTTCCTTTCAGGGGTGAGGAGTGTTTGGCCATGAAACAGATTTTATTCTCCACTAACCCACTCGTGACGAATTTAAACATATTTCCCCACATAATGTTTTAAGAAATGCCCAGAGAAGCTGGGGCTACTAAGGAAAGCGTATGCTTCCCCCAAAGGGTTCTGCCCTTTTGACAGGGTTTGCCATTCGTGCTTGGGAGACAAAGGACCATCCTACTTCCCCAACACAATCTACGTCCTTAACACTAGTGGTCATTACCGGCCTTTGGTCCAGAGCAGATGGGGTTAAAGGGAAAAAAGCGTTATGTAGGCAGTTTAACCGCTTGTGCTGGGCCCAGTGTCATCCTCCCCCCTTTATTCGGTTCGAAGTACCAACGGGGAGTGTTTCTAAACACCGGTTCTGGATCATCCTGACGAGGCATCTCTGCCAGAATTCTTTTATTTATGGGAAGGCCAGGATCAAGAAAAAAAAAAACCAATACTTCTTTCCAGAGTTTTGGCCCCAAAAGTTCCACCCAAACATCTAGGTGTTTCTTCTCGGGAAATTAAATTTTTTTAAATGGGAAAACTTAATATTCTCCTTTTTCCCCCGCTTTGTACGAACTAGGGTCTTCTAAACTAGATTTCGTAATGAGACCCGTGAACCTTGGTCTACAAGCGAAATGTGTACACTTCCAAAGGATGCTTTCCCCAGTGACCTTGCCCCCGTTTGAAAGCAAAGCCGAGAGAAGACTGTTCCTTTGTTTTCCCTACCCCGTTTTTTGGCATCCTCCAAAACACAGGTGCAATTCCTTGCTTTCTGTCGAACATAGGTTGTTATGACTTTGGAATATTTCCTTGCCAATTGGACCCGCTTGCTACGAACATGCCCCTTTTTTTCCCATTTTGGAAGGTTTCAATTTCACTAGTTTATCTGGTACCAATCAAAACGTCGGAATGTTCCCAGGGAAGATCTCTTTGAGGCAATCTTTATTTGGAGAAGGCTACAAAGCCCAAGTCTTGTCTCTTTCCAATCCACAGAGTGAACCCAACGGGAAAAACGACCTGAACATCCAGTGCTATCATTCAATGACAATAGGGTATTCACTTGGGAAAACTTTCTGTCTCCCAGCTAAGCCATTTTGCCCAAATTTCCTCTTCCTTTCCTTAGAATTAGACATGTGACAGGTCAATCTAAGTCTACAACTGATTTTGTGCACATTCCTTGGAGGTCCTGTCGTGTGATTGGGCTTTGTAATCACAATTTTCTGAACAGATTGTACTTTCGCCCCCACTCATGGTGAAGTACTGTGCAATCTGAACGTGTGGCGCTTTCTTTTCATGAAATGGGAAGGAGGTTCTTTGAAAGTGTTTGTATATGTCTCCTGTCCTGCTTTCTCCCCCTAATCTCATTCGGCCCCAGTTGGAAGGTCCGGGAAATGTCAACGGTTTTACGAGTTCTCTCAAAAGGGACGAAGCGCACCCTGAATTTACCCCTTCTGTTCTTTTATGGAAGCTGTGAACACCACAGAAAATCACCCTTTCCCACAGACAGATGAGCCAAAAAGAAACCACTGATCACCCTCGGTTTTTTCTCCGGGGGATGAAAGGTTTTCATCAAACCGCTCTGTATCTCCTTTAACCCCTTTGTACGAAATTACAGACCTTTGCAATGAAAGTTTGAAAATCGGTTATATGGATCTGCCTCTAGTAGTATAGTCCACAAGGGACCCTCTGTCTTTGGCACTTTTGCTTTGGAGTTCATCGGAGGCCCCACTGACAATAGTGCTTCCATACACAGATTAAACAATCCTAAAAAAAATATCATGACCTGGCTCTCTCATAATGAATGGGTTCCTTAAAGTACTTTATATTGTCAGTCCCTTCTTCTACCAAATTGCCATCCTCTCCGCTTGGTATCTGCCATGCAACAAAAAATGGGGTTTCCCCCACAAAAGGGAAATCGTACAAATCTGGGGGCATTTTTGTAAAGGAATTCCTTTACTTATAAAAACAAGGAAAAAATACCTGTAGAAATCCTTCCTACAGGGTGCATGAAATCTGCACCCACGAACCTCTAGAGTTTTCTTCGTAAAGTAATTGCTTCACTGGGAAAAAACTGTAGACTACTTATCCCACTTTCTGCAAATTTACTACTTCGCCATTTCCCAGGTTGGAAACGTTTTGGGCATCAGGTTCACAAAAGTACACTGAAAAAGTTCTTTGGAGATTTCTCTGTGTTTTTTGTTTAAAAGCAAGTGAGAAAAAATGAAAATTTTGGCTTCAATAACAGATTAGGCCCCAGATACAAGGAGTCCTAGCGGCTTTTCAGAGAAGAAGTGTGGGATTTTACGTGTTAATTTCGGATGAACATTCCTTCTTTCCCTTGGGAAGCTTTAAAGGTTTGCGGATAACGGCTCTATTCAAAGGCGCTAAAACAGTTTTGGGGGGTTTTCTGTGAGAAACATAACTGTAGTGGCTTTTTGGCAACGTGTGTCAAGTTTCCATACAGTGATTAACCCAAACCCTTTGGCACTAGATCATCACTGCTGCGTTCTAAAAGTGGGAAGCGTGTCACTTGAGCATGGTATGTCCCCAAACAACCCGGTTTTTGAAAATTCCCCTTCTTTTATACTCGAGCTGACAACCAGGCTGAAACGGGGGTCCCCTGGAAAGCTAGCAAACCCTGTGGTGCTGAATAGGGACGTTTGTTCACCGACCCTGGGTAAGAGGATCCCAAATTAATCTTGCTACACGGTCGGGGAAACCCATGTGTGAGGGTGCCATGTCCTGCTTTCCAACGAAAAAAAGAAGTTGTTTCAGGGTGAAATACTTATGTTGGCCATTGCGTGCCAAAACTTGACTTTTCTAACCTAGAGCTTGGAAATACCGAGAAAAAGTCTTCCATAGAAGAAGTACACTCTATAAACCACTCCTTGACAATTCTAAACATAGGAACTGTAAAAAAAACGGGAAAAGAAACCTTCATATGAGATACGCTACCTATGCAACTGATCACCCAGCGGCTTCCTTGGGGGGTTGAGGATGCTTGCCATAAAACGATTTATATTCTCCAAAACCCCCTTCGTACGAAGTAATTTTCCCACAAAATTTTTTAAAAACCGAAAGGCCGGGATCTCAAAAAAAAGCAGTATGCTTCCCCCAAAGTTTCTGCCCTTTTTGGGACATTTTGCCTTTCGTCTTGGGAAACAAAGTAAAATCCTCTTCCCAACATATCTTCCTCTTAAAAAACTAGGGGTCTTTCTACCGGCCCTTTTCCTAGAGCAGTGTGTTTAAAGTGGAAAAAGCGTTAGTAGGCGTTTACCCGCTTGCTGCGGCAGGGTAAATTCTCTCCCCTTATTCGGTTGGGAAGTCCCAAAAGGGGGGTTGCTTAAAACGACGTTCTGGACTACTCCTGACGGGCATCTCTGCCAGATTCTTTATTTAAGAAGGCCAGGGACAAGAAAAAAACAAATAACTTTCACGAGATTTGAGCCCAATTTCCCAAACCCAAACATCGGTTTTTCTTCTCGGGAATTTTAATTGTTTTAACGGGGAAAAACTTTATATTCTCCATTTCCCGCTTTGAAACGAACTAGGGTATTAACCAAAAATTCGAATGAGACCCGTAACTTGGTCTCAAGAAAAAAAATGTGTACAATTCCAAAAGGGGATTAAATTTTCCCGTGACCTTGCCACGATAAAGCAAGAAGAAGACACTTTTCCCTTTTTTTTCCCCTACACGATTTTTGCTATCAAAAAACAGGGAAAACTTCCACGCTTTGTCTGAACATGGATTGTTATGACTTTGGAAATTTCCTTGCAATGACCCGGCTTGATCGACAATTCCTTCTTTCACTTGAAGTTTTCAACTCTCATAATTACGGTTCCAATCAAACGTCAATGTTCCAGGTTAAGCATCTCTTGAGGAAACTTTTAAATGGGAGAAGGTACGAAGACAAAGTCTTTGTTCTTTCCATCCAAAAGGTGAAGCCAACAGGAAACGACTGAAATCCAGTGCTATCTTCATAAAGGAAAATAGTGTATTCACTTGGGAACCTTTTCGTCTCCAGCTAAGCCTTTGACAAATTTCCTCTCCTCTTCCCCTTAGAATTTTAGACATGTGACAGGTAAATCAATCTAACCGATATTGTCCCAACTTCCTTGGAGGTGCCGTCTGTGTGTTCGCTTTTTAACCCACTATGTCAAACAGATTGTACTTTCCCCCTCACTCATGGTGAGTTAACCGTGCATCGAACGGTGGCTGCTTTCATCATGAAATAGAAGGTGTCATTGAAAGTGCGGGATTGTCTCCTGCCCCGCTTCTCCCCTATTCATTTGGGCAGTGGAAGGCAAAAAATGGGGTTATGGTTCTTCAGAAAGCGAAGCGCATCCTGAAAAGTATCTCTTTCTTTTTATTAGGGAACCTGTGAACAAAAACAAAAAATTCCTTCCACAGAAAAGAAGAAAATAGAAACCTGTCCCCCGTTTTTTTTTCTCCAAAATTTAAAGGTTTTTTTTCAAAGCGTCTATTTCCTTTAAACCCCCCTTTTGTACAAATTAAGCCTCTGAATGGAATTTTGAAATATTTTTTAATTGGTTCCTAAGTGGAAATTCCAAACGATGCTCTGCTTGGCATTTTGCTTTTGGCATTGAGGACACAGAAATGGGTTTCCAACAGATTAAAAAAACCAAAAACAAAGATCAGGGCCCTGGTCCTTCCCCGTTAATAAAACGGGTTCCTTTTTAACGTAGTTTTTTTTGTAAAATTCCCCCTTTTTGCTCCAAAAAATCCCCCCTCCGCTTGGTATTTCCCCATTAGCAAAAAAAAAATGGGGTCCCAAAAAAAAAATGCCGTAAAATCCTGGGGAGCATTCTTGAGAATTTTTTACTTATAAAACCAAAAGGAAAAAACCTGAAGAATATTCCATACAGGGTTATGCAAATCTGCACCCACAGAACTTAGAGGTTTTTTCCCGTGAAGGTTTTCCAGGGAAAAAAACTTAGATCCTTTTCCCCATTTTGCAAATTTATACTTCGCCACTTATTGGGAAAAATTTTTTGGGCATCGGGCTAAAAAGTTACACTTAAAGTTCCTTTGGGGCTTTTCTCTGGTTTTTTGATTAAAAAAAGTGGAAGAAAGTGAATTTTCCCATAAAGATTAGGCCCCCCAGATCCAAAAGGGAAAATTTTTTTTTGGGTTTTTGAGAATGGAAGGTTGGGAATTTTTACGTTTTTTTTTGGAATCGAAATTCTTCTTTCCCTTTAGAAGCTTGGGGGGTTTCCGGAAAACCCCCTCTATCTGAAGGCGCCCACCTTGGGGGTTTTTTGGAGAAAAAATTTTTCTTGTGGGGCTCTATGGAAAAAGTTGAAAAATTTCCATAAAGGGTTTAACCCAACCGTGCCTTGTCACCCAGCGCTGCTTTTAAAAAGGGGCGTGTATTGAACCCCTTGGGTTTCCCCCAACCAACCGGTTTTTTAAAAAATTGCCTTTTTTACTTACTCAAAGCGACCACGGCCCCGAAAAAGGGTCCCCGGAAAGCTAGCCCCCACCCGGAGTCCCTGAAATGGGCTTTGTTTCCCAGAGCAGGGTGAAAGATGCAATAATCTTGCAACACAGAGTCGGAAAAGTGTAGAGGGACCATGCCCCCGCTTCCAAGAAAAAAAAAGGGGTTTTTTATGTAAAATAGTTTTTTGGAATTCCTTTGAAAAAATTGTATTTTCGACCTAAAGTTGGAAAAATTACAGAGAAACAAGTCTTCCATAAAAAGGGAAAATAAAGCCATAAAACCCCGCCCTTGACAATTTTTAAAAACTAGGAGACTGTAAAAAAAACAAAAAAAAAACCCTTCCATATGGGAGTTACGCAACCATATCAATGAACCAGTTTCCCTTTTTAGGGTGAGGAGGCTGCCAGGAAAAGATTTTTATTC
>JAKFHU010000852.1:0-27879 GCA_023783475.1 Daubentonia madagascariensis | reverse complement strand
ACAAAAAGTTTTTTCCTAACAGAGGTGATGAGACAGAACGACTCGTGGGCCTGCAGATAGGGCGCACGGGGAAAAGCCAAAATTTAAAAACCCACGGAGAGACTCTACAAATAAGAATCTGTACATCTAAAAATAGGAAGGTCAAAAAAGGACAAAACCCAAGGAACTTCTTAGATTAAGGAAAACTAAGGAAACATGACAATAATCCCAGGGACTTTGGATTAGAAAAAACAGCTTAAAAATACCTTGGAATATAGTTTGTGGATTAGATAATACCATTTATCGATATTAAATTTCTGAATTAGATAATGTTCTGTGTATAAGTTAAGGATGTCCAAGGTCTTAGGATATATACTCAAAAGTATTTTGGGGGTTTTAAAGGAGATGATGTCTAGACTTACTCTGATATGGTTCAGAAAAAAAAATTATGCATACTCAAATACGTATACGTGAGCATGCGCACACAGTGTTTTTCAAGGGACAGGAAGGATGGGGGGGGGAGGGAAAAACAAAAAGAAAAAAATAAATAAAAGGGGGGAGGTAAAAAATTTATACGGGGTTTTTTTTCCCCAAAACTTTTTTACCCCTTAAAAACTTTTTTTTTAAACTTTTGGGAAAATTAAATATAAAAAAAAAAAATTTAAAAACAAAAAAAATTTAATAACAACAACAAAAAATAACAAGATTGTCCCTTTTTTTTTTTTGTCTTATTTTTGGCCCTTTTTAAGATTTTAAAAAAAAGGGTTTCCCGGGGGTTTTGGGGGTTTTTTTTTGCAACAAAAAATTCCTTTTTTTTGGAGTGAAAGGGGGAACGGGCCCCAAGTACCCCCCTTTACAATCACGAAATTTGGGTTTTTTTTTCTGCTCAAAATCGGGTTTTTTAAAGTGTAAAAAACCCCGGAAAAATTTTCCCTGTGTTGGGGAAAACCCCAAAACTTTTCCCTTTTAGTTTAGGGCCCCCAACATTTTCAGGGAAAAAGGGAAGGCCAGGGGGAAAAGGGTTTTTTTTTTTTTTCCCAAAGCATTTTTTTTTTTTTTTAAAAGGGGATAAAATTTAAAAACCCCTACTTTTTTTCCCTAAATAAGCAAAAATTTTCCAAACCCTTCCCCCAAAGATGGTTAAAAAAGGGTTTTTTTTAATTTTCATTACCCCTTAAACCAATTTTTTAAAGAAAAGTTTAAAGGGGAAAACCCCTTAAACAAAAAAATTTAACAAAAGAAAAACACTTATAAAACCAATACCCCTCCCCTTTACCCAAAATTTCCCAAAAATCGGGTTTCCTAGGCCCCCTTCATATTTTTCCCCCCCCCCCTTTTAACCCAAAACATTCTAAAGAATTAAAAGTTGCCTCATTTATTCATTTTTTGTTTCTAAATAAATTCAAGATACAATTTTCCTAGAATAAAAAATGGTGCCCCTTTCCCCCAGAATATAAAAAGGAAATGCCCCATAAACATATTGTAACCAATGTTATCCCCCTAATAACCTGAACGAACACAATGGTATTGAAACTTATTTTCCCAAAATTTCAACCCTTCCTGGCCCCCTTTTTCCCTTTCTTTTCCTTATTTTTTTTATAGACTAAGGTCCCCTCCCCTCTGTCCCCAGCATGAGTGCAAGTGAACTATTCCACAGGCCGTGAATCATAAACCACACACTGCAGCATTACCTCCCCTGGCCACAAGCAAATCCCCTCCTTCAGCTCAGCTCCCACTAAGCTAGGCCCTACAGGTGCCTTGCCCAGCCATGGCCCTGGGGCTAAATTTTTCCCTTTTCATTTTTTTTTTGTAAGAATTGGTGGCCCCTTGTGCCCCTTGGTTTTTGCCTCAGGCTAAGTTCCCCCCCCCCTTTGAGCCCTTCCTGGGGCCCTCAAGTGGTCCCCCCCCCCCCCTTCCCCCTCAGCTTTCCCCCCCCCCCCACCAGCACTGGATTACGGTTGAGGCAACCTGGGCCCCCTTCCTGCTTTTTCCAAAGACACAGCCAAGAAAAATAAAATACTTTTTATAGTAAAACTAGGTTGAATAATTAAATATTTTTTTAATCAGAGGTGTTAAAAAAAACAATGCCCTGGTTCCCCCTGAAGCCCATGGCAGGATCTTTGAGATTTTAACTTGGTCATGGCCCTTGCTTCCAATAAGTGGGGGGGCTAATCCCCCCCCAAAAAAAATGTTTCATTAATTTCCCCTGAACTTTGAAGTAATATGGCTTTGCAAATCTTATGAACCAGCCTAGAAAATGGTTAAGGCTCCTTTGAGTATTTTCTAAGAGTAATACTGTCCCAATTACAGGTTTTTGCCATTTTTATCTCCCATTTTTTTGATTATGCAAATTATGCTATAACTGGAATTGGGGAGTTAAAAACTGGACCAGAGAGATGTTGTCCAATCCTAACCATAAAAAATTTTTTTATTAAAACTAACCCCCCCACACAATTTCAGCCTTCAAATGACTACCATCCCTGCCCTTGAAACCGATGCCAACTGTGGGCCTGTCCATCTTGCCTTAGGTAAAATGTTTTTGGGTCCTTTTTGGCCTTTAATGATTTTCCACTTTGTGGTTAAATAAAACTATTTTTATGAAACATGTTACAAAAATATTATGACGAAGCATAATTTTTTTTTTTTCCCCAACCGGGCAAACCCTTACTCCCTGTAAAATCTTGTTTTTTTTTCCCCCCAGATATCAATATTTTGGTCAGAAGTCTTAGGACATCCAAAATTCCAGACAGAAAAACCCCCCTCCCCCAGAAGAAACAATTTTCCCGAGTTTTTTTGGTTTTAGGAAAAACAAAAGGGAATTAACAAAATATTAAAATGTTTAAATCCCAAGTAGTTGTTTGAGGCCCCTCCGTTTTTTGGTTTCATTTTTTTGAGTTTTTTAGTTTTTTCCCTAATTCCAAAAAGGACAATGACAAGGAAGAAAGTAAATTGAAAAAACACCCCCCAACTATTAAAAAACCAAGGAAAAGAAAACCCATGCCCAGGCCCAGAGGAGGGGATGAAGGCCCATATAAAAAAAAGAGACAATTTTATGAAGTATTTTTTTTTTAAAATCAAAGAGTTGAGTGTTTTTAAACGAAAAATGCCCTGGAAAGGGGGGAACCCATTCTAGTTCCCTCTCATTCCAAAGGGAAAAATAATAGCAGAAAAAGAAATGAAAAGAACCCTTTGGAGGAACTTTTTTACTAAGGGGTTTAAAAATGAAAAATTTTTTTTAAGTTTGTGGGGACCTTTTTCCAAACTGTCCCCCCCCCCTAAACTAACCCATCTCCCAAAAAGAAAAAATAAGAGTTATTAAAAACACAACTGTAAATTGGTTAAAAAGTAAATTTTTTTTTTCAATGAATTCCAAAGCCAAATTTATCAAACCCACCGTTGTAAAAGAGGGAAATTCTAGGGAAAGTCCCCATAAAATACATTTTTAGGGCCCTTATTTAGGACATTTTTTAAAACTATATCCCTTTTTTTAGACCCATCAATTAATTTTTTGTCCTATTAACCCTGGAAAAGAGGAAACTGAAGCTACTTTTTTTTTTATCAATTTCAAAGTTAGTGAAAATCCAAGCAAAACACCAGCCACAAGTCAAGGAAACCCGTTCTTTTTTGGACAATGTGGGGTTGTAAACCTTTTTGTTTTTGGGAACTGCCTTCGCTCCTACCACCCCCTTAACCCTGGGATACCCCCTTTGGACCCAATTCCCTGAAAATCTCACTACCTTTTTTTTTTGGTTTTTCCTCCAATTCTGCAAAATGGGGAGACGGTTCCTTGTCATGCCCCCCAGCAGGTTTTTTTTTGGTGAAAAGGGTTTTATGAGGTAAAAATGGTGCAACAAGGGCCCTTTCCTGGGTAAAAAAAGTGTCCCTTCAAGGACCATTTTTTTTTTTTTTACACTGTTTATTCCCCCCCTTCTGTACTTTCCTATTAATTTGGCCTCTTATTCCCATAAAGCCTTCCAACTTTAGAAACATTTGTAAAAAGGAAGTGTTAGATGTTTTTTCTTGATAAATTTAATAAGCTTTAATTCCCGAAATCAATGGAATTATCTAACAGATAACATACATGCCCCAAAATTGTACATTTCTGTTGGCACACAACAAGAAATACCACACTGAAAACATAAAAAAAGTTTGGCAAAAATGCTCTGAAACAGGAATGACCCCCCCCGAGTTCCCCATGGGGACCCCTGAGTTAACATAAGTCCCCAACTCATTGGGTCCCAAAAACCAAACAACGACATGGGGGATTTTAAATTTTCCTTGAAATTCCCTACTTTAAGCAGGGGAAAAAACACCCTTTCTACTGCACTGGTGAAACACCCCCCCGTTTTTTGGTCACAACCCCTCTTTTCCCAAACGTTGTCCGTGTTTCTGAATTGTTTTTTTCTACTAAAAGTTTTTTGGAACTTGAAAATATAATTTCAATCTTTTGAACCGCTTGTTAAGAAAAGCACATTGTTTAAAGACAAAAGGGAGTGAGGCAACCCAGGAAAAACCGTTTCACTGGGAAAGAAGGTTACAGATATGGCTTTTAAAAATATACTCCAAAATTTTTATAACTCTTTCCAATTTGTTTTTTTTTTTTCCTTTTAACAAGGACAGCGCCCATACGAGAGAATTTGGATTGGGACCCGAAAAACATTTAAAGAAAATACTATAAGCCTAAATAATTTCTTATAGATAACCCCATAACATGTGTTACATTAACATGTGCAGATAATTTAAATAATCCCCCTATACTCATTTTCCCCCCCACCTGAAGGAAACCCGAAAACATAACCAATACTTTGGAAGAAGTGTGTCAAGGTTTTTTTTTTTCCCACTGGGTCCCCCTTCCTCAGGGCCCCCAGATGGTAACTAAAACTAATACCCTCAAATTTTGTGTGTCCCTCGTCCCCTCCCTCTGCGCTTGCTTTATCCCTAAAACTTCCAACACACAGCAAGTCCCCCCCCACCCCCTATCCCACATTAAAAATAAAAAGCACACACATCCCTAGGTTTCCCTGTTACCCTATCTCACCACAGTCCCCCCCCAAAAAGTTATTTACAGTAAATTTTTGGAAGAGAAAGGAAAAGAGAGAGAAAGGAAAACCACAAATTCCCATAACCTTTTTTTTTACAAGTATATTGTTTTTTTTTTTAATAATTTGTTTTTCTATTTTATTATTTTGTTTTTATCATGTTTAAATTTCTCCTTTCTGTGGCCTATTTTTTTTAAATAACATTTAACTGTATCCAATAGTAATTAACATTATATAAAAAACACTAAGTAAATTTTTAATATTAATTATAGGTTTTCAGTAAAAACTATTTCCCTGGCTTTTTCCACAAATTGGCCTAAGTGAATTCTTTTCAAATGTAGCTCTATAAAGAATGAAGGAACTACCCTAATTGTTTGTTTTTAGAAAACTTTAAAAACTAAAAAATCATTCGGTTTTTTGTGTGGTTTTTTTTTTGTGTTTAAACAACTTTGCCTTTTTTTTCTTCAGATTTGTTTTTTTTAAATAGATTTTACTCCCATGTTTTTTTTTTTTTTTTTAATTGCTGGTAAATGGTTAATTTTCCCAATTTAAAGTTTTTTCACTGTTTTCCACCAGAATTTTTTTGCCCTTTTTTGAAAGAAGATAACCATCACTTTTATTCCAACTTATTTACTTTTTTTGTTGAAAAACATGTGAAAGGGTTTTTTGGTGCTGCCTTTGCCCAAAATTTGGAAAAAATGCCTTTTAATATTATATAATTCACCTGGGGTTTTTTTTAAACCTGTGGGGCAACTAGGTTTATTTACCTTAGGGGCCAAACCGCTTGGGTGCAGAAGAAGTTAAACGGAAAACAGTGGTCAAACTTTTAATGAGATTTCTTTGCCAGATGGTTTTTTTTTTTCCCAAAGTTGAATCAAATTTACATTCCATCCATCAATTGTAAAAAAGAGTTTCTTCCCAACCAATCACTCTTTTTTTTCAATACGTCACCTTCCTGCTTTTACATTTTTTTTTTGGGAAAAAAGTTTAAATCAAAAGTATTTTTCTTTTTTTTCCAAGATTAAATTCCCTCAGTGGTAAATTGTGAAAAAGTTTGAACAGTTTTTTTATACCCCTCACCTTTTAAAAACATGTTGGTCAGGCCACCCTTCGTTTCAATCAACTAATTTTTGAAGTCAGGTTACCAGTGTACCATTTTTTATCAAATGTTTTTTTGTCCTCCTAAGGAACCTTTCCAATCAAACATTTTTCACTGAAGAGGAAATTCATTTTTAAGCCTGAAGAATTCCCCAGTTTTAGCTTGGCATCATTTAGAAGGTGATAAAGGAAGTTTTTCTGGCCCATTTGTGAAAATAGAAAAAAGACTGGACTTGGGTCCCACAAGAAAATGAAACACTTCCTCACGGAATGTTTGTAAAATTGGCACTATAAATCCCCATGGGGTGGGGAACACTGGGTTACCCACATAATGTGTAACCCAAATGCTTTTTCATGTGATTAATTTTTTTTTTTTTATCTGGGTCCCCCTCCAGGACAACCCAAAATCTTAAAGGCTTTTGCAATGTAATTTCCTTGGCTATTGCTTTTTTTTTAAAAATACAACATTTTTTTTGCCAAGGTTCACAAAGTGTAAAAATAAAATCATGGTTAATTTTAACTAAAAAAATAAATCTTTACTAAAACGTCCCCCCAGAAACACCTAATCAATCTTTTTTAATTAGCTTTGGTTTTTTTTTCAACCAGGCCAGTGGTCCCAGAAAAACAAAAACAAATTCAAGTTAAAAAAGAAGAAAATATGAAAACTTTGTAATTTTTTTTCTAATACGAATTAAATGGCAAAAATCCAAAATATTTTAAGTTTAACATGACCAAAATTGGATTTTGATTTGTTTTTTCCTTGCTCATTCAATTAACTCCTTCTTTCTTACTAACTACCAAAATTACCACTGAAAGTAAGGGGAAGATTCAAGAGGTTTAACAGTAAACAAAAATCAAAAGATCCCCAAAAAATGGTTTTTTATTTTTTCAAATTGAGTAACATGTTGGCCAATGCTTGAAATTCTGGAGGAGAGGGTGGGGAGACCAGAGAATTACCTTGAAAGCCTTATCAAACTTGGGAAAAAAAATAAATCACAAATTGAAAAACACATTCCCCTTCCGCGCGACGCCCTTGTTATGGGAAAGAAATGTAAACATTTTCCCAAACAGCAAAAAACATTAACAGTAAGAAACCTACATACTGTTTTATCTTGAAAGGACATCATGGAAATGTGCCAATGTTTTTTAATTAGGAAGCATTTTTTTTAATATATTAACCTAGGAAAAACAGAAACAATTTCTTAAACCCAGTTTTTTTTTCTTCGTCCTACCACCCCTTACTAAACCCCCTAAAAAAAAATAGAAAGGTTTTTGTTTTTTAGTTTCTTTGCATCTCCTCCTCCGTCCTTTCCCCCCTCCCCTTTGGTTTCCAAATCCCTCATCTCCTTTCCCTAATCTGGAAAAACTCCCTCCCCCTAAACCCGTTCCGCACAATTTTTCCCCCCTCTGCTTTGCCAGGGCCAATGTTTTTTTTTTTGAAGATATAGTCCAATATTTTTAACCTTCCAACTTCCCTGGAATAAAATCCCTGCCCAGTGACCTGGGAAATATTTTGCCCATTTTTAAGAAGTAAATGAAAACCCCCCTAAATAAAAGTGCAATAAACGTGCGGAGTGCCCATAATTCACAGAACAACATTGTTTCTATCTCCTTCCTGGGTCCACTGTTTTCAGGGACTGCCTTGGGGCATTTTGGCCAATTTTTCGTTCCCCCCTCCTGCTTCACATTGCTTTCCCTCCTTGTCCTCCTCCCTCCCCCTTTTTCTTTTTTCCTATCCCTCCCAAACACAACACCATACACAATAAACCACACACACCCTTGCCACCCCCAGATCCCTTTTCCCTGCCCTGTGTGGGATTTTCCCAATGATCTAGTGACTACATTACTCCATGGCCTTTTAATCCATTTTTGCCCTACTTTCCCCCCTTTGCAATTTTTTTTTAAGCCAGTTTACTTTTTTTAGTCCCCCCCCCAAATTTTTTTCACAATCCCACTAATTGCTCATCTCCCATTGAAAACCCTGGTGATTTCCAATCTATTCAAATTTCCTTCCATAAAGTTTTTTTTTTTTTCAACCTGGTGAATATTCATAACTTTCCAGGGTACTCAATTCTAAATGGCACTTAATCTAAGCTCAAGTCCCTTTCTCTAAATCAATTTTAGGTAAAAGAAAATCAAGGCTCAACTTTTTCCCATCTGTGCCCCCTGTTTTTTTGTTTTCCTATTTTTATCCCAACAGTTGTTTTTTTTACTATAATACAACTGCACATCTGTGTTTTGTAAAATGTTTTTTTTTTTGTGCTTTACTCCAACCTTCCCCCCCTGAAGGGTTTCCATGGGCCGTTGAAACCCCAAAAGAAGTAGTGCTTAGTGGCCCCTAGTTTTAAGGGGAAGCTCTGGATCAAGTGTGTTTCCCCCAAGGTCCCCCCCCACAAAATCGCCCCACCTCATTACTATTTGAACTTTTTTTTTTGCAAAAGGGCAGTTCCCAAATCCCTCCTAAACTTTGGCAGTTTTACTTAATCACTACAGAGAAGCCAATTAAATTGGTAATTACCCTAAAAAACATCCAGAGGATTAATGAGTTTTATTGTATGGTAAAACCCACAGAACCAGAAAGTAGGCCCCCCAGTAAAGCCAATCTACCTTTAAACGCATTGGGTCAGAATCCCATAGGGCTTGGCGAAGATTTTTTTTTTTTTCAAACCTATTTGTGGGGCGCACAAGTCTTTCACTCATGGGTTTGTAATTTTTTTGTTTTTTGCAACAAGCGATTCCTCCTTAGTTAATAAATTATTTTTTTTTTGTTAAATCCCCCTTAATAATACCGGTATATTAAAAATCCAAGAAAACCCCTTGGCCTTCGTAAAACCATAGAACAATCCAAAAGCTCAAATAGTGAAAGATAACCTGAAAACTTTTTGCCCTTCCACACTTTTTTTCTCAGCTGAAAAAATTCCCATTGTTTTTTTTTTTTTTTCCCCTCTTCAGAAAATTTTTTTTTTTTATAGATCTTTCAAAAATTTTCCTATTTAAATTCTAAATTTTTTCCAATATCTTCTTCTCCTGCGGAGTAATCGGTTTGATTAACCAAAAAAAAGAAAAACTAACGGGGGCAATAGTGGGTTTTTTTTAGTCCCAATGAATCAAAAACCCCGCTGGCCTGCTTGTTTGTTGGCCCCAGGAGCCCGGAGAGGGAGGGTTTTTTTTGGCCTGTTTTAATTTTTGTTGCCCTGTTTTTGTAAAATTTAAACAAAAGCATGTAATTGGAAATATAATTAAAGCCTAGTCCAACTAAGAATGTTACCCCTCTAAGAATTTTTCCTTACCTTGGATCTAAATCTTTCAATAACTTTTTTTAATTATTCGTGTCTAATTTTTTAAGAAACCCAAATCCCCTCCCCGTTTTAAAATTATCAATTTTTTCCCTTTTTTCCAGAAAAGCATTTTGGTAAAATATTTTGGTATGATCCACGCCCCCTGAAAAAAATCCTTCCTTTCCTCTAATCCAGCAAAATTATAAAATCCCTGTAAATCCCTACAGTTGTGGTTCCCAAGTTTTTGCCCAATATATAGGAAAATTGGGAAAACCCCTGGGTAAAAAAACAAAGCCTGAATTTGTACCTTTATTTGTCACAAAAAAATAGTTGCAAAATTTCCAAAAAATTTTTGTTCCTTTTGGTAGGAGAACTTTTTTTTGGGGATACCCAAATGGGGTCTACTTTAAAAAGAAAACACAAGCCAAAACAAATATAATTTTTTAAAAGGCTTATAATAAAGAAATTTGTTGGTCAACTGGATATACTTAAGCTGGAAGTCCTAATTTTTTCTATAAAAACTCAAAAATTTAACTCCCCCACTAAATATGAACACAATCCCATAGAATGGGAATTATTTTTTAATGAAATCCTAAATGGTTTTTTTTTGAACTGTACATTTAACTACATGGGGAAAATGTTTTTTTTCCCCCTGTTTTTTTTTTAACAAGTGTTTCAGTGAGAAAAAATGTTAAAAAAGATATAAAAATGAAAACGCAGATTTACCATCCCCCCCCCAAAACCAATGAAAAATATTTCATAGACTGAAGCCCTTTCCTCTTTCCTGTTTGGAAACCCATAGCATGAAAGAAACATAAAAAGGAGGAAAACTAGCAGAGTCACAATGCTTGTTTTTTTTAAAATGTTCAAAATATCGTCGTTTTTGGATCCTTGAAAAAATAATCAAAGAGAAGCCCCAGTTTTTTAATAACAAATGCTGGAAAAATAAGAAGTTTCCACCCAGAAAACCCTGAATGTGGGAGAAAAGCCAAAGGGAGCTTGGGGGCTTAAATGTAGGACTGGGTTAACGGGAAAGAGACGACAGTATGGGAAGAGGAAACCAGTTTCCCTCCTGCCACTGAGTTAAAATGTCCCCCCTCCAACCCTCCCATGGAGGAGGGCTTGAGAAATGGGCTGCAGCCCCAATTACACTTTGAAATGTCCAGGGTAAGCAAGAGTAGTAACCCCAAAGCTTTTTTTCAGCCCCCCAGAATCTCGCCACGTCCATTTCACCTAGCCCCCTTGGGACTTTGGGAAATTCCTGTCAATAAATCTAATTTAAATGCCCCCACAAGTCAGGAAGCACTCACCCGCCCCCAAAAACAAGCAATCCTTTTGGGTTTTGGCCTACCAATGGTAGGCCACGTTTTTTAAAGCCAGTTTTTGGAAAAACAAATCAAAATGAACAGTGAAGGGATTTTGGGGGGTCCAAAAAGGAGTGAAGAAGGCGGGGGAAAGGGGACAGATTGATTCCTAGAAGGTCCTCCCTGGTCCACAAGGCGGCTCTTCAACTCTTGGGGCAGGGGTTTCCCTGACACCAAAAGCAGCCATTGGCAACTAATTGTAAGAAAACGCTAGGGGTTGGGCCCCCCTGGTTTGTTTTCCCAAAGAATTTTTTAAATCGACAAACAAGATCAGATTTTAGCCCTTAGGTCCATATTTTTTATGCGCTTCCCCTTTAAAAATCAACATTGACAACCATACAAAAGAAACCTAAAATGAGCCCCCAAATTACAAAACTTTTAAAAAATCAACAATGTAAGAATGAAAATTCCCATTTCAGGTTGGAAACAAAAACCTGGAAAAAGAAAACTTTAATTTATTTTTTTTTAGTAATCACAGGGAAAATAAATGGAAGATTAATAAAACAAAAGTAAAGGATCAAAATTACTTTTTTATTTGAGGCAAAAAAGAAGTAAATGATAAAAACCCATATTAAAGTTCCCCCCCCCCCCCCCCCACTCCAAAAAAACCAAAAATTATTGTTAATTTAAAAGTAACTACATTGATTAAAATAATTTAAATAAACCACTAGGTCGAACAGAGGCCCAAGGAATCACTGGGAAAAGCCGAAAAGACCCAACGTGAGGAAATGCTTTGAACGTTAAACAGCAAAAGGTTGATGGGGGAAATTTTTTTTCAAATCATATTTTAGATAATTTAGGAGACCTGGAGGGATAAATCAAGGGGGTGGCTTTGACAAAAGTTTAACATCCGAAAAAAGGAAATTTTCCAGGAAAGAGGAAAGTAAAAAGTGGAAAGTAATACTTGAGCAAATAATGACTTTTGAAGAATTTTTAGAACCCCCTTAAGGAAAAAACAATCAGTTCCCCCCCCCCCCCCCTTAAATGGAAATTTCCTAAGTATAGGGCAAGTAAAACAAAAAAAAAGAAATTACATCATACCATACTAAACCAAAAAGAAAAGCCAAGATGAATAAGGAAATTAATAAGAAAAAATTATACAAAATAATCAAAAAATTACCACGAATTTTAAAATCTACCAAAAAATGATATTTGATAATAATGATCAGTTAAATAAATAGACCGCCAGAAAGAGCACCAGTATTTCCCCCCAACACATGGGATTGTAAAAATCAGTTTAAAATCAGAACTCCTATTTCCCCCAGCAACAATTTTCCCATTCAAGAAATGAAGAGTAAACAACTTTTTTTTTTTTTTGTTGGTTATTTTTTTGGAACCTTAAAGAAAAAGTTTTTTAACAACCCATCAGCCTTTCCACACCTGAAGAAACACCAAAGGGGTGAATACAGCAACAGTAATGATTTAAAATTTATTCATATGTTTATTTAAAACCTAATGTTTGTTTTAAAAACAAATAGTAAAATTGATTTTTTTAAGAAAAATGGTAAAATACCTCCAAGTCCCCCCCCCCCTTGAAAAAACCTAGAGGAAAAGGTGAAGGGGGCTTATTTTTTATAGAAAATGCTCTAAAAACTCTTTACCTTTATTTTGAAGGATAAATATACTAACATAATTTAGCCACATGGCTTACAAAAAAATTTTAATATAGTTTAAAAAATATATTAAACATTTTTTTGTTAGGAATCAACCCAATAAATTACCAGGTAAAAATCCTATGTAATAGCTTTTCCAAATATTTAAAAATTGGGGAGATTAGAGCCGGGATATTTAAAAAATTTAATCAAAAGGCATAGAAAAATAACATATAAAGAAAAAACAGAATGTTTTTTAAATGAATATAAAATTTTAAAATTTTTATACCTAATATAGTGCACAGTCTAATTTAAAAGCAAGAGAATATAAGAAAATTTGGATAAAAATTTTTGCAAAAAAAATATGTTTGCACCATGGGTCCCCCCCCCCCCCAATTGTAAATAAAGTCATGCATGTGGCCCCCCCAATACACAACAACACCGTAGAAATATAAATCAAAATAAAAAGAAAATTTTCTTTTATCATTGGACTATAAAGAAAATACAGAAATATATTTTTTTCCCTTCTCTATTATTTTTTTCCCCCCCATGTTTGTTTTTCCTAAAGTTTCCTATGGCTTTTACTGATATTAATTTTTTATAAACATAACCAGTGGAATCCCCTCACCCCCGGCATATTTTTTAAAGACCCCTTTTTGGGGGGGCCCTTTTGAAATGCCCCAGATAGTAAAAAAAAAACCATATAAAAATACCTTTTTTTATCAAAAACATACCAAAAATTTTTTTAAAATTTTTTTTAATTCCCCCACAGAAAAAAAGAAAAAAAAAACCCCGAAAAAACAAAATAAAAAAAAAAAAAATTTAAAATTAAAATTAACTATAACCCAAAATTTTTTTTTAAATTTTTTGGGGCCCCTCTTTTTTCCCCAAAAATTTTTTTTTTTAAAAACAAATTTTTTTCCCCCTCTTGTGATCTGCCTTTGAAAAAAAAGAAAAAATTGCCCCAAAAGGGGGAAAAAAAAACGGGGGGGTTTTAGGGGAAATCCCCCCTTGGCCCCCCAAAGGGGGGGTTTTTCGCATTTGGGGGGGAGGGGAGGGGGGGCAGGGGCAAGTTTTCCCACCCACGCTACCCCCAGAAAAGGGCCCCAAAAAACACAATTTTTAAAACCCTTTTTAAATTTTTTTTTATTTTTAAATTTTTTCCATTTTAAATTTTTTCCCCTTTTTTGGTTTTTAAAACCTGGGGGAAAACTGAAAGCCCCCGCGTAGGGGGAAACCCAAAACAAAAAGGGGGGGGCCCCCCCTTAGGGTTAAAAAAACCCCTTTTTTTTTTTTTAAAAAAATCCCTTTATTTTTTTTTTCCTCTCCTCAAACATAAAAAAAAAAAAAAAATATGGAAAAAAAAAATTTTTTTTTTTTAAAACGTAAAAATTTTTTAAAAAAACTAATATTTGGGTAAGCTAATAATTCACCTAAAAACCCCATTTTTTTTTTTAAAAGACAAATTTTTTTTTTTTTTTTTCCTACGTACTTTTGGGACTTTTGGAAACTTTGGGTTTTTCAATTTGAAAAATACATTTTTTAAGGGTTTTTTTTAAACATTTTTTAAAAAAGCCCCAAAAAAATTTAAAAAAAAAAACCCCAGAAAGTGGGGGGGGGGGGAAAAAAAAAAGGAGAGAAGAGGTGGAAAGGGGAAAATTTTGATGAAAATTTTTTTTGGGTCCATTTTTTTCCCAAAAAACAATTTATTCCCAATCCCTGGGCCGCATGCTAAAATTTTTGATAGATCTTTGGGGCCCAAAAAGGGCTAAAATTTTCCCTCCCAAAAAAAAGGGGGCCACCAGAACAGAAAGTTCATCATTTGGCATGACTCCCAATCAAGAAAACGTGCTGGGACCGGGGCCACAGAAGATAAAAAAAAGCAGGATCGGATTGCTTAACCCAAAACTACCAGTCACAGAGCTCAGAAAGCCATGCGAGCCCAACCCTAAGGAGCTAGGGGAAATTCTTGGGGAGTAAGTAAAAAGGAAACCGAAACACAGTGGACGTTCTTAAAAAATGCAAAAAAACGGGACTCAGCTGTCTTACTAAAATGTTCTCAGGCCCTTCCTTTATAAAGAAAAAAAATAAAAGTCCTCCAAGCAGAAAGAGAATTTGGATAGAGGCCAAAAAAAAGGGGAATTGACTTAAACGGTTAAAAGTTATGTCTTTATTAAAAAAAAAAAACTAATCCACACCATTTATTCTATTTTAAACCTTTATTATGAAATAGCCAAGAATTTTAGATATTTACTGTAAAAAAAGGGTATGCCTTACTTTACATTTATCCCTTTTTTTCAAAAAACCTTTTTTAAAAAAAAAATTTTCCCCTTCAAAAAAAAAAAAAAAATTTGGGGGGGGGGAAACCCCAAGGGGTGTTTAAAAAATCTTTTTTAAAAGGGGGGGGAAAAATTCCCCCATTTTTTTTAAAATTCCCCTTGGGGGGGGGAAAAAAAATTCTTTTTTTAAAAGGGGCTAATTTTTGGATTCAAAAAAAGATTTTGTTTTTAAAAAAAAAAAAATTGAAAATTTTTTAAAAAAGGGCAAAAAAAACCAAAAAAATTTAAATTTTTAACCTTTTGGGGATTTCCCTTTTTAAGTAAAAGTGGATGTGTTGAAATCAAAATTTAAAGGGCCCCTTTTTTTCCTAAAAAAAAAAAAGGGGGGGGCAGGGGGTTTATTTTATGTTTTTTGTTAAAGGAAAAAAAAGGGTGAAATTTCGGGGAATAAAAAATTTTTTTAATTTCCCAAAAAAAAAGGGTTTGGGAAAAAATTTAAAATTTTCTTTTTCCCCCGGGGGTTTTTCCCTTTTTTTCCCCGGGGTCCTTTTACTTTTTAAAATTTTCCAGGGAAAAAAAAAAAAAAAAAAAAAAAAAAATTTGGGGGGAAAAAGGGCAAAAAAAAAAAAAAATTAAAAGGTTTAAATTTTTTTAGGGGAATTTTTTTGTGTCGGGTTTTTTAAAAAATCCTCCGGGCATTTGAAAGCTTTGTAAAAAAAAAAAACCCTTTTAAAAAAGCGGGGTTTTTCATTTTTAAAAAAAAAAAAACCATTTTAAAAAATTATTTTTTAAAACATTATTTCTTTTGGAAAACCTTTTTATTTTCCCTTTTTTTCCATTTTTTAAAAAGGGGAAAGGCTCCAAAGAGGGAAAAAAAGGTAAAATTTTTTTTTTTTATTTAAAAAAAAAACTTTAAAGGCCAACCACCCCCCTTCCCCACTTTTTCAAAAAAAAAAGGGTGTTCAAAAAAAACCAAAAATTTAAAAAACCCCCACCGGGAAAAAAAAAAAAGGGGGGAAAAAAAAAAAAAAAAAAGGGGGGGGCCCTTTTTTGGGTCAAAAAAAAAGGGAAAAAAAAAAAAAAACAAAAAAAAATTTTTTTTCCCGGGGAAAAAATTTTTCCCTTTTGTTTTTCCCCTTTTTTTTAAAATTTTTTAAAAAATTTAAAAAAACCAAAGGCCGGGGGTTTCTTTTAAAAAAATTGATCAAAAAAAAAAATTTCCCTTTTTATTTATTCAAAAAATTTTAAAAAAACCCAAAAAAAAAAAGTTTAAGGGGGAAAAAAAATTTGGGGAAAAAAAAAAAACCGGGGCCCAGGAAAAAACGTTAAAAGTTTTTAAATTTTGGGGGGGTACCAAAAAAAATGGGGCCCCCTTGGGGCCCAAAAATTTCCCAAGGGGGTTTTCCACGGGAAAAAAAAACCCCTTTTTTTTAAAAAAAAGGGAAAAAATTTTTTTTCTGAAAAAATTTGGGATTCGGGTTCAACTTTTTTGGGGCCTTTTTGGGTTAAGTTCCTTTTCTTTTCCCTACAAAAAAAAAGTTTTAAAAAAACCCCTCACTTTTTTAAAAAAAAAGGCATTTTTCCCTTAAAAAACCCCTTTTGGGGACCATTAAAAAAAAATTGGTTTAAGGTTTCCCCCCAATTTTAAAAATTTTTTAAAAAATTAAAAAATTTTTTTGTTTTTTTTTTTCCCCCAGAAATTTTTTGGGGGGGTTTTTCCCAAAATTTTGGGGGAAAAACAAAAAAATTTTTGGGCCTGGGGGCCCGGGTTCAAAATTTTTAAAAAATTTTCTGTAATTTTACCAACTTTTGGCCAAGGGGGGGAAAAATTTTGCACCCCTTTGCAAAAAATTTTGGGGGTTTTAACTTGGCCTTTTTTAAAAAAAAACCCCCTTTAAAATTGGGGGTTATTTAAAAGGTTTCTTTTTTTTTTTTAACCCCCTTAAAAAGGTTTTGGGGAAAAAAAATTTTTCCCCATTTTTTCACTTCCCAAAGGGTTTTAACAAAAAACCCTTTTAAAAAAAAAGGAAAAGGTATGGGAATAAAAAAAAAAAAAAAAAAAGGGGGAAAAAAAAACCTTTTTCCCAAAAAAGGGGAAGGCAAAAAAACGGGGGAAGAAAAACAAAAAAAAATTTCCCCCAATAAAAAAAAGAAAAAACCTTTTTTCCTCTATTTGCCCAAAAACCCATCTTTTTTAAAAAAAAAACTTTTGGAAAAATCCTTTTTTTTAAAAAGGGGGGGGGAATTTTGAGGGGAAAAAAAAAGAAATGAAAAAATTAATCCCGACCCCTTTTAAAAAAAAATTTGGGGCCCCCTTAGAAAACCAAAATGGGGAGTGCTTTTGGCGCGTTTGTGCGGGGAAAAAAAAAAATTTCCCAAAAAAAAAAACCCAAAAAGTTTTTTTTTAAACCCTGGCTTTTAAAAAAATTTTAAAGGGGGCCCACAAAAAAAAATTCCCCCAGAAGGGAAATTTTTTTTTTTAATTGGCCTTTAAAAAGGGTTTCTTTTCTTAAAAAAAAAATTTTAACATATTTTCCCCTTTTAGTTTTAAATAAAAAAGTAAAAAAAAAATTTTAAAAATTTTTTTTTAATTATTTTAAATAAAAAAAAAAAGGGGGCCAAAAGGGCCCCCAAAAGGGCGGGGTTTTTTTTTTGGGGCCAAAGTTCAAAAGCAAAAAAAAACATGTGGGGGGGTTTTCCCCCCTTTAAAAGGGGAAAACCCAAATTTTTTCCACCCCCCTTTTTTCAAAAAAAAGGTGAGGGGGATTTTTTCCCTTTTTGGGGTTGTACCCTTTTACCCATTTCGGGGCCAAAACCCTTTCGGGGAACTTTAAAAAAACCGGGGGCCCAAAAAAAAAAAAAAAAATTGTTGGGGGGAAAAAAAAAAAGGGGGGAAAAAAACATAAAAAAAACTACATGGGGTTTCCCCATTTTCCCCTTAAAAAAAACCCAAAATTATGAAAAAAAAAAAAATTCTGGGGGACCAAAAAGGTAAAAAAAAAACCCCGGGGGGAAAGGGGGATTACAAAAAGGGGTATTTTTGGTAAAAAAAAAAAAATTCCCAAAAAAAATTTTGGGGAAAAGAGTTTCCTTAAAAAAAAAAAGGTTTTATGTTTTTTTTTTTTGGTGGAGGGGGGGTTGGGCCAAAAAAACCCTCTTTTTCCTTTTATTTAAATTTTTTACAAAATCAAAGGGAAAAAAAACCTTTTTCCAACGTAAATTTACTTGTTCCTTATCTAAAAATTTTAATGGGGACCCTGGGGAAAAAAAAGAGGTTTAAAAAAAAAGGGAAAAGTTGGGGGGGTTTTTTTCCAAAAACCCCCAAAAACAGAAAAAGGAAAATTTTAAAATTCCTTGAAAAAAGGGGGATTAAAAAAAAGGGGTTTTTTACAAAAAAAAAAAAAACACCAAAAAAAAAAAAAAAAATTGTTAAAAAAATTTTTCCCCTTTTTTTGTGAAAAATGTTACTTTTAATTTAAAAAAAATCTAAAAAAAATTTTAAAACCCTTTTTTTTAAAAAAAATGGATTTAAATTAAAAAGGCCTTTTTTGTTTGGGGGAAACAAAAAAAAAAAAAAAAAAATATTAACACAAAAACATTTTTTTTTAAAACCCCCAAAAATTTATGTAAAAAAAAAAAAAAAAGGGAAAAAATTTGGGTTCCCGGGGGAAAAAAAGGGTTCCCCCAAAAAAGCCAAAAAAAAAAATTTTGGGGGGGAAATTTTCCCCTTTTTCCCCAAGGGGGGAAAAGAGGGGGGGGGGGGGAATATTTATTTTTTTTTTAAATGTTTAAAAAAAAAAAAAATTTTTTGGCCCAAAACCAGGGGGACGGGGTTTTGGGAAAATGGGCCCAAAAAAATTTTTTTTTTTGGCTAAAAAAAAATTAAAAAAAAAAAAAAAGGGAAAAATTTGTTCCCTAAGGGGAAAAAATTTTAGTTTGGGTTTTTTAAAAAAAAACCAAAAAAAAATTTTTTCCCAAAAAAAAAAACGGGAATTTTTTTTGGGAAAAAATAAAAAAAAAAATTTTTTAAAAAACAAAAAAGGGAATGGGGGGAAAATTTTTTGGAATTTTTTTTTTTTTTCCCCATACCAAAAAAAAAAAAAAATTTTTGCAAAAAAAGGCTATAAAAAAAAAAAAAAAAAAACTGTTTTTTACTTTTTTTCAAAAAAAAAAAAAAAAAGTCGGGCCTTTCCCCCCCCAAAAAAAAAAAAAAAATCATAAAATTAAAAAAAAAAAAAAAAAAAAAACCTTTGGGGAGTTAAAAAGGGAATGTTTTAAAAAGGGTTCCCTTTTTTTAAAAAGTCTTTTTTTTCAGTTTTTAAAGGGGATTTTTTTGGAAAAAATTTTTTAAAAAAAAACCTTTCCATGTGGGGAAACCCTTTTAAAAAAAAAAAAAGGGGTTTCCTTCCCGGTTTTCGGGGCCAATTGGAAAAGGGGGGACACCCCAATTTTTTTCCGGGCATTCCAAAATTTAAAAAAAAAAAAAAAATTTAAACGGGGAAATTTTTTAAAAAAAAAAAAAACCCGGGAAAGGGATATAAAATTTTGGAAAAAAAACCCGGGGCGGGGCCAATAAAAAAACCAGAAAAAAAAAAAAAAAAAAAAAATTTTTCCCCAAACCCCACCAAAAAAAAAAAAAAACAAAAAAAAAAAAAAAAAGGGGGAAACATTTCTTTTAAAAAAAAAAAAAAATTTTTACCTCATAAAAAAAAAATTTCAAAAAATTAAATAGGGAAAAAAAAAAAAAAACAAAAAATATGGACCAAAAAAAGGTTTTTCCGGGGGTTTTTTCCCAAAGGGGGGGAAAAAAAAGGGGGCCCCAAAAAAGTAAAGGTTAAAACTTTTTTTTAAAAAAAAAGGGAAAAAAATATATAGGGTTTAAAAAGAAAAAAAAAAAAATTTTTTAGGGGGAATTTTCCCCCATTATAAAAGGGGAAAAAAAAACATTTAAAATTCCCTTTGTGAAAAATTTTTAAAATTTAAAAATTTGTTTTATTTTAATTGAAATAAAAAGGGAAAAATTAAAAGGGCTTTAAGAAGTTTCCCCCCCGCTTTCCCCCCGGGGGCCCCGGGTTCCAAATCTAACCCTAGTTGTTTAAGGGGGGAGTCTTAAAAAAAAAAATTTTTTTTTTATTTTCCCACCAAAATCAAAAAATTATTTTTCTTTAATTTTTTTTTTATTATTTTATGGGTTTTTATGGGGGAAATTTTTTTGATCATTTTTTTTTATTTTTTTAAAACTAAGGGTCTTAAAAAAAAAAAAATCATTAAAAAATTTTTTCTGGGGAAAAATTTATTAAATATATTTTAGGGGAGAGAGGGAGAGGGAGAAAAAGGGGGGGGGACAAAGGGCCAGGTCCCCCCCCAAAAACCAACTAAATTTGATTGAGAACTCATTAGCATATAAAACCGGGAGAGTTTTGAAAAAAAAAAAGTAATTTTGAGTAAGTGCAAAAGCTTTTTAAAATTTCCCCAAAATGAAAATTTTTATGATTTTTTATACACCCCAAGGAGGGGGGGCAATTAAAATATATGAAGCTAAAAAAAACAAGACAATGTATACAAAGTTCCACAAAAAAAAAAAAAAAAAAAAAATTGTTTTTATTTAAAAAAAGGATTTCGAAAAAAAACAGATTTTCATTTTTCCTTTTTTTGGGGCGATTTAAAAAAACTTTAAATTTTTTAAAAATTATTTTTTTTTTGCTTTTGCCCCAAAAATTAGAGGGGGGGGGACCTCTGAACAAGGGGCCCCAAATACATATTTTATTTTAAAAAAAAAAAAAAAAAAAAAAACCCCCTATGAAAAAAAAAAACTTATGTTCTCTGGACTTTTTGGGACAAAAAAACCATGATTTTTTCCTTATTTAAAAAAAAAGAGAAAAAAAAAAAACCCCCCCCCCCAAACGTTTTTTGGGGCCCAGGGGGGGACAGTAAAATAAAAATCTATTAGGGGGGATTTTCCTTCCTTTTGAGAAGGGGGTTTTTGTTTGTGAAAAAAAAAAAAGAAAAAACCCTGACTTCTTTTTTTCTTTTCCAAAATTTTAAAAAATAAATTTAAAAAAGGGGGTTGGGCAGTACAAAAATTTCCCAAATTAAAAAAAACCCCACATTAAAAAAAAAAAGGGCCCTACGGGGACAGGGGGGGGAAAAAAAAAAATTTTTTGCTTTTGGGGGGGAAAAGTAAGGGGCCTTCTGGGCATGGAGGTTAAAAAAAAAGTAGTTAGGGGAAGGATTTACAGGTTACTTTTGGTTTTATTAGAAAAAAAAAAAAAAAAAAAAATTCTGGGGGGGGGGGGACTTTTTCAAGCTCTTTTTCAGAGTTCAAGTGAAAATTTTTTTTAAAAACTTACTTCTGGAAAATTTTATTTTTAGTTTACCCTTAATTTAAAAATAAAATAAAAAAATTTAACCAAAATGGGGGGGATTGAAAAAAGGGGGGAAATATCCCAAATACAAAAAAAAAAAAACCCACAAATTTTAAAATCTCTTATTGTTTTTGTTTTACTAGAATCTTTTTAAAAAAACCCCATTTTTCAAAATTTAAAAAAAAAGGCCTATTTTTTTTAATATTTAAAAAAAAGTTATTTTGTTTTCAATAAAAAAACAAGCATTTTGCAAAAAAAAAAATATTCAAAAACAAAACCATATGTTTAAAAAAAAATTTTGGGGCTTTTTTTTGTTTGGTTTGTTTTTTAAAGACAGGAGTCTCACAAAATTGGCCGGGGGCTGGCCTCAACAGTCCCCCTGGCCCAAACCTCCTCAGTAGGGGGACTCCCGGGGCTCATGCCCCCCAAAACCAGCTTGAGCTTTTTTTTTTTAAACAAAAATTTTTATTTATCAGGGCTATATATTGTAGGTTTTCCCAGGGCAAAATGTGTATTTTTGCCCAAAAATAGGGGGGCATATTTGAAAAAAAAAAAAACCACCAAAAAAAAAAATCACAAAAAAAAATCCTTTTCGGGTTTGTACAAGAAAAAGGGGGACTATGAAGTTATTAAATTTTTAAAAAAAAAAAAAGCTTTTTTGGGGGCCATTTCATAGATGCTCAATGAAAGAATGTTGGGAATGAAAAAAAAAAAAACTTTACAAAAAACCCCCAAAACCCCCACACCCCACCCCAGTCCGGGGATTTAAAAAATATTTTTCAAATTAAAAAAAAAATTTTTAAAAATTTTTTACGATGGAAAAAAAGTGTAAGCCAGTCAATAGAGATTGGGCACTTTGGAATAAAAACCCCCCCAAAACAAAAAAAAAAAAAAAAACCCTTTTTTCTATTTGGGCCATTTAGACCAGTTTTAATAAATTTTACATGAATATTAAAAAAATTTTTATAAAAAATAGGTTTTTGTGTTAAAAATTTTTTTTCCCAACTCTAGGCTAATTGTAAAGGTTTTTCTGACCCCATTTTAAAAAGGTAGTTGGGTTTTTAAGCTAGATGTTGGGGGAGGTTTTTTAAAAAAACTCATTTTGGGGGGACTTGTTGATATTTTAAAAACTTTGGACAGGTTTTATTAGGATAAAAAACTCCCATAGAAATTTGGGAAGAAGCATCTGTTATGAATGAATTAAAGAAATTTGGGGGATGGCAGAAAAAAAAAAAGCCCAAAAAAAAAAATTGAAAATTTCTCTTTTATGAGGGAGATTTTTTTTCATTATCTAAAAAAAAACAAAATCCAATTTTTTCATTTTAAAAAAGCCCAAAATAAAAAAAAAATTTAGTTTTTTTTCCTTCACATATGTTCGGGGTTTATGTTTTATTCCTTTATTCAGAGAAACAAAAAACCTCTTTTATTTTTTAAAAAAGGCATACCATCTAAAAAACTAAAAATTTTTGGGGATTTCCACTCTGCCCCGATCTTTTATATTTTTTTTGGGGTTTTTCTATACTCTCTTAGATACCGGGTTTTTCAAAAAAAAAAAACAAAAGGAGAAAAGTGGGGACAAAAAAAAAAGTTATTTTTTGAAAAAAAAAGGGCTTGCTTTTCCCCTTATATACAGTATTCGGGAAGAGAATGATCTTTTCTTTTAATTTATTTTAAAAAAAAAACTATTTCCCCACCCCAAT
Organism: Daubentonia madagascariensis; assembly: GCA_023783475.1. Taxonomy (NCBI): domain Eukaryota; kingdom Metazoa; phylum Chordata; class Mammalia; order Primates; family Daubentoniidae; genus Daubentonia; species Daubentonia madagascariensis. The sequence goes on along the minus strand of JAKFHU010000852.1, from coordinate 5,185 downwards.
CTTTGTTTGTTTTAAAAAAAAAGGGGGTTTGGGCCTCCATTGCTTAAAAAAAAAGGAAAAAAAAAAAAAAAAAGGGGAGTTAATAACCCGTCCAAAATTCATAGAAAAAAAAAACCCCCCACCCCTTTCATATTCCAAAGGATAAAATTTTAAAAGGCCCACAAACGGTAAAGGATCAAGAAAAAAAAAAAATTATTTTTATTTTAAAAAAAATTAGGTAAAATTTTTTCTTTGGGAATAGAATTTCAAAAAAAAACTTAAACCGGAAAAAAACCATTATTTTTCATAAATCAAAAAAAATCGGGATGGCCATTCATTTTTTTTTAGTCAGAACAAAAAAAAGAAATTTTTTTACCTTAAAACCCAAAAAATTTTAATATTTTTTACAACGGGTTTTTTACAGAAAAAACAGAAAAAATTCATCATTCAATTTTCCCCCCTAAAAACCCTTTTCACACAAAAAAAACTTACACTTTTTTTTGACATTTTTTTCACCCTTGGGGGAAAGGGGAAGTTAATCCAAGGGGCCCCTTTTTTGTTTGTCCCGAGTGTTTTTCCCAATTTTATTAGTTCCCCAAAGGCTAAAAAACCCCAAAACCCCAAAAACCTGAAAAAAAAAAACCCTGGGGGCCATTTTTTAAGTCTTTTAAAAAAATGGAAAAAAAAAAAAAAAAAAACGGGGGGTTTTTTTTTTAAAAAAAAAAGTTTTTTTGTGAATCTCTTAATTTTAGTGGCCCAAAAGTATTTTTTTATTATTTTATACTAATAGTTTCAGGTTAAACCCAAAAATTTTTTATCTTTATTTATAAGGTATTTTTAAGAGCAGTTTTTTCCAAAAAAGTTAAAACTTAAAAAAAAAAGGCCCCAAAAACCCCCAGCTTTTCAGGGTAGCCTTTGAAAAGCTGAGAGATGGGCCCAATTTTCTAGGTCTTTCTATTGGATTGTAATTTTTGCAAGGAAAAAAAAAATAAGGGGCCTATTTAAAAAAAAATATTACAAAAATAACACTTCCCATCTTTTTTAAATAGTACCTATGTCTAAAAACAAACAAATTTTTTGGGCAAATCACTTAAGGAAAAAAAAAAAAAAAAGGGCAGTTAAAAAAAGATTTATTTTCCAAATTTAGAAACTTCCCCCCCCAAAAGTTCCCACACAAAACTTTCCAAAAAAAAACTGTTTTTAAAACCTTTGGGGGAATTTGAAAACCCCCCTTTTCAAAAAAAAATGTTAAAAGGCCTTTTAAAAATATAAAAAAAAAGCTTTTCCCTTTTTGAAATGATTTCCCCACAATCAGAAACGAATGGTACTATGATTTTTGCAAAATTTTTTAAAAAATTTAGCTTTGGTCACTCTCCCAAGCATTTATTCTTTTTTTTTTTCGGGAAGAAATTTTTTTTGTTGAGTTTTAGGTTGTTCCAAAAATCATTTGGTTTGAAATAATTTATTAATAATTTTTTTGAAAAACCCCCTTCCAAAAAAAAAAATGGGGGGAAAAAATAAAAATTTAAAAAAAAGCCTTAAAAATTGCATTTTTTTTTTTGATTTTTCAGGGGGGGACCATAAAAAAAAGTAAAGATATTGTTGGGGGAAAAAAAAGCAGAGGGAGAGAATCTCTAGAGGCCAAAAAAAACACACACTGGCCACACTTTTGGGGCATCTGGGTCCTGCAGCCCCCGTGCGCCCAGTATAAAAAAAATTTGGTTGATCTGGGGAATCCAAAAAATTTTTTTCCCTTTCCGTGGGGGACTGATCCTTAAAAATTAAAATGAGTATTTGGGAGTAAATGATAATTTTTTTTGAAAATAAAAAAAAAACAAAAATTGATGAAATTAAAAATATCGAATTTAAAAATTTTCAGGCTCTTTTTGGGGGCCAAAAAAACCCACCTAAACACAATTTTTGTAGTAATTCCAGTTTGGGGAGGGAATTAGCAAAGCTTCTAAAAAAAAACGGGGGGGTTTGGGAAAAAAAAGGATGAAAAAAAAAGACTCCCCCTCTGAAAAAAAGTTGGGGATTAGGGGGGAAAAGCCCCCAAAAAAGGAACCTAAGGAATAAAACCCAAATTAATAGGAAAAAAATTAATTCACTTTAAACAGGTTTTATCTTATTTCTTTTAAAAACAAGGAGGACGGAGCTGCATTTGATCTCCCAAAACAGAAAGAGTTACCCAACCTGGAGCCTCGCGGGTTCAAAGACGTTTTTTACTGTTCAGGTTTTCCAGAGAACTTGGATTTTTTTTTGTTTTTTGGAAGATGGCCCCTGTTTTAAATTTTTTTCCAGTTCGTCCGACGTGCTTTCTAAAAAAAAAAAAAAACCCCAAGGGTTTTTTCAAAATCTGGTCAATTAAAACCTTTAGATAGTGATCAATATCTTGTAAAAATCTAATGTTTTAATACAGAAAAAAAATTAATTTTTCATATTTCTTAGCATCTGTAATGGAAAGCTTGATTTAATTCAAAAGGGCTTTTTTAAAATGTAAATAGTTTATGCAAACCAGCATTCCCAATTTTTTCCCAAAATTTAATAATGACTATAGTGATCTGCAAAAAAGTTTACTTCAAGATGCTTTAAAAAAAAATAAAGTTTTCCCTTGTTATTTTGGGGTGTTTAAAAACTCTCTAAAATGCAAGAATTTTCATTTAAATGGGTACTTCTTATTCGGGGGAAATAAATAAAAGTTAAATTTGGAAGAAAAATGACCTAAATTTTTTGTAATTTTTTTAATAACAACAAAAAAGACTATTTAACTATTGCCCCCCCCCCGTGTTTACTGTTTTTTTTTTTTTTAAAATTTTGGGAAAAGAAAAGTAACTTGAATTAAAAAAAAACAAAAAAAAAAAAAGGGTTTGTTTTTGTGAATTTTTTTTGATAAAAAAAATCCCCTCCAGGATTTTTTTTTAATGTCTTTTTCTCTTTTATAATTGAAAAAACAAAAAAAATTGTCATCCAAATTTTTTTCCCTTAGAGAGACAATTTGCTTTTTTAAATAAGGTAGTGATTTTATGACTTAAGGAACACAAATCTTCCCTTTTTTTTATGGGCATTTACGATTATTTTTTTTTGGGGCCTGTCTTTTTTTAAAAAAAAGGCAAAGGTGTTTTAAAAAAAGAGCCCAAATTTTATACTTTTCTAATGCTTTAAAGGGGAGTGTAAGTAGGAACCACTTATGAGTTTTGAGTTTTAAAAAACCCCTTTAAATTTTTTTTTTTGTTTAAAAGAAAAAGCACCCCCAGCCAAAAGAACTGCTTTTAAAAAGATAAAGTCCTTTTTTTTTTTTTTTAGAGAAAATTTGATAGACATATCAAAAGTAAACTGTTTTTGATTTCTGATTATTTGGCAATGCATTTTTCAGTTGATGGGAATTAAAAAACTAACAAAAAATTTTTACCCAAAAAAAGAATTCTTTAACAGGAGAAGAATTGAGAAGACGCCAAAAGGAAAAAGTTTGTCCTCCAAAATTTTTCAAAAATTTTGTTTTTGGGGAAATGTGATGTGCAAAAGGTACAAAAAAGTAAAAGGGGGGGCCCTTTTTATTGCAAAAAATCTCAAGTACTCAAAAAATAAGAATTTTTCTAGAATTTTAAATTTTTCATAGTAATCTTACTTTTTTCCCCCCATATTGGGACCCCCCCCCCCCCCCAAGAATTTTAACAGAATAAATACCACCTCTTCAGTTTTTATAAGATCACTTCAAAGATCTATTTAGAGGACCCCTTTAAAGCCCATTTACAAAAAGGGGGGGTTTTTAAAAGGGCCTACCCCCCCATCTGGCAAAGAGGACCCGGGTAATTCTAAAAAAAAAATTAAAAACTAACAAACCAATAAGGCAAGGGGGTTTTTAAGAACAAGGGTCCACCCCAAAGTTAAATATAAGGTTTTTAATCCCTTATAAAAATTTTCTAATCCCTTTTAAAAAAATGAGAGCTTCTCCCGAATAGGTGGTTAGTTTTCTATTCCCAAACCCAACTGCCCTTTTTTTTTTTTTTCTCAAAAACTTCCAGAAAAAAAAAAAAATCCAGCTTTTTACAGTTTTATTTATGTTTTTTTGGTTTTAATTTTTTTTTTTTTGAACTTTAGATTTAAAACCTTGCCCCTGACTAAAAACCCCCGCTGTTTAGTGGGGGCCCCAACCGAGGGGTTTGAAAAGACTAGAAACCTAAAACCACGGACCAAGTAAATCCCTTTGGATCTTAAAAAAAACAAACAAAAACAATTAAAAAGGCAACATAAAAAAGAAAAAAAAATGACCCAAGGGAAGTCAAAAGTAATAATTTTAAAATACCAAAAAGAAGAAAAAAAAATTTTCCTCTTTTTGGGGCTTCAGAACAAAAATGATTTCCGGCAGTGCTATAGAATCATTTCCCAAACCATTTCAAAAAACATATGAATTACTAATGGGCCCGAGTCCTTTATTCCATACCCCATTAGACCCATTTCTGTCATTTCAGAAAGGGAAAAAAAAAAAGCACACCCTAGGTTGCCCGTTGTTTTTTGGCAAGTAGAGACAAAAAAAGTCAAAAATATCTTGCCCCCAAAACACCCTTTCTCTTCCCCAAAACTATGTTGCCGAGCTAGTCTTCATCTTTTTCTTTTTCTCTCTAGAGTAAACCCCCCCATCAGGTAATTCTGGCCCTTCACTTAACACAAAATACACACACGCCACACCACCCCAGAATGTATATACACACACCCCCCCGTGATTTTATTATTATGCAATGGAACTGAATTAGTAAATACTGAACCAATTTTTTCCCAGGGAAAAAAAGCAGGGTTCCGTGAGCCTTTGGGGAGTCACGCTCTTCATCAAAAATGAAAAACATAAACATGTTTCATGTTAAAAGACCCTTTAATAAAATTTTTCTGTTGATTCATTTAACATCAACTTATGGCCGCAGCACCAAAACTCATTGCTCAACAAAGTTGGTTAAAAACACGATTTTCCCCACAGGGGCCCCTTTTTTTCATGTGTTACGAACCAGACAGCACTTTAACACTATGCTTGGGGGATTTGAGGGGGCAGCAAAACATAACAAAAAAAAATGACAAGCAAACCTATGGCACAAAAGATGCAAAAAGGACACTTGTTTACTGTATAAGAGCTGAAACAAAAAAGGCAGATAAAAACCTTGTAAGACATCAGCTAGGGGGAAGGGGGTCACAGGAGCTCAAAATTTCAACCCCCCCC
>JAKFHU010000851.1:0-16187 GCA_023783475.1 Daubentonia madagascariensis | reverse complement strand
TTTCAGTTTGCAAGATGAAAAGAGTTCCAGACATGGATGTTGTAGGGGCTGCACAACAATGTGAATGTGCTTAATCCACTGAAGTGAACACTTAATATGATGAAGAGGGTAAATTTTATGTCATGTATATTTTAACAATTAAAAAAACTGGAGAAAAAGAACTTCACTGGAGGCGAAGACTTTTGTCATCTTAGTCAAGGGACATGAAATGTAAAGAAATGGAAAAGGGGTTCTATTTTTAGCAAGGAGTGACCACCCATAAAACTGACTTGCAGAACTGACATTATTATTTCCAGTCGGAGAAGCTACTTGCCTCAGTTTAGTCTTAAAACCATGTCAAATTTGAAAAAAGAGAAACTTGAAAGTTTATATATTGAAATGAATGAGGAAATCATGTTTTGAAACCCTAGTGACTAAAAGTATGCTAATAAGCATCCATCTGTCTGTTGCTCATCTATTTAACTTGCGTCCTATGATGGATTAGAGGACAGAGGGGTACTAGGAAACAAAACCACAAACTTTACACTTTTAGTATCTCTGACCCAGGGTCTCATCATCTCACTGAACTCTGGCTGGTTAAAAGCCACTGTGACCGAAATGGCACAGGCTTTTAAATCACTGGACATTGTTGCAAGCAAGAGATTACACGATACAAACATTTTACAAGTTGCAACATATCTTATTTCTCCTTTAAGAAAGATATGCTGAAAAATGTGTGCTCATATTTAGTTAGCATTAAGCAATTAAGTGATTAAACAAATGTTGAGTTTTAAAAACATGTTACAGAACACTTTTTCAATATGATCCCTTTGGATTAAAAGCAAACACACACTTGTACGTATTTTCATATATATATATGATAAATATAGAAAGTACACATGAAACTCCCTGACACTGGTTACCCACTGTAGTTGGGAAAGGGAGTTGATAGTGAGACAATCTATATTTTAAAAAGTATGTTTTCCCTGAGTATTAAAAAAAAAAAAGTAGTCCTCTTTTCTCTCTTTTTCTTCCTAAACAATGCTAAAACTCAAGACCAGAATACCAATTGTCCACTTGTCACGTGACTGTTCAGAACCACCCCCCCAGAGTCTGCTGCCACCCTGCCCACAGCACCTACCTGCCCTGTCTCTTTCGGGACTTCAATCACCCACTTTGGGCGAGTCCCACTGCCCACTTTACATCTCTACTTGAACCATGTTCCCCACACTGAGCTCATTATCTTCCTCCTGCCCAATCTCCAGCTCCTCCTACACCCTCATTCAGTGGACAGCAGCATCCGGCTGTCCAAGTCAGACGCTCAGACACCGCAGGGGCCGCCCTTCTCCCCCCACAGTAACCAGGTGTTGAGGACTGCTAATTCTACCTCATGCAAGTGTCTTCTGGAGCCATCCCCTTCTCTGACCCTTGCCCAGCCCATGCTTGTCTAGGCCACTGTGTCCTTTCGCTAGACTTTGAGCACTGGAGGACAGAAGCCCACGTCCGGAGGAGAGTGCGGGCACACAGGAGGGACCCAGTCAAACGTGTGCAGCCTGAATGGTGGCAATGGTACTAAAGGAACCCCCACACAAAAAAACAAGAACGTTGCCTTTTAGGACAAACAATGTGTGCACACTCACAAGGTCTTCCCCAAGGATGAACAAGCCTGAGCACCCTAAGAAACCTGTGTGACCTCGGCCTCTCTTCTCTCCCAATCCTGGGTCCTTGTTACCAAGACGTGGCCTCCACCCTGGTTCTGTCTTCCAGAGCTCGTTCAGCCTCTGCTAAATGATGAGGAGCCCACCACTACTAATAGCACCTTGAACGTATTTGTAAAAAAACCAAATGGGAGTTCCATTTGGAACAGGAAAAGAGAGACAAAAAAGCCCTTATTGTTTTTTTTTAATTTGTGCGGGGAATAAGTTAAAAGTGCATTGTGTCTCTCTCTTAACTTTTAGCTTAGCAACTAAGGGGGGTGCATTTTGTGTGTTCTAATTTCAAATCTGCACTATTTAGGCCAAACCTGAGAACTGTGAGCAGGATTGGTGTGTTCACCAGCTAAAGTGGCACCACCAGATAGCGTACCAAAAAACACAATTTTATCTACCTGGCCCACCTAAAATTACTATCACTCTTGACAATCTGGTTTTTTTTTTTTTTTTGGACTCTTGAAGAAATTGCATTACTTCATAGTAACTGAAATACTGATGTGAATTTTTTATCTTAGAATCTCTGGGTCAAACAATATTTGTAAAACATATATATTTTAGAGATGGTGTCTCACTTTAAAATCCAGGCTGGAATGCAGTGGCAGAAATGAAGCTCCCTGCAACCTCAAACTCCTGGGCTTCAGAGATCCTCTCACCCAGCCCCCTGATAGCGGGGGGGGGACACAGGTATGCACCACCACACTCAGCTGATTAAAAAATTTTTTGTGTGGAGATGGGGTCTCACCGATTGCCTTGGCTGGTTTCAAACTTCTGGCCTCAAGCAAATCCCCCACCTGGGCCTCCCAAACGCTGGGACTACAGGAATAAGCCACCTCACATGGTCGATACTTGAAATTTTTTAATACATACTGTTAAATTATCCCCATGGGCGAGAAAACATATTAAAATTCCTGTTTCCTTGTGGCCTTGCCATCCTGTGTATTATTAAACTTAATGTTAAATTTTCTTTTTTTGAACACCCACCTCCATCCCCCATTGCTATTAGCAGGGGTCTCTCAAATCTTTCTATATGCTAGACTGAATGCATGCCTGGCCATATGGTGGGAGGGTTTTGAGAGGCCGTGTACGTTTTCAGTGACACACTCCCCTGACCCTGTCATGACCAAGGGAATTATTCTGATTATTTCACTGGAAAGGAGGAAGGCTTGGCTCTTTTGTGAGATTATAATAGTTGCTCATTCTCTCCACTTGACAATCTGTAATATGAATGGAAGGTCATCCCTATTTTTAGTTTGGGTTGTTTATTTTTTTCTCTTATCACATACAAATGACTAGTCTGTTTTTACTTATCCTAACACGTATTTTCATATGGCAGTTACTCTTTCTTTCATGTTCCTACATCTTTCTTTGGAATAGCTTCTGGTCATCTTCTCTTACACCCAAACATTCACTATCAGAAGGTATAAACATCTGGCCTCATGTCTTCTAATGTACTCATGCCCAAACATTTATTAATACATAATCACAGATATTACTGTATGCCTATTTTCTCTTATTTATTTTACATTACAATTAGGACATTATATTGATTTTCTAAAACTATGTGTTTAGGTAGGTTTTTGATGTGAATCATTTTATGATAAGACTACAATTTAAAATACTATAAAAAAGAGATATTGGGTTGCTCTAAGGCATACACCAAGAAATGAACCTTCTGGGTCAAAGGGTTATATTCTTTAATTCTCAACAGTTTTAATGTTATAAATTACAGCGTATAGTTTTAGTGTTTTTGTCATTTCCCTACACATTTACAACTAACAGTAAGAATTTTATATGTTTTGACAAAAAAAATACTTAAAGGTCACAAGCAATCATAATTTCCCCATAGATGATTAAGATCATTTTGTACCAGTTTAGCCCGAAAGGCCATTTTTCAAAGTCCTGCAATATGTGCATACGAGGACTACCTTACTGTTTCTTTCTTTTCTTTTTTGTGTAGACACAGGGTGTCACTATGTTGCCCAGGCTGGTCTGGGAACTCCCGGCCTCAAGTGATCCTCTGGCCTTGGCCTCCCAAAGTGCTAGGATTACAAGCTTGAGCCACCATGCCCACCCTGCCTTATTACTTCTAAAAATAAAATATTATTTGAACAAACAAATGCACTTATTTTGTTCAAATGTCAGTGCAACTTCTCCAGTTTGAACTTTTGCCTTTTTTTTTTAAAACAGAGTCTCTCTGACGCCCAGGCTAGAGTGCAGTGGTGCCATCATAGCTAACTGCAACCTTGAACAAATTTTTGCTTTTTAAACCTCCCCACAGCAATAAGGGGCAGATTAAAATACCCTATTCTATAACAGTAAAAATAATCCTAAACCTATGATTAGTTAGCTTGACATTCAAATTATTAATTTTATTTAAATATCACATGTATACCATCTATGCCCAAACAAGGCAATTTTGAGTAAGAACCTCCCCTATTTTCCTATGAAGGCAACTGCCAAAAAACATTTGTTGGCCACATTCATGTACACTTCTAGGAATGTAAATTAAATAGTCAACACTGACTCAGACTCAGCCTTACAAATTTATTAAAATAAACAGATGGGTAGATAGGTCAGATTGGTAGACAAAACTCTTTACTCTAGTTGCATGCTAAGGTACTGTTATCTAACAGGCTTATTTCCTACTTGTAGTTCTATCACAAGCACTTAAAACATCTCTAAGAAACTCTTAGACTAGGCTTTCTCCCCTTTTTTGTTATGAAACCCATCACTCACCCTTTGGGGAACCATTTGGGCAACATTTGACACCACCCTTTGGCAGCGTCGCCTTAGAGAAACCAGCAGTGTGCTCTCCCTGCGCGACATCGGGTCAGGCACTGCCATCCTCGACACTCACAAACTGCCACCTCGTCACTCACAAACTGCCACCATGTTCTAGAACACGGTGGTCATGCCTTGTGATGCTGGCAGTGACAGAACAATCAAAACATGGAGCCAACATATGGACATGCTGGGAGGCTGCCAGTGTTTCAGGCACTAAGAATTTGAGAAGGAAAGGGCAGGGCACTCGATTAATGTCCTCATTCCCAACGACGTTGTACTGGCCACCCTGCCTAGGATGGGAAAAACCAAACTGTTTTTCCTACTCTCACAAACACCACTCAACACTTCTGACACAAGATGTGGGGGTAGGGGGTTGTCCCCACACATGAAGCAATTCTCCAGTGTACACTAGCTGGTGTCCTCTAATTCAATTAGATTCTCATGCTCCCTACCTGGAAATAGCATGAGATTCCAAAGGTTAAGAGCTCAATCCCCAAGACCGCCCCACCCCCACCTATGCAGGTGCCCATTGCAAGCCCCAGGTTGTGGCCTGTGCTTCTGACTGACCAGCTATAAATCAGGGTGCCCATGACCTCCTCCTCAGGTTTGATTAATTTGCTAAAGCAGTTCACAGCACTCAGGGAAACACTTGACATTTACCCATTTATTACAAAGGATATTACAAAGGACACACATGAACAGATGCATAGATGGGCACGTGGGAGGAGTGCAGAGCTTCCATGCTCTCTCTGGGTGCACCACCCTCCAGAAGCCTCTACATGTGCAACCTGGAATCTCCTTGAACCGTCCTTCTGGGTTTTATGGGGCTTCATTACTAGGTGTGGATGACACATCACTGCCATTTGTGATCAGCCCAAAAGGGTGGGGGTGGGGCGAAAGTTAACCCTCTAATCTGCTGGTTTCTGGTGATCAGCCCCTTACCTTGAGGCCACCTTAGGGGCAGCCAACCACTGGTCAGCTCATTGGTACACAAAGAGACCTCGCCACTCTGCAGATCTCAAGGGTTTGAGAAATCAGGAGCCGGGGAGAGGACCAAAAATAATTTTTTTTTTTTTTCAAACCTCTTTTTGTCTGGGGGAGCCCGTTCCCCCTTTTAAGTACTCAAAGGGACTTGGTACGAGCACAAAAAAAAGGAATACAAAGGGGGGTTTTTGGAAAACGGGGAAAAACCCAGACTGCCCCCACGGGGGGCCCTAAAAGCCGGGGGAAAAAGTTCTAAAAGAGGCAAAAAACACAAACACAAATCCCAAAATTTTTATTTTGGGGAAACCCCAGGGGCCCCCAAAAATGGCAACTAAATTTTTTACCCCAAAAAAACCAAAAGGGGGGGAAACCTTCGGGTGTTTTTTTTTGTCTCTAAACTTTTTTAGGAAAAAACCCGGTAAAAAAGGGGGGGAAAAGCTCTCTAAAAAAGAAGCAGGAAAAGGGAAATAAATCAGGGGTTTGGGGTTTAAAAAAAAACGAAAGGGGCTTGATTAGGGATTTCCTCCCAGCCTATTTTTTTTTAGTAAACAAAAACCAAGCTAAAAAAGGGGAGGGGGCAAAAAAAGATTTAAGCACAGGGACAGTTTTTCCTGATATCTGTGGGTCAAAAAAACCAAACGCTTTTAGTGTTTAAAGGGGACCATATAGCAAAGGGCCCGAATGTAGTAAAAAAAGGGGGGGAACTTGAAAGGGGGTTTTGATTCTCTCTCACACTTTTTTTCAAAAACTCCCCCCCCATGAAACAACTAATAAAGGGTGGAAATAAAAAAAAAAAATTTTTTTAAAAGGCCAAAAAAAAGGGGCCCCTTGATTCCCCCTTTTCCCTGGCTCAAGGGGCTTTTTCCGGGGGCACCCCCCCCCTTTTTTTGCCCACCTTTAAATTGCCCCCTCAACCCCCCAAAAGGTTCCAAAAAAAAACCCCCAAAGGGGTTGGGAACCCCCCTTTTGTAAAACTCCCCCCTGGCCCCGCCAGGGGCCCTCCCTGGAAAAACAGGGCCCCCCCCCCCCCCCCCCCCCCCCCCAAAAAACCCCCCCCCCCCCAAACCCCCCCCCCCCCCCCCAACCCAACCCCCCAGGGGGGTTTTCCCAACCTGACCCCCACCACCCCACCCCTTCTGGAAGGTTCTCGGGGGGCCCCCCCAAGGTCCCCTCGTGGGCCTTCCTTTCTATCGGAAAAGGGCTGTTTGCCTCCCCCAAATAGCAGAAAAAACTTCACGGGCTTTCCAAAAGCACTTATGTTCCCCCGGGGGGGAAAAAAAATGCCCCTTCAGTCAAAACCCTAAAGCCCAAAAAAAAAAATGGGGGAAAAGGGGAAACAAAAGGACAAGGGAATTAATAAAAGTAATAAACAATTTGACAGGTGTTTAAAAACCACCCGTAACTTCTTCTTTTACAGGATAAAAGCGCTTGACGAAAATATATCCCCCCCGGATGTTGTGGTTCTGTTTTTTCCTTAAAAAAACAACTTGGGGTTACATGCAAAAAGAGAAAAAAAAAAAACTGCGGGGGCTAAAAAAAACAATGCTTTACAGGATTTTAAAGGGGGGATTTTCCCCCAAGGCCCACGTGGCAAGATGGGGGGCCCGGACTAAGGGGGTCCTGCAGGTTTGGTTTTGGGGGGGGGACCTGTTCCCAGGTGGGGGATAGTTGTGCAGTGTTTTGGGAGGTGGGTAAGTGTTACATAAGAGGACACAGATAGGATTATAGACCAAAGCCCTTGGGGGGGGCAGGGCCCCACTTTCATTGAGATTCTAAAATCAAAAGTTTATGTCCTAGTGTCCTGTTTTTTTAAAAAAAATTCCTTAAGTTCCCTATTTCCAAATGCCCCCCCCCAGCTTTTGAGGTTGCGGTTGTTTCGGATTTTGGCCATCCAATGGTGGTAGGGGTATTTTATCTTTTTTTTTAACACAGGCTTTAAAGTAAAAAATTTTCTCTTTCGCATGTTTTAAACTGCATCCAACATTTTTGGGTTTTTCGTTGTTTTTGTTTTTTACATCTCGAAGTACTTTCTACTTCCTTTGGAATTTCTTTTTGGAAATGGGTTTTTTTTGGGGAGTTTGTTTTTTAAATTTAGTGTCTTTGTAATTCCCAAAATTACTGCTGATTTTCTAATTTTATTTATCATGATGAGAGAAAAAAAATTAGATCACTTGGTAAAAATTTTAAAAAAATTTTTGTTTTTTTGGGAATTTTTTTGGGGCTTTATTTTGCATACCCGGGCCTTTTATTGATAAACCTTTTGGGCCTGGGCACCCCATTTGGGAACCCAAAAAAATTTTAAAAAAACCCCAATAAGGGCCCAAAAGGGGATCCCCCACCTTTTGGGAACCCCCCCCAAAAAAAACCTTTTTCAAAACCCCCATTCCAGGGGGTCCCCCTTTTTTTCCCATAGTTTTTGGGCGCCCCCCCAAAAGAATTCCAATATGAAACCCCTTTCTCCCTAAAACCAATCCTTTTCTACCCAGGGTTTACCTTTTAAGGATTTTTTGGGAATTCCAAAACCCCCTTTCCCTCCAAGGCCCCAAACCACGGTTTAAGAATTTACGGGTCTTCTGAAACCCATTGATTTTCCCCTTTTTTCTAAAACTACATCATTTTGGGGGGAAAAAGAAATTTTTCCTAAAATGGCCCAAATCCTTTAATTTGGTCCCCCAATCTCTTTTCTGGGCGCCATTTCTCCCTGTTGAATGTCTGATCTTGTCAACCTTTTGAAAACCCCCCCGGGGAAAAAGCCCTACCAAAAAAGGGCCCCTGGCCTTTCCCCCCGGCCCCTCTGAATTCTTACCCTACACCCTTCGCCTTTTCTCCCACCCCAAAAATATCCCCGCCTGGCTCTTACCCCTCCCCCCTGACGGGGGGGAAAAATTAATTTTTTGTCTAAATTCCCCCTCTTTTCCCCATTTTAAATCCTTAAAATCCTTTGTTTTTTAAAACTTTTTTTCCTTTTAAAGGGGGGGGTTTTTTTTTTTCCCTTGGGGAAACTCTTATTTGGGTCCAGGGGAGGAAAACCTATATTAAAAAAAATTTTTTTAGACCCCTGATGAAAAAATTTGTTGGGGTACTTTTGTTGGGCCTTAAATAAAAAACCCCCCTGTTCTTGTGTTTACCAAACAGGGCCCTGGGGCCCTGGTATGCAAAAGGAACACCAAGAATTTTGGGAAACCCCAAAGAAAACCCTCCCCAGCCCCGTTTGGGGACCTTTCCCAAAAGGGTTAAAAAACCCCCCCAAAAACCCGGGGAAAACGGTTCCAGGGGCAGGGGGGGATGACTCAGGGTCCACAAAAATGTGCACTGCAGGGCTTCAGCAATTTCCCTTAGGTCCAGCTCCTTCACCCTTTCCCGGTGACCTCCAGAAGGAGAAAAAGAAAATGGGCCCCAAAAATGCCTTGGGGATGGGGCCCACCTGAACGAGGGAGGGGGAAAATCTGTGTTTTGGGTGTGGGGGTCTTGATGTCCCCAAGCCCTGCCAAAAAACCAGTGGGGGTTCTGTCCCCCCTGGGCCAACCGGACAGGGGGTAGGGGACATCCCCAGGATGGGAAACCCTCCCGCTGGGCCCTCTCCCCCCCACCACCCGGGCTGGGTGTTCCTCGTGTGGTCCTACCTACAGCCTTCCATAGATAAATGAAGAGTTCATTTTTTTGGGGTGTCTGCTTCTGCCTCAGTTGGGCAAAGGAGGAAAATTGAACTTTTTTATCGCAAGCCCGCAGGGGGCCTGGCCAGGAAAAGAGCTTGGGGGTTTGGCTCCCTTCCTCTTTTTGTGCAAAACACCTGTTTCCTTGGCGGGACATTTGGACCCCATCCCAGAAAGGGAAAGGGGAAGGCGAGGGGAGGTGGCACAAAAGGGGGGGAGAAGGGTGGTTTTGAGGGTGACTTTTGAGGAAGGTTGTAGGATTTCATTTGCTGTCTAGGTTGGCTCTTTTGGGGACCCGGCCACTTCCAAAGGGGGATGAAAAGACCACAGAGGGACGGTCGCGGGGGGAAAGGGGAGAGGAAAGGGAATGTTAGGAAAAGAAAAAGATTTAGCCTGGAGGGGGGGGGCATGAGGACTTTGTCTGAGAGTGTTAGAATAGAACTGATTGAAAAATTTTCTAAAAACCCTTTTAAATTTTCTCCATTTTCACAAGTTTTAGTGCCCTCATTATTCCAGGGTTTTTCACCTTTCAAGCTTTTTCCAAGTTTAAAGACTGATTTTCTATTTTTCCCCCCCCAAGTACAACCCCAACCCTGACCCGGCTTAGTGCCGGAGTTAGGGGAAAGGTTGGGGTTTTTTTGGTTAGGGTGGTAGGCCCACAGACTGAATTTTTTTGTTTTCGGGCCCAGATAGCTCCAGAACCTTTTTGTTAAAAAAAACCCCAAATTATGTCCCCTCTTAATTCATTTCCCCCTAAGTCTTCAAAAAGCCCGTGTGCAGACGGGGGAGCAGAGCCCGGGGACCCCAGCCACCCCCACGGACCCCCCCCTGCGCCCACTAGGCCTCCTCAGGGGCAAAAAAAAAAAAACCACCACAGTCCCCTGCCGCACAAAGGGTTTTGGGGAATACAAAAAAAAATCCAGAGGAACCCAAAAAAAAGTTTTAAATTTCAACCAATTTCCAAATTTTAAAAATGCTAAAATGTAAAAAAAAAAGGCCTCATTAAAAAATTCAATTATTTAATTTTTTTTGTTTTTTTTAGTTTTGTGAGGCTTGAAGAATTTTAAAATTTTATTTCATTCACCATTTTTTTCATCTTTAACAAGGGACAAAAAGAAAAAAATACGAATTAATTATCAAAATGCAGGGTTTTTTATTAAAAAGCCAAATACCGGGAGCCTCCCCCCCGGGGCCACCTTCATGTCCTAAAAATTTTCGGTCCTCACTTCTTCCCACAGTTTCTTGGCCGGTAAAATTTCCCTTCCCACTTGCAGCAAAAGGTCGGACTTTTCCATGGGATTCCCCAGGCCCCCACTTGCCTTGTCCATCCCAAAAAACTTCTGCCTGGCCCTGGGTTCCGGTTCCTCCCCCAAAAAATTGGCCTTCCCCTCTGGCCCGCTCAGGACTTTTCCAAAGGCCCCACGTCGGGCCCCACGCCCCCCAATAAACCCATACCCGGGTCTTCAAGTTTTAATCACATTATTATTTTATTTTTTTTTTTTTTTTGGACAGGGGCTAGGTGCCCGGGTAGAGTGCAGTGGGGTATCATAGCTACCGAAACCTCAAACTCCGGGGGGTTTTAAGCAATCCCCGGTTCAGCTCTCGAGTAGGGGGGTACGGGGGGACCACCACGCCGGCTAATTTTTCTTTTTTTGTAGAGAGGGACCCCAAATTTTCCCTCAGGTGGCCCCGAACTCCTGACATAAAGGGGTTTCCCTCCCCCCTTGGCCTCCCAGAGTGCTCAGATTAAGGTGTGAGCCCCACCCCCCGGCCTCTGGACATTTAAACCAAAAAAAAAACTAAAAAAACAACCTAAAAGGCAAAAAAAAAAACAGGGACGGGAATCAGACGGCATTTTCCCTCGGGAAAACCATGGGCATTCAAAGGGGTTGCTAGACATTAAAAGGGGGAAAAGGGAAAAATTTTGCATAGAAAGAAAAAAAACAAGTTGAGTAAAATAAAATGTATGAGGGGGTTCAATTTTGCCAAGAAATGTGTGGGAAAAAGAGGTAGACTTCTTAAAATTGGCCATAAAATTTTAATGATGGTATTTTGGGGGTATGAATTTATTTAAATATAATTTTCATTTTTTTTACTTACCATCCTTTATTTGCTCCAAGAACAGATTTTTTTATTGTAGGAAAAAAAAATTTTTTAAAAATTGAAAAAAAACCCAAAACGAACATTTTTCCTTGAAAAATTTTTTTTTTGGCCCCTTTTAAGTGGTACCCCTTTTCCGGGGGCCATAGTCCCTTTTTTTCATACTTTAATACCTAAAATAAATATTAAAACCTATAACGGGGGGTAAACACTCTATTGTCATTATTGGGGAAGGTTTTTTTTTCCCCCAGTTTTTGAGTTTAGGGAGGGATTGTGTTTTTTAAATTTCTGTATCGTAAGGGCCTGGACTAAAATTGGGGCCTTGTAGTATTTAGGAACAAGTCATCGGAAGGGGGAGATGGAACACCCCCCAATAAGAAAAAAAACTGCAAAAAAAGGCACGGAACCCAAAGGGGGATTTCCAGTTTTTGTGGGCTGGGGGGGGTGATTAGAGACAGAATTTTACTGTGGGAGGGGGGTTACAGGTTGGGGATACTGGGGCAATCGTGGGCACCAAGACACAAAAAAAAAGAAGTCCAGTTTTGCAGGGAAAAAAAATGGGACTTTTTTTTCAGATATGATTTGAAGGGGGGGGGGAAAAATCTCAGGGAAAAATCCCCTTGTCTTTGGGGTTTTGTGCCCTGGAAGAAATTTTGGGGGGGAGCAATTTTAGAGAGAAAGTCATAGGGGGGGGGAGGGAAGAGGGCTGCCGCCCTTTGGGGGGAGCTTGGGGTCAGCGTGAAAAGGGGGGGTGTGTCCAGGAGGAAGGGGGGGGGGGTTGTCCTGGGGGTAGGGAGGGGCCAGTAAAAGGCCGGGGGCCCCACCAGGCCTGTACAGAAACAAGCGGGGGGCCATCCCAAGGGACGGGAAAAATGATTGTAGTTTGTGCAGCTAGGAGTCACTGGAGCCCAAGACCCTTTAGCCCCCCTGACGGGCCCTTGGGGGGTAATGCCTTCAGTGTCAGGACACGGAGTTCAGGGGGAGCACAGAGGCGGGGGTGGGGCAAAGGCGGGTACTCACAGGTGCCCCTGGGGGCCTCCCCCGGGGGGCTGTGATTCCCCCTCATTAAAGTTAACCCCTCTTCCGTGGTTTTTTTGGGGGGACGGAAAAAAAAAGAGAAGGGTAAAAAACCCCCCAAGGGACTCCATGTCCGTTTGGACAAAACATGCTCGTTCTTGGAATAGGCCTGACCTGTAGGAATCCCATCTGATTTCCTAAAACCGGGAAAAAACTCCAGGAGTGTGGGGGGGGGGGCCTGCGGGGGCCCCGGGCCCTTTCCCCCTGGGGGCCAAACGCAGAAAAAATTTCCTCTTCCTCGCTGAGGGGGGGGGGCGGGGCATTTTAAAGGTTTTTTCCCCCCCACTCTCTTTTTAGAAGGGCTAAAAAAGGAAAAAAAAAACGCATGGTTGGGTTCCCCCAAAAAAAGGGTTTTCTTTTTTCCCCTTTGCGTTGGCTTTTAGAAAATTTTTTTCCCACCCTTTGGACGAGTTAGGATTTTTAAATTTTCCCCTTTTTCCTTTTTCCCCCGGGGGGCCGGGGGGAAAACCATTGTGAAAAGGGGAACTCCTGGAAAAAAAGGGGGGGGAAAAAAACCCCTGTGCTCGGGAAGAAAATTGGGGGGGTGTTTTTTAAAGGAAAAACCCGTCCAAGAAAAGGGTTAGAGAGGCCGGGGCCCGGGGGTCAATTCCTGTGTTTTCCTTTGAGGTCTTTCCTGGGGTTTGAAAAGGGGTTTTTTTCCTTCCCCAAGAGGGCCTCGGGCGGGGCCAGGGAGGGGGGATACCTTAAAGTTTGGGGGGCCCCCAAGGGGGGTTGAGCGGGAAAACCCCCCGGGAGGGGTTGGAAAGAGCAGGGGCCCAAGGGGGGGGCCTTTGGGGCCCAGTCGGGGGAGGTTGGGGGGAGTTTTTCCCAAAACCCCCTTTTTGCTGTTTTCCGGGAGGGGAGCGGGCCCCGGGGGGGGCCCCACGAAGGGCCCGGGGGGGGGGGGGGGGGCCCAAAAGGGGCCCCAGACGGGTTTTGGTTGGGGGGAACTAAAAACCAAAAGCAAAAGGGTTTTTTTTTGGGGCCCTTTTTGGGGCCCTTTTCCATTGTTAAAAAAAATAGTTTTTAAAAAATTTTTCCCTTTTCCGGCCGGACCCCCAGAGAACCCCCCGGGGGATCCCCCCAAAAAACGTGGGGGGGGCCTCCAGGGGGAAGGGGGGAAAAAATTTTTGGGCAAAAGCCGCCAGTCCGATTTGTGTTTTCCAGTAAGGAACCCTGGGGAAAAAGGTTTGGTTTTCCCCAGGAAAAAAGGGGCAAGAAGGGGGCTTTTGAAACTGGTGGGGGGCTGGCTCCCGGGGTTGGGGGGACGAGCGGGGGGGACTCTTCCTCCAAAAAACCCATCTTGGCTCACCCACCTATGAGGATAAAAGGGGGCCAGCCGTCGGGAAAAAACGGGGTTTTCCCCCCAAAAAGGGGGGGGCCAGAGGGGTTGCCCGGGGGACTTTTTTTTAAATTAAAGCTCAGGGGGGAAAATTGGGAAACCTTTGGGAAAGGGGGCCCGCTTCCCCCAGCGGGAAAGTGGGGAAAAAAAATTCCCGGAAACCCAGTTCTTTTATAGGGGGGCCTTTCCCCCCCGGGGGCCCTCCTCCCCCTGCGGGCCCAAAGTTTTGGGGGATTTCCCCAAATTTTTTTCCGGGGGGAACCCCGGGAAAATAGGGGGAACTATGGGGGGGTTTCTTTCGGGGCCCAACAAGGCTCCCCCCAAAAAAAAAAAAAAAACCACCAAAAAAAAAAACCTCTTTTTCCCACTGCTTTGGGGGAAACCGGTTTTTCCCCCTTCCGGGGAATCCTTTGGGCCTCTGGGGGAGCCCGGGGGTTGAAATTTTCCCAGCTGGGTAAAAATTTTTCGGGGTGCAATTTCCTCTTTTTTTCCGGGGGGGAATTTGCGGGGAAAAAAAACCAAAAGGGGGTTTTCACTTTTTTCGGGTTCGGGTTTAATTTTCCCCCCTTTTTTCAAGGGGGAAAACGAGTTGGAAAACATAAAATTTTAAACCCAATGAAAACACATTGGGAAAGGGAGGGGCCCAAAAACCTTTTTAAACCCCGGGGCCCTCAAGCTTTAAAAAAAAGAAAACCCCAATGTAACCAAAAAAAAATTTTTTATAAAATATTTTGAGATTTAAAAAAAAAATAAAAAAAACCAAAAAAAACCAAATTTTAGCATTTTCCAGTTTTCCCAAGGGGTTTTCCAACCTATGATTTTCTGGCCCTTTACTAGGTCCCCCAACCCCAAAACCATTTTTGTTTTCACTTTTGTCATTTAATTTAAATTAAGGTTTTTCATTGGAGAAAATTAAAACCTTTTTTAAAAAAATTAATTTTGGGTTTAAAATGTTACAGGGTTTTTGGCCCAAAAAATTTTTTGGGGTAAACATTTTAAGGGTTTGGGCTGGGGTTAACCCTAGGGACTTTTTAGGGGTAAAAAACGCTTTTGGTAAGGGGAAGGAGCATTGGTATTTGTTCACCTTTAGGTTTCCCAAAACTGGGCCCCCAAAAAACAACAGTTTTTAATATTTTAACCGTTCAGCCCAAGGGCCAGAGGGAAAAAGGGGAAAAAATTTTTTTGCTTGAGTCCATGTCATTAAAGTAAGAATTTCTTTTGGGGGGAAAAAAAAAAAACCTTAAAAGGGTTGGGGGGTTTCAAAAAAAAAAAAGGGGAACTTTTCCCGGGGCTTTGGAAAGGTTGAAACTTTGGGGGGGGAAAAAAAAGGGGGGGAAGAATCCACGGGGAAGGGAAAAAAAATATCAAAATTATCCCAATTTACCATTGAAAATAAAAGGGGGAAAAATTTTTGAGCTATTGTTTTTTGTGGTATTTTTTTAGGGCCCAAAAATCCTAATTGTTAAAAAAAAATTAAAAAAACCCCTTTTTTTTTCCACCCCCTAATGTACGGTTTCCCGGGGTAAAGAAGGGGTTTAGGGGGAGGGTTTGGGGGGGGGAACAACAAAGGGGAAAAAAACCCAAGACCCCCTGTTTTTTTTCTCCTAACCCTGTATCCCCCATCCCTACCTTTCCCAAAAATGATATTTCCACACCAAAAACAACCACGTTTTTCCCAATTTTTTATATTTATATTTTAAAAAACGAGGACTAAAAAAACAACAAAAACAAAAGTGCAGTTTTAAAAACTGAGTGAGAATTAAAGTGTTTTCACAAATTTTTTCCTCCCCCCCCGGCTTTTCCCCCACAGTTCAACCCCCTGTACCCCAAGGTTGGGAGGCTTCTCCCCAGGCGTCAGGACGTTTCAATTCCAGAAATCCGATCCTCTGGGGGTGTACGAGAAAAACCAGTTATTTTTTTTTTTTAAAAAAAAAAAAAAAATTTAACATGCTTTTTTTTTTGGGAAAAAAAAAATGGGGGGGAAAAAAAAAAAGGAAAATTTAAAACCCCCCCCAGGGACTTCTAACACTGGCGTCCTGCATCAGGGGGGCCCCAAAAACAGCCCCATTCCCCAAAAACCCTTCCTGTACATCTAGAAAAATCAATTCACCTGGTAAAAAAAAAAGGAAAAATTTTCCAAATAGGGCAACCCCTAAGGGGGTAGCAACCACAAAAAAAAAACTCATCACACAAAAAAATGTCATATTTTTTTTAAAACAATACTAATGGGGTCCCAAAAAACGGGGCTAATATTCATGTAAAAAAAAAGGTTGGGGCGTAAAAAAAAAAACCTGAAAAAATGTTAGTATTTTTTCTAAAAGGATTTTTTTTTAAGAAAAAGAAAAAAAAAATGCGAGTACAAGGTTTTTTGTTAGGGGGAAAAGACCAGAAATCATTTCCAAAACTTTCATGATTTTTTTCATTTTTCCATGCTTAGACTTCCCGGGGCTAACCTTCCCATTCCCCATATACTTGTGCATAATGGGGAAAAATTAATGTAATGCCCCCCAACAAATTAACCCCTTTCGAAATTTTTGGCAGGGAGATATCCAGTTT